>OX336365.1:23449911-23942343 GCA_946902895.1 Fragum fragum | reverse complement strand
ATTCCAACTCAGTGACGCCTTTAAACGCCCTTAACCCATTCCAACACAAGAAAATTTTAGACTGGTCCAAATTGAAAGAAATTGCAGACGACAATTCAAATTTGTTGAAATTTCAAAAATCTTTATCTTTTGGGGAAGAAAATATTGTGGGTAATGAAGAAATTGCTTGTAACAAGCAATTTCATCATTTTCCACAATGTTTTCTAAAGCTGTTTCATTGAGGGGCGTGAAAAGGGGGGATTAAGTTGGAATGGGTTAAGGAAAAAAAATTTCGGGAAAACATTGTGGAAAATGAATAAATTGCTTGTTACAAGCAATTTCTTCATTTTCCACAATGTTTTCTACCAAGAAAGTTGAAAAAATCCAAAATTTCATACACTTTAGATTGTCGTCTGCAACTTCTTTCAATTTGGGCTAGTGTAATATTTCGCTGTCTGGTAATGGGTTAAGGAAATACTACAATTTCTTAAGTGCCTTTGCTTTTAGAAAGGGATTTTTGGTTACTTTATGAAAATGGTCGCTTAATAGAGTTGGTCGTTTGAAAATGATTGACAAAATGTTAGTGGTCTTACTAGTTTTGGGCTATATACCTCAAAATTTCAAGGCACTTGGTGGCATGTAGTAAGATTATATGAAATATCATATCTAAGAAATCATTCGGTAGAAAAAATCCAGACTTTCAGCGTTTTAGTAAAATATGGAGAAATATGATAAATGGAATGCTTTATTGTAATGCTGTATTTCTTCTCTCTGCATTGGAAAGTTTCATATTTCACGAGACCTCTGTTCTCGTGAATTATATATGCAAAAAAACTTCGTCCCGGGAGAATGTAAGTCTAAGAATATAAACCCTTATTCCCCCCCCCCCCCCTACCAATCGCTAAAGATCACAAAACAGTCGTATTTTGGCTCAACAGATTATTGAATTTGATTCTCTCCATCTTTTCTCAGTTATCCACCGGCCTAGTCACCGATCAAGAATCTGGGAGTATGAATTTCTCTCACTAGCATTTACAGAACATAAAACATTCGTGTTTTTTAAACTCTTTGTGTCGCTGGACTAATTAGTCAAGTCATTTTCAAGCTATCAAGCGACAAAGCGACGCTGTCCAGTCGCAAATGGCTGTATAAATAGAGATCTTGTCCTATTCTTTGAACTTATAAAGTTTAATCAAGCATTTGTCTCTTTTGTTTACCTGTTAAGCATTCGTGTGTTATTGATGGTGGTGATTTCTCTCTGTCTGTCAGTTTTAAGTTCACTGCGGCTCACCATCCTGCAGCCTAGTTATACCGACCGAGCATGTGGCTATATCATTATCTCCCCACCACTCTCCATAGAATATAAAACAACCACATGCTAACCCTTTCCCACAGAATGACGCATTTGGAAACCCCTCAAGAAAAACAACTGAGAAACCACTGTGTAAAATGAAGAAATTGCTTGATCACAATGTTTTCAAACTAGAATGTTGAAAAAAATCTAAAATTTCACGAACCTTAAATTGTCCTTTGTAACTCCTTCAAATTTGGATTTGTCCAAATTGTTGCCATCTGGTAATCGGTTAACAGAAGATAAAACAATAATTTGTTATTGATGGTGATCATTTTTTGTCTTTCTGTTCTCAGCTGATTGTGGTTCGCCATCGTACAGCCTAGCTACCGACCAACCATGTGGAGATATTACAGCTTCCACTCCTCCAGCCACTACAGAAAACAGCACGTTTGTGTTTAGTTGTAACACGTTATTGGTGCGTACAGAAGCCAAACTTGATTACTGTCCGGTCGGCGTGTGTCAGTCAAATGGAGCTTGGAATAGTCCTTCTTTGTCTTGTGGCAGTAAGTTATTTCAGCCCTTTATTCAACCCATTCCCTCACAAAATAATAGGACTGTTCCAGAGTGCAACAAGTTGCAGACGACCCATTATAGTCTATAAAATTTTAGATTTTTTCAACTTTCTGGGTAGAAAATATTTTGTAAAATGAAGAAATTGCTTGTTCCAGGCAATTTCTCCATTTCACTCAATGTTTTCCAAATTCTTTTTCTCGGGGACGTCAAAAGCGTCACTGTGTGGGAACGGGTTAAAGAAAACAGTTTCACTTCTGAGTTTTCGTCTTTAAGCAAGCTATGATGTTGAAACGAGTCGGAAGAAAAGAAATCTTTTAGAAACACTTAACGTTTTCCATTGGAAGTGAAATATTTTCAACCATGATTGTCAAACCTTCTCCACTTTCTTAGTAAATAACTGCCATACTTTCTCTGTCGGGGGCAAGTTAGAAATGCATTATTCATGGTCGCCATTAGTCTAGTATTTTGTCATGTAGGCCTAATGTAGATTTAAGCATAAATTTTACCGCTTGGCCAATCGCGGCTACTAATCAATAAATCAGTCGACCAATGAAATCATTCAATCAGACAAGAAGTGAGTTTTGAACTTAGACATTGCATGACCCCCATTTTGTTAAGCTTTTTTTTAATTGGATTGGTGACTGAAACGTCGTAACTACAGCTCATTCAAGCCGTAGTTACGACATATAAGTCGCCAACCAACCATTCTACATTTTGTTACATGCTACTGGCTATAAATTTTGTAAAACAATGCCGTTAAATATCGAAGCGGAACTTCCTTTTTGAGTCGATAGGCGGGGCCAATGGAGTAAGTAGGTGGAGCCAGGGATAGGTCAATAACGTCATTTCAGGTTACGAATGTGTACAAGGACCATCCACAAACTACACCGGAAGACGGACATGTACAGCTTCCGGTAGGACATGCCATCGGTGGGATGCCCTGGGAAACAACTACACTGACCCGGGGCTATTTACGGGAAACTCTACTTCAAGCGCAAGCAACTACTGCAGAGATCCAGGTGGAACGAGGGGTTTCCCCTGGTGCTTTGCGGCCGACGAACCGGACTTTTGGGAAACATGTGAAATATCAAATTGTGCAGGTAAGAAAATTATTTTATATTGAAGATAATATACATTAACGACATTTATCAAACTGAGCACATTTGGCTCTTGAACGATAAGGCTTTTTCGGACCAAGATGGGGCCTGGAACCGGGATTTGTGTGGTCCCCTAGGATAGCCTATGTATTGACATGTATTCACCACTTCAAGTACTTTCAACACCCTGATTCTAATGCAATTCTGAACCAAACTTTTATTCAGCATGAGAATGTTTCGGGTTAAAATGTTAGACTTTACCAGTGCAGATATTTAAAAAAAAATGTCCAAAAAATAATCGGTAAAATAAAATCAGAAGTTTATTCAAAGTATGGTTATCGCCAAAGCACATTTGCTTTATTAGCATTAGAAACATTATAGATATTCCTCACCATCTGAAAATATGTATTGTTGCGACTTTTCACATTTTTATAAAGCCAGATTAAGTGCCGAATTTCCTTTTGGATTATGAAACCAATATTCAGTGTTATTCAGGACAACTTACATTACGCCCGACCTCTATTTTCAGATATGAATATGACACAGGGAACTTGTCCAAACAGTAAGTATGTGTATTTGATTCGGTTGCATTATAGTCATAGATATAATGAAGAGTGCTATCCAAGTTTGGTTGATTATAAATCATGAAAAGTTGTTCCTGGAAAAATTGTTCAGGGAAAATGTTCTTGCACAATATTTCGACGGCACCACCTTCTTCTCACTATGTCCCATTTCGTGCAGCCATTTTGTATGACATTATAAAACTAATTCCTATTTAAAACGGGGGAAGGAGACCGTTATCAATAGTTAACCAATCGCGGCTGTCAACCAAATAATTGGTTGACCAATGAAATCATCCATTTATACTGTCAGGCAACTTAATTTTGTTGGTTTGGCGACTTCAACGTCGTAACTACAGCTCATTCAATAGCAGTCCCAGAGACGAGGTGGAAAAGTATTATAACAGCATTGGCTGAGCCCATGAAGAATGTGCCGACGTGTCGAGAAATGGTGTTGACATCTATATACATCCCGATTCCGAGAGAGAATTTATCTGAAAAAAGTATTTTGTTTAATTACACCACAAAAGGATATATGCCGACGAATGCGGATTTTCCTAGGAACTGTAATTGTTTTCATACCCGGATCGATTTGTTAGGGGTCATATTGTTTATTGTTACCCGTCTGTCTGTCCGTCCGTCAGAAAAAAGTGAACCGAAACTTAATCTTTTTAAGTTACGATGATAAAACAATCTCGTTAGGGATATTCAAACGACAGGCATCAGCTAATGTCAAGGTCAAGGTCATAGGTTATGTGTCTTATCACGTTAGTATTATGTTGTTTCGGGCGACATCAATGAACTGTATTTCAGAAATACATCTTATTTTGTTGAATTTTTTTTTCTTTAATCACCCGATTAATTGTCTGTTTAGTTACTTCCTTCAAAGGGGTTTATGTAATATATTTCTCCACTCCATGTAACCCATTGCTCCAAGTCCGAGGCAAAACTATTACAGATAACAACTATGGAAAAATTTCGATTTTATCTGAAAATTATCAAGATCTGTTCGAATACGATTGTTCATATTTTACCTCTGATGGTTGGATTTGTTTGACAATAACAATGGTTTTAGGGTACGAATATTTTATTTTTCCATCCACGAAAATCAAAAAGAAATAATGTAACAGATAGCTCCTGTCTTCTCTACCTTTTCAAATAGCCGCCGTCAAAGCGCAGTTGGTAGCGCGTCGGACTGTCAATCTAGAGGTCCGGGTTCGATCCCCGACTGCGGCACTCATCCTTTCCGACTATTTGTCTCTCACCAATGGGTCGATAATCGTAGACCTATGTGGGATAGCAGCTGGAGGCTAGGAAAAGATGTAATGGTAGTGCTGGTGTGAGAAATACCAAGATTCCATTCTTAGGTGCTCCAGCCGCCGCGATATAACTGAAAGATTGTTGAAAGCGGCGTAAAACCCCATTCAAAACAAAAACAAAAGCCTTTTCAAATGATAGCGCATAGCGCAGTCGGTAGCGCACCAGACTCCTTATCTTCAATCATGGGATGTCATGGATTCGATCCCCGGGGCGGCACATATCCTTTCCAACATTTGCGTCTCACCAATGGATTGATAATCGTTTACCCAAGTTGGATTGCAGCTTGAGGCTAGGAAAGGATGCAGTGGTAGTACTGGTGTGATAAATACCAGGAATCTGTTGTTATGTGCTCCAGCCGCCGCGATATGACTGAAAACCCGTCTAAAGTGTCGTAAACCCCATTCAACTAACCATCAAATGACATATATGCGCTTATGTCTTGTTTCTCTCACATTGGCAGCTCATGAATTTCTTTAGCTCACCTAAGCTCATCGTGCTCAAGGCGAGCTTTGTGGTTGAGTGATGCCCGCCATTTGCCCTGGTGAAATCTTGGACAGGTTTCAAATAAGACTACTTTGGATCAGATCTAGATCAATCTTAGAGAAAACCTTGTAGACACTCTAGAGCCTTTATTTCTAGTTCAATCAAATTGAAAAATTAGTCAGAATTTGTTTTATGAAACCTTTGGCAGATTTTTAATCGAGTGATTTTATAAAAAAAAATTTAGCAAGTCTTGATGCACTCTTGGTGCCTTTTTTCAGTCCAATCAATCCGAAAACTGGTAAGAATGTTTGTCTCGATGAAATCGTGAACAATTCCACTTTGTTCACTTTGGGCCAAAATCTAGACCACATTGGCCTATTGTGTGAAAAGCCTTGTAGACGACTTACCTATTAGCTAAATCAACCTGAAAATTGGTCGAAATATTTGCCCTTAAGACATCTTAGATATGTTAGAAATTAGGTTTCTTGGGTCAAAAAGATAGATCTTAAATATTCCTAAAAAAACCTTGTAAACACTCTAGATGACTCATTTTTAGTCCAATCAAATACCCCTGCGAAAAAGGTCCAAGAATTTTATTTTATAATAATTTTGTAGAACTTCAAGACCTTTCTTTTAAGTTTCAAGAAGTGTTCTTGAAGTTCTAGAACTCTCGAAGTAGATCCTTTTGCTCATGAAGTTTGATTCAAGAACCCGAAAGTTAATAGAACCTATGTTCCAGAATATATGAAGCACTATAACTAGGTTCAGAATTCAATACAGTTCAAGAACTGAAGAACGAAACAATGAATGTTTTTGAACTTTAGGTTAATTATGGTTCTCTGGTTTACTTTTCAGATTACTGCGGAGACCCAAATAAAACCATGGGTTCGGACCACCTCTGCACAAACGCATACAGACCAAGTTATACCAGAAACGCTGGTTCCCAAATGAAAATTCAATGCCAGAGCTTGCTGCAAGGGGTCGTCTCAAACTTGACATACTGTCCTGTTCTTGTTTGCCAGCCGGACTCGTATTGGACTGGTACACTTCTACTCGCGTGTG
This sequence comes from Fragum fragum, assembly GCA_946902895.1. Taxonomy (NCBI): domain Eukaryota; kingdom Metazoa; phylum Mollusca; class Bivalvia; order Cardiida; family Cardiidae; genus Fragum; species Fragum fragum. The sequence continues at coordinate 23,935,975 of OX336365.1, read as the reverse complement.
GAGGTACTTTCTATTTCCTACCTTTACTAAAATTGTAAAATATTTGACTCGTAATGTTCGCACAGTCTGACCAGAGTCGATACTTTTCGTTCTTCCCAGACTGTCCCGTTTTGCTTAACGCGTCATAAAGTTTTACACTTCAGAAATGGTAACGAAATATTACCTAAAAAATATCACTCCGACAAAGGCTACGCTCAAACTAGATTAAATCTAATGGCGTCTGGATGACCTCAATGTGGGAACTATTTCTCATATACATGTAGTTAGGTCTATGACATTTAGTCGGCCACGGCCGGAATTGTTGCCCATAAAAGAAGATGCAGTACCAGAATTCGTTGCCAAGGATACAAGTTTTATGGCAATGTATCTTCTCCTTCTTCTGGGGACCAAAAAGTTCGTCGGTGGCCGTCAAAAACGAAAATAAAGCCCCTGAAAGAAGATACATAGCAAGAATGCGTTGCTAAGGGCAATACTGTCTTATCCTTATTTACAAGCGAGATTCCTACTTGTTTTTTCGCGTGTGGGGATATACTTCATTGCTTCTCACTACAGGGTAAACTAAGTCCATATGACACTAAAGGAGACATTGGATCAAATAATAAATCATTATTTGACTGATACTCTCGACCACAAGTAGAATTACTTGCTTCTATTTTGTCGATTAGCGAAAAATGTATGTTTTCCTATTTGTTTGTTTGTATGTATTGGATTTAACGCTGCTTTTAACAGTTTTTCAGTCATATCGCGGCGGTTGAAGCACCTAACAATGGATTCCTGGTATATCTGGCACCAGTACCACCATTACAACCTTTCCAAGCCTCAAGCTCCAATCCCACTTAGGTTTACGATTATCCACCCATTGATGACAGTCAAATGTCTGAAAGGGTATGCGCCGCTGGGGATCCTATATGTATTCGGGCAGTAAATCTTATTAACCCTTGTCATGTAGAACCCGAAATATTCCTATTTTGGTAGAAAAGACAGAGATATAATCAAAAGAGCTATTGACCCATAAGTAGCGCTTCCATTTCTTTCAGGCCTTTCATACAATTGACCGATCGCTGACCACGCCCACTGAGCTCCAACAGGAAGTCAATTTTGAATTTAAACAGTATATATTTCTTTCAAAAAAAGTAAGGCCTGCAGCATTTAACAAATATTGATAAAAGGTGGGTTGGCGACCTTAACGTCGTATCTACAGCTTGAATAAGGTGTAGTTACGACGTTTTAGCCGCCGGTCCAACAACAATGCATCACTTAAATTTCAGCGAATGTGGGAGTTCGCAGTTCACTTCCAGTCTAAATAAATGACTTGATTGACTCTTTGATTGACAACGCGATCTGTCAAATCTGAAAAGATTCGTATTTCGGTGATTAATTGACCGAGCGCGGCTCTCAGTAAAATAAGCAGTCAACCACTGAAATCATTTATGGACACTGGAAGTTTTCTTTGAACTTCGACATTGGTCGCCATTTATGTGAAGCATTTTTGTTGGTTTGGTGACTTAAACATCGTAACTACATTTTATTCAAGCTGTAGTTACGACGTTTGGGTCACCAACCAACCATTCTGTATATCTTCTATTACAACTTACTGGCCACAAAGTTCGGAAAAAACGCCATCTAAAATCGAAGCGAAACTTCCACCCGTTGACTTCGGGGTCCGGCTGGGACCAACGGACTATTTTGGAGCGGCCGGCGATGGGTCAATTTGCCAGAAGCTGGGTGATCAAATACCGTATTCTTTCAATACTATCATTAATTTGATGTAGAGGATTCTGTGATCTCTTTTGTAATTTTATCAACAGAAAACGAGTGTTACCAAGCTAACCAGTCGGATCTGTATTCAGGCGGTCGATCTTGTACCACAAGTGGGTTAACCTGTCAAAGTTGGGACGACCAAACACCACATAACCATACATACACATGTAAGTCTGATTCACATATTGTTTGTTCGTTTATTCATTTATTTATTTATAGTCCAATCATTACATTCCATAAACAGAAAGCATCATTTGTACGAAACGAAATTTTACTAAAGTTCAACGGGGATAAAATGTCAATTGTTTACAAACAAAAGCCTTTAAAATCGCAACATTGGCAACTGTATTGTTTTAACCCTTTACTGTTTTACAAGATTTTAGGCCTGTCCATCTTCAAAGGTTTTGCAGACGAAATTTCAAATTGGATTTAATCTGGAAAATAACTAATCAGCATGGTAGAAAACATGGTAAAAAAAGAAAAAAATACTTGTTGCAAGCTATTTCGTTTTTTCTACAATGTTTTCCTCAATTATTAAATCAAAGGGACGTAAAAGCCAAAGGTTGAACAAGAAAGGGTTAACTAATTAATGTTTATCGGTTATTGAGTGTTCTCGGTATATAAGCTTTAACCCATTCCAACACAGTGGAATTTTAGACCAGTCCAAATTGAAAGGAGCTGCAGACGACAATTTCAATGTGATGGAATTTTATATTTTTTCATCTTTTTGAATAGAAAACATTGTGGATAATGAAGAAATTGCTTGATCCAAGCAATTTCTTCATTTTCCACAATGTTTTCAAAAGCTTTTTTGTTGATGGGCGTAAAAAGGATTGAGTGGGAATGGGACTGTAACTTTCTAACTTGAGCGTAGACCAAGAAGCTCTTCGTCGCATGACACATTGTCGTCGTTGTAGTATACGTCAAAGTAATGGTGTTGATTGACGAATCGCGGCTGTCAATCAAGGAATAAACTAATCAAATTATTCAGCCCGGAGCTAAGCCTATCAACTCCAACATTTGCCGTCATTTTTTGTTAACCTTTACTGTTGGTTTGGTGACTTAAACGTCGTAACTACAACTTATTTAAGCTGTAGTTACGACGTTTGGGTCACCAACCAACCATTTTACTGTATTGTTAGATGCTTCTAGCTATAAATTTTGCAAAATAATGGCGTTAAAAATCGATTCGGAACTTCCTGTCGGAGTAAATGGGCGGGACCTAGGGAGTAATTAGGCGGGACCTGCGATTGGTCAGTTATGTATTACGCTTACCATCAAATAAGGAATATTATGCTATTGTTGTGATTGAAAATCTTGCACCAGATCCGAGCCTCGTTTAGATATTTCACGAGGCCGAAGGTTGAGTGTAATATCGATTGACCAGTCACGGCTGTCAATCAAGGAATCAATCGACTAATCAAATCATTTATTCAGCCCAGGATTTTGCTTTGATCTCTGACATTTGCCGCCGTTTACGTGAAACTTTTTTTTGTTGGTTTGGCGACTTAAACGTCGTGACTACAGCTTGTTCAAGCTGTAGTTACGACGTTTAAGTCGCCAACCAACCATATTATTTTTTATTGCAAACTACTGGCTATATATAATTTTTTTTTCAAAATAACGCTGGTAAAATTCGAAACGCAACTACTGTCGAAGTGAATGGGCGGGGCCAACGGAGTTAGTGGGCGGAGCAAGCGATTGGTCAATTTCCTACGCGGCGAGATCAAACTACAACAGCACTGAACACAGATAGGGCGACTGCTTCTGTTCTATTGTAACCGTTGTTTCTCTGTTCTTATTCAGTGCCGGGTGTTGGAGCCAAATGCCGAAATCCAAATAACGAGGAAAGTGAACCCTGGTGTTTTACAACGGACCCTGGTGTACGCTGGGAATCCTGTGGTATACCGGAATGCTCTAGTAAGAGATACTCGTAGATCTTCAATTTGTGCTCATAAAATACTTAATTTACTTAAATCTGTGAATAGAAATTTAACGAAATCCGCTAGAGTAAGTTCACTTTTTCGTCAACAATGACTTTAAATCATTCTATACCGCGTTAGAGGAGTAACCAGGTATGATGATTAACTCGTGGGAAAAACTTACTATCTCGTGGGAACGACAAAGAGACCGATTATGATTGGCTGTGTAACTCTTTCTTACGAGATAGCAATTCGTTTTCTTTCTTTTTTAAACGTGTTATAACCGCTCTTTAAATAGATTTCTTTTATTTATTTTTTTTCATCTATTTAATAAAAACCTATAAAACGAAAAATATTTTGGTAGAATTTTTTAACAAGGGCGGTCTAAATAAAAAAAATGCACAAAAATGCACATGTCATCTCTATGCCACCGTTAATTAATGAAACTGGTTTTGACATTTAGTGAAGGGATGGGACGCAATCTTTTGTTTGTTTGTTTGAATGGGGTTCTACGCCGCTTTCAACAATCTTTCAGTTATATCGCGGCGGCTGGAGCACCTAACAATGGAATCCTGGTATTTCTCACACCAGAACTACCATTACATCTTTTCCTAGCCTCCAGCTGCTATCCCACATAGGTCTACGATTATCAACCCTTTGGTGAGAGACAAATAGTCGGAAAGGATGAGTGCCGCCGTCGGTGGTCGAACCCGGGACGTCTAGATTGACAGTCCGACGCGCTACCAACTGCGCTATGACGGCGGCGAGACGCAATCTACATCTTATAATACAGACGTGCATCAAAATAAATACTCAAAATTGTTAGCACACAAACAAGACTATCAATACCGAAATAAAAGACACGCCTCGAAATTCAATGAAATTTGTTTTTGTCTTAACGATGCCTAGAAACTTTGAAAGCCCAGAAAAATTAGAGCCAATTCACTTGTTAAATTTTGCTGTATACATCTTTCCTGTCATCTGATTTTGTTCCTTGATTTCGACTGTTTTAGAAAAAAAAAAAACAAAAAAAAACACGGGGCCATATGGTGGCCATACTGATGGTTAATAACACTTAAATATTCTTAAATATACACTTAAATGAGCTATAAGAATTGTCCTGTTTGGAAATAACAGACATTCGACAGACATTGATTCTAAAATTGTATCCGTTCTCCTCATTTTGCCCTTTTTAACGATTTCCATCATTATTGGGATCTTTATGGGTCGATCATGTTTCAATTCCTTCTGGGTAATCTCTCCTACCAGCTGTTCATCCCACTTGGTCTAAGGGAACTAATTCATTTCTCCCCCCTTCTGGCAGAAATCTTTAGGGAAACTCCGGTTGATAGTAGGAATAGATCAAGGTAACCTGTGATTGGACAATAATACCTGATGACAAAATAAATATTTTTTTCTGACTATTTATACACTGTTTTAATATTTCAAGCGGAAAAATAATGGATTTAAATATTTTTTTTACTGAAATAGCCAGTTTTAAAAATGGGTATAATTTTTGGAAAACCCGGAAAAAATAGCTGTCCGGTGAGGGTCATCTCAAAAATGGGGTAAAAAGTCATAGAGAAAAGGGATCATGCCATATTAAAATTTGTTTATATGGATGTATGAATGATTGTTCTTCAATTTGAGGTCGGTCTGATCATTGTTGCTTACTCATGGACTGAGCTATAAGCCAAAACGCTATAATGGTCGCCTATGGAAAATGAATTAGTTCCCTTAGACCTAAATGTAGAGCAGTAATATACATGTATTGTCGTTACACTTCATGACCTCTGTCAAGATGTTATATCCGGTCCCGACATTCAATCCAGGCGATGCGTACAAATAAGTGAAATGAAATGAAATTTTCGATTATATGTCAAGGAAAAAGGGACAATTCAGCAGAATATGATTTGAAACCAATATGGAAAAACAGCCTAATACCTGATATTCCGGTGTCTTTTACCACAAAGTTTCGAGCGGAATATTGATTTAGGTACCTATTTACTTAATATTTGAAAAAGAAATAGTTTATTCACCCAGAATAACGATAAAACGGCGAAGAATTACCGATGGGTACCTTTAGAATGCTGTATATCATGTGCGCTGTACCGAAATAGGGCCATTTTGCTTAACAAGAGTAAGGGAAAGAAAAGGGTTATATTCCCGGAGCAAAGAAGCTGAACTAAATTTATTTGTCAACAGACGTGCACATTACAGTTGGCTATAATTTTATGCCATTTTAAAGAAAATATTTTCATAAATGGTGTCAGTTAAACTTGAAATTAATTTTTTTAAAAATTAAAATCTTTGGGTGTTTTGGGTTAAATTTGTATTAAATCTTTGAAATTATGCAAGATTTCATATAATGACGTATTTTGAAAGAAAGGTGACATTTCGCGGCGACGATCTAGCACGCTATTTGCGCAGTAATTACAAACCTGAACAGTTTAAACGGATTTCAAGAGCTATTTTAGGAAACAAAAAAAACGTTTTTTACTTACCAGAGTTAAGGGAAAGCTTATCTTTTTATGACTATGGTACTGATCACAATAGAATTTTCTATCAGAGTGTATTTAGCATAAATGTTCATTAACATAATGAAATTAAGCTATTTTTCGTGAAAAAAGACAATTGGATACGGGAAAAGTCACGAAAAATGCAAATTTTTTTCTAAAGATAAGGGTTTTCTCATTAAAATTTCAACAAAATTCAAAGTTCCTTATGGATTTTGAGTGAAAATCGTCAGATCAAGAAAGATTGAGACAGACCAGCTGAAAAAATAGCGAATTTGAATGGTTTAAACGGAAAATTAGCTTTCATTTGCCTGAACTACAGGGTTCTACTTTTCCCTACCTGTGTAAAGGGAAACTACTGATTACGCAATAATATGCAACCAAACACGCTAATTTTTTGTCTAGAAGATTGCAACCTTCCTATGACTTGTGTTACACTTGAATTGAGAAAATTGGACGGTAAAACAGTTCATTTGATATCAACGAAATCGATAAATAACAGAATTTTAGCAGTGAGAAGGGTCATGTGTATATAAGATTAATTAAGATTGCGTAATATTCTTTTGTACTCGTAAAAATAGGTTTAACCTCTCTAGGAGGTGATGTTGAAGAAAAGCTATCATAAAAACAATGTCCAAGATAATATCATGGGCTTATTTTTTTCGATTGAAAACCTTGGATTTTTTGAAGCACAAATTTCAAATTTGTCGAATATTCCATATGAAAATTACTGACAGGGTAAAGGGAACGCTCAATTTCTTGTTATGTATTGACCAAAAGAGCTCGAAATTTTTAAGACTTGTCAAAAATACATATTTGTACACGATATTGCTTGAAAAGTGTGAATAAACAAAATAAAATATTTGCTTTAGGTCTAAGGGAACTAATTCATTTCTCCCCCCTTCTGGCAGAAATCTTTAGGGAAACTCCGGTTGATAGTAGGAATAGATCAAGGTAACCTGTGATTGGACAATAATACCTGATGACAAAATAAATATTTTTTTCTGACTATTTATACACTGTTTTAATATTTCAAGCGGAAAAATAATGGATTTAAATATTTTTTTTACTGAAATAGCCAGTTTTAAAAATGGGTATAATTTTTGGAAAACCCGGAAAAAATAGCTGTCCGGTGAGGGTCATCTCAAAAATGGGGTAAAAAGTCATAGAGAAAAGGGATCATGCCATATTAAAATTTGTTTATATGGATGTATGAATGATTGTTCTTCAATTTGAGGTCGGTCTGATCATTGTTGCTTACTCATGGACTGAGCTATAAGCCAAAACGCTATAATGGTCGCCTATGGAAAATGAATTAGTTCCCTTAGACCTAAATGTAGAGCAGTAATATACATGTATTGTCGTTACACTTCATGACCTCTGTCAAGATGTTATATCCGGTCCCGACATTCAATCCAGGCGATGCGTACAAATAAGTGAAATGAAATGAAATTTTCGATTATATGTCAAGGAAAAAGGGACAATTCAGCAGAATATGATTTGAAACCAATATGGAAAAACAGCCTAATACCTGATATTCCGGTGTCTTTTACCACAAAGTTTCGAGCGGAATATTGATTTAGGTACCTATTTACTTAATATTTGAAAAAGAAATAGTTTATTCACCCAGAATAACGATAAAACGGCGAAGAATTACCGATGGGTACCTTTAGAATGCTGTATATCATGTGCGCTGTACCGAAATAGGGCCATTTTGCTTAACAAGAGTAAGGGAAAGAAAAGGGTTATATTCCCGGAGCAAAGAAGCTGAACTAAATTTATTTGTCAACAGACGTGCACATTACAGTTGGCTATAATTTTATGCCATTTTAAAGAAAATATTTTCATAAATGGTGTCAGTTAAACTTGAAATTAATTTTTTTAAAAATTAAAATCTTTGGGTGTTTTGGGTTAAATTTGTATTAAATCTTTGAAATTATGCAAGATTTCATATAATGACGTATTTTGAAAGAAAGGTGACATTTCGCGGCGACGATCTAGCACGCTATTTGCGCAGTAATTACAAACCTGAACAGTTTAAACGGATTTCAAGAGCTATTTTAGGAAACAAAAAAAACGTTTTTTACTTACCAGAGTTAAGGGAAAGCTTATCTTTTTATGACTATGGTACTGATCACAATAGAATTTTCTATCAGAGTGTATTTAGCATAAATGTTCATTAACATAATGAAATTAAGCTATTTTTCGTGAAAAAAGACAATTGGATACGGGAAAAGTCACGAAAAATGCAAATTTTTTTCTAAAGATAAGGGTTTTCTCATTAAAATTTCAACAAAATTCAAAGTTCCTTATGGATTTTGAGTGAAAATCGTCAGATCAAGAAAGATTGAGACAGACCAGCTGAAAAAATAGCGAATTTGAATGGTTTAAACGGAAAATTAGCTTTCATTTGCCTGAACTACAGGGTTCTACTTTTCCCTACCTGTGTAAAGGGAAACTACTGATTACGCAATAATATGCAACCAAACACGCTAATTTTTTGTCTAGAAGATTGCAACCTTCCTATGACTTGTGTTACACTTGAATTGAGAAAATTGGACGGTAAAACAGTTCATTTGATATCAACGAAATCGATAAATAACAGAATTTTAGCAGTGAGAAGGGTCATGTGTATATAAGATTAATTAAGATTGCGTAATATTCTTTTGTACTCGTAAAAATAGGTTTAACCTCTCTAGGAGGTGATGTTGAAGAAAAGCTATCATAAAAACAATGTCCAAGATAATATCATGGGCTTATTTTTTTCGATTGAAAACCTTGGATTTTTTGAAGCACAAATTTCAAATTTGTCGAATATTCCATATGAAAATTACTGACAGGGTAAAGGGAACGCTCAATTTCTTGTTATGTATTGACCAAAAGAGCTCGAAATTTTTAAGACTTGTCAAAAATACATATTTGTACACGATATTGCTTGAAAAGTGTGAATAAACAAAATAAAATATTTGCTTTAGGTCTAAGGGAACTAATTCATTTCTCCCCCCTTCTGGCAGAAATCTTTAGGGAAACTCCGGTTGATAGTAGGAATAGATCAAGGTAACCTGTGATTGGACAATAATACCTGATGACAAAATAAATATTTTTTTCTGACTATTTATACACTGTTTTAATATTTCAAGCGGAAAAATAATGGATTTAAATATTTTTTTTACTGAAATAGCCAGTTTTAAAAATGGGTATAATTTTTGGAAAACCCGGAAAAAATAGCTGTCCGGTGAGGGTCATCTCAAAAATGGGGTAAAAAGTCATAGAGAAAAGGGATCATGCCATATTAAAATTTGTTTATATGGATGTATGAATGATTGTTCTTCAATTTGAGGTCGGTCTGATCATTGTTGCTTACTCATGGACTGAGCTATAAGCCAAAACGCTATAATGGTCGCCTATGGAAAATGAATTAGTTCCCTTAGACCTAAATGTAGAGCAGTAATATACATGTATTGTCGTTACACTTCATGACCTCTGTCAAGATGTTATATCCGGTCCCGACATTCAATCCAGGCGATGCGTACAAATAAGTGAAATGAAATGAAATTTTCGATTATATGTCAAGGAAAAAGGGACAATTCAGCAGAATATGATTTGAAACCAATATGGAAAAACAGCCTAATACCTGATATTCCGGTGTCTTTTACCACAAAGTTTCGAGCGGAATATTGATTTAGGTACCTATTTACTTAATATTTGAAAAAGAAATAGTTTATTCACCCAGAATAACGATAAAACGGCGAAGAATTACCGATGGGTACCTTTAGAATGCTGTATATCATGTGCGCTGTACCGAAATAGGGCCATTTTGCTTAACAAGAGTAAGGGAAAGAAAAGGGTTATATTCCCGGAGCAAAGAAGCTGAACTAAATTTATTTGTCAACAGACGTGCACATTACAGTTGGCTATAATTTTATGCCATTTTAAAGAAAATATTTTCATAAATGGTGTCAGTTAAACTTGAAATTAATTTTTTTAAAAATTAAAATCTTTGGGTGTTTTGGGTTAAATTTGTATTAAATCTTTGAAATTATGCAAGATTTCATATAATGACGTATTTTGAAAGAAAGGTGACATTTCGCGGCGACGATCTAGCACGCTATTTGCGCAGTAATTACAAACCTGAACAGTTTAAACGGATTTCAAGAGCTATTTTAGGAAACAAAAAAAACGTTTTTTACTTACCAGAGTTAAGGGAAAGCTTATCTTTTTATGACTATGGTACTGATCACAATAGAATTTTCTATCAGAGTGTATTTAGCATAAATGTTCATTAACATAATGAAATTAAGCTATTTTTCGTGAAAAAAGACAATTGGATACGGGAAAAGTCACGAAAAATGCAAATTTTTTTCTAAAGATAAGGGTTTTCTCATTAAAATTTCAACAAAATTCAAAGTTCCTTATGGATTTTGAGTGAAAATCGTCAGATCAAGAAAGATTGAGACAGACCAGCTGAAAAAATAGCGAATTTGAATGGTTTAAACGGAAAATTAGCTTTCATTTGCCTGAACTACAGGGTTCTACTTTTCCCTACCTGTGTAAAGGGAAACTACTGATTACGCAATAATATGCAACCAAACACGCTAATTTTTTGTCTAGAAGATTGCAACCTTCCTATGACTTGTGTTACACTTGAATTGAGAAAATTGGACGGTAAAACAGTTCATTTGATATCAACGAAATCGATAAATAACAGAATTTTAGCAGTGAGAAGGGTCATGTGTATATAAGATTAATTAAGATTGCGTAATATTCTTTTGTACTCGTAAAAATAGGTTTAACCTCTCTAGGAGGTGATGTTGAAGAAAAGCTATCATAAAAACAATGTCCAAGATAATATCATGGGCTTATTTTTTTCGATTGAAAACCTTGGATTTTTTGAAGCACAAATTTCAAATTTGTCGAATATTCCATATGAAAATTACTGACAGGGTAAAGGGAACGCTCAATTTCTTGTTATGTATTGACCAAAAGAGCTCGAAATTTTTAAGACTTGTCAAAAATACATATTTGTACACGATATTGCTTGAAAAGTGTGAATAAACAAAATAAAATATTTGCTTTAGGTCTAAGGGAACTAATTCATTTCTCCCCCCTTCTGGCAGAAATCTTTAGGGAAACTCCGGTTGATAGTAGGAATAGATCAAGGTAACCTGTGATTGGACAATAATACCTGATGACAAAATAAATATTTTTTTCTGACTATTTATACACTGTTTTAATATTTCAAGCGGAAAAATAATGGATTTAAATATTTTTTTTACTGAAATAGCCAGTTTTAAAAATGGGTATAATTTTTGGAAAACCCGGAAAAAATAGCTGTCCGGTGAGGGTCATCTCAAAAATGGGGTAAAAAGTCATAGAGAAAAGGGATCATGCCATATTAAAATTTGTTTATATGGATGTATGAATGATTGTTCTTCAATTTGAGGTCGGTCTGATCATTGTTGCTTACTCATGGACTGAGCTATAAGCCAAAACGCTATAATGGTCGCCTATGGAAAATGAATTAGTTCCCTTAGACCTAAATGTAGAGCAGTAATATACATGTATTGTCGTTACACTTCATGACCTCTGTCAAGATGTTATATCCGGTCCCGACATTCAATCCAGGCGATGCGTACAAATAAGTGAAATGAAATGAAATTTTCGATTATATGTCAAGGAAAAAGGGACAATTCAGCAGAATATGATTTGAAACCAATATGGAAAAACAGCCTAATACCTGATATTCCGGTGTCTTTTACCACAAAGTTTCGAGCGGAATATTGATTTAGGTACCTATTTACTTAATATTTGAAAAAGAAATAGTTTATTCACCCAGAATAACGATAAAACGGCGAAGAATTACCGATGGGTACCTTTAGAATGCTGTATATCATGTGCGCTGTACCGAAATAGGGCCATTTTGCTTAACAAGAGTAAGGGAAAGAAAAGGGTTATATTCCCGGAGCAAAGAAGCTGAACTAAATTTATTTGTCAACAGACGTGCACATTACAGTTGGCTATAATTTTATGCCATTTTAAAGAAAATATTTTCATAAATGGTGTCAGTTAAACTTGAAATTAATTTTTTTAAAAATTAAAATCTTTGGGTGTTTTGGGTTAAATTTGTATTAAATCTTTGAAATTATGCAAGATTTCATATAATGACGTATTTTGAAAGAAAGGTGACATTTCGCGGCGACGATCTAGCACGCTATTTGCGCAGTAATTACAAACCTGAACAGTTTAAACGGATTTCAAGAGCTATTTTAGGAAACAAAAAAAACGTTTTTTACTTACCAGAGTTAAGGGAAAGCTTATCTTTTTATGACTATGGTACTGATCACAATAGAATTTTCTATCAGAGTGTATTTAGCATAAATGTTCATTAACATAATGAAATTAAGCTATTTTTCGTGAAAAAAGACAATTGGATACGGGAAAAGTCACGAAAAATGCAAATTTTTTTCTAAAGATAAGGGTTTTCTCATTAAAATTTCAACAAAATTCAAAGTTCCTTATGGATTTTGAGTGAAAATCGTCAGATCAAGAAAGATTGAGACAGACCAGCTGAAAAAATAGCGAATTTGAATGGTTTAAACGGAAAATTAGCTTTCATTTGCCTGAACTACAGGGTTCTACTTTTCCCTACCTGTGTAAAGGGAAACTACTGATTACGCAATAATATGCAACCAAACACGCTAATTTTTTGTCTAGAAGATTGCAACCTTCCTATGACTTGTGTTACACTTGAATTGAGAAAATTGGACGGTAAAACAGTTCATTTGATATCAACGAAATCGATAAATAACAGAATTTTAGCAGTGAGAAGGGTCATGTGTATATAAGATTAATTAAGATTGCGTAATATTCTTTTGTACTCGTAAAAATAGGTTTAACCTCTCTAGGAGGTGATGTTGAAGAAAAGCTATCATAAAAACAATGTCCAAGATAATATCATGGGCTTATTTTTTTCGATTGAAAACCTTGGATTTTTTGAAGCACAAATTTCAAATTTGTCGAATATTCCATATGAAAATTACTGACAGGGTAAAGGGAACGCTCAATTTCTTGTTATGTATTGACCAAAAGAGCTCGAAATTTTTAAGACTTGTCAAAAATACATATTTGTACACGATATTGCTTGAAAAGTGTGAATAAACAAAATAAAATATTTGCTTTAGGTCTAAGGGAACTAATTCATTTCTCCCCCCTTCTGGCAGAAATCTTTAGGGAAACTCCGGTTGATAGTAGGAATAGATCAAGGTAACCTGTGATTGGACAATAATACCTGATGACAAAATAAATATTTTTTTCTGACTATTTATACACTGTTTTAATATTTCAAGCGGAAAAATAATGGATTTAAATATTTTTTTTACTGAAATAGCCAGTTTTAAAAATGGGTATAATTTTTGGAAAACCCGGAAAAAATAGCTGTCCGGTGAGGGTCATCTCAAAAATGGGGTAAAAAGTCATAGAGAAAAGGGATCATGCCATATTAAAATTTGTTTATATGGATGTATGAATGATTGTTCTTCAATTTGAGGTCGGTCTGATCATTGTTGCTTACTCATGGACTGAGCTATAAGCCAAAACGCTATAATGGTCGCCTATGGAAAATGAATTAGTTCCCTTAGACCACTTATAGTATCGAGTAGTTGGTTGAAATTCACGAAAACACGTAATAAGTATTTTGTTGGTTTTTTCAGCCTTGATAAAGAATTCAGGAACTTGTGCTCCGCGTAAGTATTTCTTCCCCCATCCCCTCTTTTTAGCTCACCTGAGCACGTGGTGCTCAAGTGAGCTATTGTGATCGTCTTTTGTCCGGCGTCCGTCCGGCGTCCGTCGTGCGTCGTGCGTCGTGTGTCGTGCGTCGTGCGTCGTCCGTCAACAATTTCTTTAAACGAAATCTCCTCCCAAACCACTGGGCCAATTTGAACCAAATTTGGCAGAAATGTTCCTTAGGTGGTCCCCTTCAAAAATAGCTAAAAGAATTGAAATCCGTTAAAAACTCTGGTTGCCATGGCAACAAAAGTGAAATTTTAAAATAATCTTTAAAAATCTTCTCCTCTTGACCCAGAAGGCGTAGAGCCTTGATATTTTGCATGAAGCATCAGTATATTGACCTCTTTCAAAATAGCTAAAATCATGATCCTCGGGTCCCCAGGGGCGGAGTCCCAGGGGGGGGGGTGTTATATAGAAATAAAGAACGATTTTTTAAATGACATCTCCTCCCAAACCACTGGGCTAATTTGAACCAAATTTGGCAGAAATGTTCCTTAGGTGGTCCCCTTCAAAAATAGCTAAAAGAATTGAAATCCGTTAAAAACTCTGGTTGCCATGGCAACAAAAGTGAAATTTTAAAATAGTCTTTAAAAATCTTCTCCTCCTGACCCAGAAGGCGTAGAGCCTTGATATTTTGCATGAAGCATCAGTATATTGACCTCTTTCAAAATAGCTAAAATCATGATCATCGGGTCCCCAGGGGCGGAGCCCCAGGGGGGGGTGTTATATAGAAATAAAGAACGATTTTTTAAATGACATCTCCTCCCAAACCACTGGGCTAATTTGAACCAAATTTGGCAGAAATGTTCCTTAGGTGGTCCCCTTCAACAAAAGCTAAAAGAATTGAAATCTGTTAAAAACTCTGGTTGCCATGGCGACAAAAGTGAAATTTTAATATAATCTTTAAGAATCTTTTCCTCCTGACCCAAAAGGCGTAGAGCCTTGATATTTTGCATGAAGCATCAATATATTGACCTCTTTCAAAATGGCTAAAATTAGGATCCTCGGGTCCCCAGGGGCAGAGCCCCGGGGGGGGGGGGGTGTTATATTGAAATAAGGAACGATTTTTTAAATGACAACTCCACCCAAATTACTGGGCAAATTTGAACCAAATTTGGCAAAATGTACCTTAGATGGTCCCCCTTAAAATTAGCTAAAAGAATTGAAATCCATTTTAAACTCTGTTTGCCATGGCAACAAAAGTGAAATTTCAAAATAATCTTTAAGAATCTTTTCCTCCTGACCCAGAAGGCGTAGAGCCTATATATTTTGCATGAAGCATCAGTATATTGATCTCTTACAAAATAGCTAAAATCTTGATCCTTTGGTCTCCAGGGGCCGACCCGGGGGGGGGGGGTATAGGCATGAAGCATCAGTTCACAGACTTCTTTCTTATTTCTGAAATTATAACCCATGGAAAAAGTTTTTCCTTCTTTCAAATCCGCACTAAAGCCTTGGAATTTGTAATTTAGACTTGGATCCCCAAGTTCATGGTGTTTATATGTAATTGTGGCCCACTTGTTTCATAATCCTAACCTTAACATGAAATTAGACTTTTGAAGGAAAAAGAGCCTTTATCTCAGGTGAGCGCCCCAGGGCCAACGGCCCTCTTGTTTACTTTCGTCCTTTCGTATGGCCTTTTACATATCGTACTTTTCTTAACAGAAAAATACGAAGCGAACTGAACTGTTAATTCTTTCTAAAATAATTACGACTAATCATGACCTTGAGAAAATATAACTATGGTTTAACATGAATATCGTATCGTCGGAAAAGGAAGAATTGCTTGTAATAGACTATTTCTCTTGCTCCTTCGATTGACTAATCGCGGCTATCTATCGAATAATTAGTCGATCAATGAAATCATTCATTTAGATTGGAATTAAACTTTGAACTCCTACACTGGCCGCCATTTTTGTGAAGCATTTTTGTTGATTCAACGACGTAAACGTCGTAACTACAGCTTATTCAAACTGTAGTAACGACGTTTAGGTCACCAACCTACAATTTTAATATTCAGTTACATGCTACTGGCCATAATTTTTGTATTTGTAGAATATCGCTGTTTAAAATCGAAGTGGAACTTCCTTTCGGGGTCAATGGGCGAGGCCATCGGAGTAAGTGAGTCGGCCCAGCGATTGGTCACTTGTCTATCTTATGTATAAAGCAAAATTACATTCGATACTATATAAGGCTGTGAGTTGAATTTCCGACATATTCAAATGTGCGCGTAGTAAAGATCCAGATCAGCCAGCGCATCCGCAGAGTCTGTTTTCAGAGTTTAACACTTGCGACTCATAGGTTCTTTTAAACTATCTGAATGTACTGTGTAGCTGCGCAGTATTCTCAATATCATCCGTTCACGCACATGTGATTTTTTTTAAAAAGATATCTCAGCCAGCCTCATTTGCCATTATATGATATTCTTACTTTGCATCGATTATTGTCTACAACTTCTGCCATACTGAAACAATCTTATAACTTCATTTTAAGGATCGCTGACCACTCCCACTGACCTCCAACAGACTGAAATATCAAACACCGGTTTTTTTTGCAAGGTTTATGGCCAGATGCATGAGACGAGAAAACAAATAGTTGATTATCGACCTAAACGCTGTAACTACACTTTGAATGAACTGTAGCTACGACGTTTAAGTCTCCAAACGAACAAAAATGCTTGAAGGTAAATGATGGAGGTCAGTATTCAATTCCGGTCTAAATGAATGAATTGATTGGTCGATCGGGATTTTTGATTAACATCGACGAATTGTCAATTACACAGGTGGGGGAAATATGAACCCTTTCATGTTCAATCCCTGGGTTTTACGTCTCTGTAAATTTATAATTTAGAAAACGTTGTAGAAAAAGAAAAGATGCTTGTAACAAACAATTTCTTCTTTTTCCACAATATTTTCTACCCTACTGAACGAATATTTTTCAAATTAAATCCACTTCAAATTTTCGTCTGTATGCCCATTGAATTTGGTTGTTTGGTTAGTTGATTGGGGTTTAACGCAAATTTTAACAGTATTTCAGTCATATCGCGGCGGATGGAGCACCTAACAATGGATTCCAGTGATTCTCACACCAGTACTACCAATACATCCTTTCCTAGTCTCCAGCTGCTATCCCACTTAGGCTAACGTTTATCCACCATTTGGTGAGAGCCAAACGTCCGAAAGGATAAGAGCCGCCGCCGGGGATCGAACCCATGATATCCAATGATTGAACATTAGGAGTCTGGTGCGCTGCCGACTGTGCTATGACGGCGGCTTTGAGTTGGACAGGTTCAACATATTTCAAAACAGGAAAGGGTTTAGTCAAAGATAGAAGTATGCTTTTTATAGCTAAGCTTATTGCTTTCGAACGATTCTGCTTTTGCTTCTCCTTTGAAATTAATTGAACCCGTCAAGCTAAAAGGGGCCTTCCAGGAGTTGCATGAGTCAAATATTTGAAAAAGAGATCAATCAGAGGTCACCAAGATAACGCATTACGAGAATAAGTATATCGGCAGTGGGCGACTAAAATGTCGTAAATACAGCTTTATTCGAGCATATCTAAACGATGTTTCGGTCGCATAAAGTCAATGAAGAAGCGGAATTTTTAATACCCATGACACAGTCTGACTAGTCTTACTAGACTCATTATTTTCGCAACTCTCGGAAGGTTCCTTTTCACCTGTCACAAATGCTTTTTAGCAAAAGCATGGCAAATGCTATTTACAGCATGACACAGCAATGTATTGATAATGTTCTGATTTATTTCTGATTTCTTTGTTCTATTCTTTAAGCATTCTCTTCGCCTTCTGTTGACGAAAAATGAATTATTAATATTGAAAAAGGTTTATTATTCAGTATATCATCGCTTAAACTTAGTCATTTTGAATATTGAGCGAATAACACTATGGTGCAGGAAATGCGTGAATACATTACTCAATAGAAAAAAAGTCAAAGTACTGAAAGTACTGTAAGCTAGCAAAGCATGGTTTTGTTCAGTAATCTTTTTTTGCCAAAGGTTACCACGATCAATAAACGAGGTTACAGTAATCAAGGAGTTAACTCATTCCCACGCAATCCCTCCTTTTTACGCCCCTTAAGAAATTAGTTGTGGAAAACAAAGTGGAAAATGAAGAATGTTACAAGCAATTTCTTCATTTTTCACCTTGTTTTCTTCCTAAAGAGATAAATATTTTAGAATTTTCAAAAATATAAAGTCGTCGTCTGCGACTTCTTTGAAGACCCTGGTCACAGTCATTTTTAACACGATGCGCTCAAGTAAGCTATAATACTTAGGAGATTAACTTTCATTCAGAATTCGCAATATCCCTGAAATACATAAGAACCACTTTTTATGGCGTAGGCATGTAACGGATTTAGTGGTTAAACCTCCATTGGCAGTTTGCACTCGTTGAGCTTTGAGACGACCTCAAAATTCTATCTGTTAACTTAAGCTATCAAAGCAGACGCTTTGCTATAGCTAATCATTTTAAGTTTATTTTCAGTATCGAGGCACAGAACAGCCTTAGATATAGCGTGCCTTGTGGGGTCGAGGGTAAAAATTAAGGCCTGTAGGCATTCAAAAAAACGTGAGCACGCATAAATTATGTAGGTGTACTCTTAAAAATTATACGTGGTCAGATATGCAAGAATAAGTTAATAATTTAATTCCAAATTTCGTCTACCAGTATTAAAGCGTTTTGATTGGTTGATTTTTTCATACTTTCATGAACAATAAAAATAGCATGCAACTCTTTTGTATACTTGCGCGCAAAGTAGGTCCATTAAATTATACTGAAATCTGGTGAAGTATTTGCTTTGTTTTGAAAGATTTTTTTCTTTCCATAGAGGTATGGACCTAAAGACTTAATTAATCAGACTTATGTATGATTCCGCTTCGCGTATTCATACAAAGTATTATGGTTTGTAGGTTCAAACCTCGTTGAAAACAAACAAACACATAAGATGCTCTCTTCTTTTCTTTGTTTAAGCTAGATTTCAACTCGGCGAAATGTTTGATTTATTAAGATTCAAAACGCTTGCAAGCACCCTGTCCTTACTAGTGTTACCCATTTCATTTCTGCATGATCACCATGGGTCACTTTTTAGCTCGGCTGTTTTCCGAGAATATCGGAGGTATTGCTATAGCTAGATCGTCGAATTAGGACGCCTCAGCGTCAGCGTCGTAGTACAAAAACTTTGCAATATCTTTGGTATCACTGAACACATTTACTTTACTTTTTTGCTTTGTTTTTGTTTGTTTGATACTCGGAATATATGTTCACTATAAGAAGGGCAATCTATATCAATAACCCTAAATGCAATTTCAACGAATTATGCCCCCTGTTCTACAAATAAGTTTTACCCACTTATAAAGCGCTAGAAAACATTCGATCGTTCGCATCCGCATGAGATGCTCTTACTAAGTTGATCGCATTGCTAGCTTCATTTATATTTGCCTGTATTATTTTGTTGCCGCTTTCTCAGCTCCTCCTTCCAGTTCTTCTACAACAAACGCTCCGCCAACCACGACGACTATACCTGCTCCGCTTTTCCCAGGTATACACTGTATTTTGTGTCTTAACGCTTTACTGTTTTTCAAAATTTTAGACTTGTCCATATTCATTTTTTTTGAAGAAGACAATTTGAAGTTGAATTTATTTGAAAAATAATTATCTAGTAGGGTAGAAAATATTGTAAAAAAAAAAATGGCTTTTTAGGAGCATTTTCTTCGTTTCCACAATATTTTCCCAAGTGTAAACTCACAGGGGCGTAAAACCTGGTTTTAAACAGGAAAGGATTAATTCTGTTTAATCTTGACATACCAAAAGGGACCTTCAAAGTGTTACGTTATCACGTTATCGTACAATGCAGCTTTTTTGTGACCCTCAAGATAAATACTTTTGAAAACATTGTGGAATATGTAGAACTTGCTTCTTACAAGCAATTTCTTCATTATCTACATTTCCTATCCAACATAACAAAGATTTTTTTTTAAAAAAATGTTATCACTTATGAATCGTGGCTTTGTTTTTTAATTTCAGCCTGTTTAAAGTTTTGTCGCCTGGTGATGGGTTCAATAAAAAGATGTATAGTCGTTGTCGTTCTAAAACGTCGTAACTACAGCTTGATTCAAGCTGTAGTCACGTCGTTTTAGAACGACGACGACGATATACTCGATCTTTACATTGTCAACCAGAGCCAGTATTTTCGAAAATAAAACTACACTTGGAAAAAGGGATCATTCTAAATTCAGAAAATCTGCCAAGAACGAAAATGTGGGTCAATGATTAGCCTGCACATTTCGTGCAGTCTGATCATTAGTGTTTCTTTTGGTTCTTCTCAGTTTGTGCCTTTTCATATGATGGATCAAATATTCTCTGTATGAGTTACATTGCAATGCTCCCATGTGTTTGTGCTTGCTAAGATTTTACAAATATTCGAATACCAAAGCGAAATAATTCTCCTTCAATAAGTCAAGGAATGATGGGAATATTTTTATTCTCCTCCGTCGGTCTGTCTGTTTGTCTCTCTCTCTCTCTTCCTATGTCTTTCTATCTGTCTGTTCCCTCTCTCTCTTTCTTTCTCACGCTCACTCTCTCTCTCTCCCCCTCTCTCTCTGTCTCTCTTTCTCTCTCTGCCTCTCTTTCTTTCCGTCTCTCTGTTTTTTTCTCTCTGTCTGTCTTTCTGTCTGTCTTTCTGTCTCTCTGTATGTCTGTCTCTCTTTCTCTGTCTGTCTCTCTGTCTCTCTGTCTCTGTCTGTCTGTCTGTCTGTCTGTCTCTCTCTCTCTCTCTCTCTCTCTCTCTCTCTCTCTGTCTGTCTGTCTGTCTGTCTCTCTCTGTCTCTCTCTGTCTCTCTCTGTCTCTCTGTCTCTCTGTCTCTCTGTCTGTTTCTCTGTCTCTGTCTCTGTCTCTCTCTCTGTCTGTCTGTCTCTCTCTGTCTCTCTCTCTCTGTCTCTCTCTCTCTGTCTCTCTCTCTCTGTCTCTCTCTCTCTCTCTCTGTCTCTCTCTCTCTCTCTCACTCTGTATATATAGCTGTTGGAATATCAGAATGTTCTTATCTAAAAAGGGTACGAAACATTTTCATCTCTTTTTTATCATAGAATGTATGTTATGTTATCCAGAAATAGCTGTAGTTAATCTAGATACTATAACAAATCTTTTTAACATTTATATGTGATACTTTTTCTGCAGGTGTTGAAATATCTACTGAAAAATACAAAAAGACATCTGTGGATACCAATGGTTTCACGATACTTTATTTCTTATCATCCACCGTGACGAAGAGGCGATGTGGCGAACAGTGCAGCCAGCATTCACAGTGTGTATTCTTCACGGTGGAAATGGACAGCACGTGTACTCTATACGAACAGAACCCAGCAGAATTGAACATGGTACCGTGTTCGTCAACGCACAAATGTTATCACCACGAGAGTATATCACTTCGGTAAATACTTGGATTTTAATTAGGCAGGATGCCCTTCGAAGAAAGATAGCTTTTTCGATATCATGAAACACGTGTCAATTTTTTCATATACTGTAAATTTTCATCCCAATAAATCAATAAATGAAAAAAGAAAATAATGCTTGAAACTTATCAAACTATCCACGATTTACTAAAACTTTCCAAATTAATAGTTTGTCATTGTTTTTTTCTCTTTACTTAAGTTTCGGAAAGGGGGATACTTGCAGAAATAGCGTGCTCACTTCAACGAATGTTGATCTTACATTGCATTGCATTCGCTGTACAAGTAGAAAATACAGAAATATCGTCGTTCGGAGAGCAAAATATCGTACATACAACTTTATTAAAGCTGCATTTACGACATTTGGGTCGCCGACTGAAAAGATAATATAAGCTTAGCTATTCCATCAGTGCTGTGTGAATCACTGCTCACGATAGCGTATTTGAGTTATACTGGGCAAGATTGCTTTCAGTTTTTACATACGAATGTATTTTAAGTTCAATCCTGTTGATGGGTTTTTTTGGACAGCATAGAGCACAAGATACAAAAAATTAATCAAACTCAAAAATACTCTTTATCGTCCATATAAATACAAAACTGGTGAAAGTTGCATCAAAATAATATGACATAATTCTAAATGTCTTGTTCTAAATCTACATTGCCCATTGGACGATAATAATTGACCAATCGCGAATGTCAATCAAATAATCAGTCGACAAATAAAAACATTCATTTTGGCCAGAAGTGAATTTTGATCTTCGACATTGGCCGCCATTTTTGTGAAGCGTTTTTTGTTTTTGTTTTTTTTTTTGTTTCTTTTTTGTTTAAGCGACTGAAACGTCGTAGCCTATTCAAGCCGTAGTTACTACGTTTAGGTCGCAAACCAACAATTTTACTTTTTTGTTACTTGTTTCTGGCCATAATTTTTTCAAAATAACGCCCTTTATAAATAAAGCGGAACTTCCTGTTGAAGGCAATGGGCGGGGAACAACGGAGTAAGTGGGCGGGGCCAGCGATTTGTCAATCACCCGGGTATCAATTAACGGATCGACGGACACGCCCACATACCTCCGACAAGGCAGTTCGTCTGCATGGATTTCAAACAACGTCAATTTCTTATTTGCTAGGACCATGAAGCAAATAAAAAAAATTGCTGGCTTTGCGACGTAAACATCGTAACTACAGTGTTTAACTCGCGAAACCAACAAAAATGCTTTGCGTGAATAATTTTAGCTAGCAAAGCATCAGCTTTAATAGCTTAAGTCAACAGACAAATTTTGAGGTCTTCTCAAGGTTTAACAAGTGCAAACTGCCCCTGGAGGCTTAACCTCTGAATCCATAGAATGCTTACGCCATAAAAATTAGTTCTTATTTCAGGAATATAGCAAACGCTGACATTACTTTTATTGCCACATGGATTAATTTTATACAAAAGCATGCTATTCAACTCCCAGTCAATCACATTTTTGAAGAATTTCAAGAAAATAGCTTTGGAAAACATTGTGGACAATGAAGAAATTGCTTGTAACAAGCAATTTCTTCATTGTCCACACTGTTTTCTTCCATATAAGGCAAAGATTTTCTCAATTTCATTTACCATGTTAATTTTTGACTAATAAATTTACTTGATAAAATCATGCTTTGCTAGCTTACAGTACTTTCAGCACTTTGATTTCCGGTCTAGATTAATGGTTTGATAGGCAAACAGATTTTGTAAATAACGTCAGCGACCCAGCTCTCTCTCTCTGCACACATGAGTCTGAAAATGAAAATACTGGCCTTTTTCTCGCTTAACATAAATTTGCTTATTAGTTAAAGATAAGACTATGAATTGAAAAAGCAATTTCTTCTTTTCTCACAATAGTTTCTACCATGTTGGATGCTTTCATGCCAAATTTCAACAAATTTTCATTGTCGTCTCCAAAATGTTTCAGATTTGACCAGTCTGAATCCGAAAACGGGGAAGTGTTAATCTAAGTATCCAAATATAATTCATTACAGAGTTTTTTTTATGTATTTGCAAGAAGGTTTGTATGCATAGAAAAACTGACTATGCATGCGCCGTTCTTGTGCCACAGTTTCTATGCATACAGATGTAAATTGCAATTGTATGAAAACGCCGCTTGCATTTTGAATCGTCTTATACCATTGCCTGTATCACAGTGTCAAAAGATTAAAAAAACACTAGAAAATTGAGACGGTCTTCATAATGGGACTAAAAATGGTGTAAGAAAAACAAAGCAGTTCCTTACTGCATACCAATCATTTGTTTCAATTATACATAAGAATGACATTACAATTTATAAAATAGGTGTAAAATCGACTTAAATTAAATTATTCAACTTAAACCCCCCTTCAGCCCATCACTACACGACAAAACTTCATACTGATTCAAATTCAAGGATGTGCAGGCAAGTTGGTAAACAAAAAAAAAAGACTTTTCCTTTTAAGAAAGAAAATATTGTGGATTTTGTATCAAGCAATATTTTCGTTTCTTCTAGAGGGACGTTGGAAAGCGGATTACATGTGAATTTATAATAGCGTTACTACGTTACTCATTTTTCGTGTGCCGAATCATGCATCCACGCACTAACTCGTCACTGTAACGAGTCACAGACAATTGACGAACGCGGCTGTCAATCAAGGAATCAGTCGACCAATCAAATCATTTATTCAGCGCGGAATTGAGATTGGAACCCCGACATTGGCCGCCATTTACGTGAATCATTTTTGTTGGTTTGGCGACTTAAACGTCGTAGCCACAGATTTCTCAAGCTGTAGTTACGACGCCAACCAATTTTTCTGCTTTTTGTTACATGCTACTATCCTTGAATTTTATTTAGTCAACGGGCGTGGCCAACGGAGTAAATTGTAAGGGCCAGTTATGGGTCATTTACATCTGAATGAGTACAACGGATATTTTTCATAGAATTTCACATCTTTTCTGAGGTCTTTTAATAACTTCTGGTTTTAATACAACCCTCACTGCCTCTTCAAACACACTTTGTACACCTTTTAATGTCAATGCAGAACACTCGAGGTATCTTATTGCACCAAGTTCTTTCTTTGTGGACAGTCCCTGAAAGAATGGACACGAAAAAGAATCTCGTTAGCTAAAAAATATAAGTGATGATGGGATTCAGCTTTGGTTTTCATTGACCTACGAAATTAAAAACTTAACCCTTGTTATGCTGAACCCGGAATATTCCGGTTTTGGCAGGAGGTGTAGACTAAGATCAGACTGCACTTTTTTGCAGGCTGATCTTAGTCTACACCCCCTGCTTGTACTTTTTATGCCAAAATTGTTTATGAAGTTGATTTCTAAAAGAAATATTGATTTTTGAACAATAAGTTCTATTAGTGCTTTCAGCCCTTTGATTTGACAGTATTTCAGTAAGGTAATTGATACAGCATGACAAGGGTTAAAATATCACACATTATGCGACCGTTATGAAAACAGAAATAATATCTTCTTGTTTCTTTTACTACTTAAGGTAATGAGTTTAAACTTGAAATGTGTTCAGAGTAACAATTTCATAAAAACTCATTTCATTCATTTAATGAAATTGTCCATTCACGGCTGTAAAGTAAAGATCAATCGCCAATTTTAATCATTTATTTATACCAGAAACGAACTTCTTGAATTTCGACGTTGACCGACATTTGTATGAAGCATTTTAGTTTTTTTGCGCTTTAGACGTCGTGACTACAGCTTGAATAACCGTAGATAAGACGTTTATGTCGCCAACCAACCCTTTTACTTTTTGGTTGCATGTTATTGTCCATAAATTTAGCAAAATAACGCAGTGTAATATCGAAGTGGGTGTGGTCACTGGGCGTGGTCAGTGGATTTGGTCAGTGGTCCAGCATTAAGAATAGTCGAGCGTCGCTATCCACTGACAGCTCTTGGTGTATTACTTATAGCATTCATATGTTCTAATAAGGCTTTCACGATATAAGCTCCGATTCTTTGTCAGCAATAGGCGACAATACATAAGAGTTGTGGTCCATGATCATAATTTGATAGAAAGAACCATGTTTTTTTTCATTTAACTCATTTAACTACTTTTCTCTCATTTGCGCCTTTTCACAAATACTTACTAGACTTTTTGGACTATGAAGAAATTGCTTGTAACGAGGAGTTTCTTCATTGTTCCATTCTAAAAGGCACAGTTTTTTAATAAATACCATCAACTTGAAATTTCGTCAGCAAGTTCTGTCAATTTGAACCAGTCATTTTTTGTCGCATGGTCATTGCTTAATCGTTCAGATGCCAATGTTTTATTATATTGTATGCACATGATAACATACTATGTATAGGGTTTACTATCTTTGCGAGTTGATCTTTTTACAAGCAGATTATACCTCTTCCTTGCTGAATGTGATATGCTGCCTTTGCACTTGTCCGTTTTGTCATTGATTATAATTAAGCAAAGCAATATACCTCGTTGGTTGTAACAATAAGCCTCGCTTTCCGGTCCCCAGCACCTTTATGTCTGTCTATTGTTTGGTAACCGTTTTCTCTGAGATCAAGCTTGGTACCAACTAATACAATAGGTACATGTGGACAGTGATACTTTAACTCAGGAAACCACTAAAAAACAATACAGCATAGAGTGACCTCAAACATTTGATGGAAGTGGAAAGAAGGAATAAAAAGTGAACATTATGTAATAACGACCCCATTTATATTTCGATTGAGGAACTAAATCATTCAATTTGTCCGAGAGCGATCTCTGAACTCTGCTTTTTATGTAAAATTTGTGGGTAGTTTTGCGACTAAAACGTTGAAACTACAGCTTCTTCAAGCAGTAGTTACGGCGTTCAGTTCGCCAACCAACGACTTTGCATTTTGTTTTATAACAAAAATACAAATGCAAATTAACGAATCAAAAGATTTCAGGTTGATTTCAGTTAACCAATTCCAACACAAACCCTACTTCTTACGCCCCTCAAGAAAAAGGCTTCGGAAAACATCATTGAAAATGAAGAAATTGCTTGTATAAAGCAATTTTTTCATTTTCACAATGTTTTCTATCCAAGAATACGAATAAATAAATGAATAAGATACCATCAACTTGAAATTGTCGTATGCAGTTTTTCGTTCAATTAGACATATTCTAAAATTTTGTTGTGTGGTAATGAGTTTTGTAAATCGTGAGATTGACAGAGTGGGTGATTTTGGATGATTTTAGAATGTTTAGAAAGGAATGGATTGAACGTAAGATTAGATGTGACAGAGTGAATGATTTTGGTTGATTTTGGAATGTTTAGAAAAGGAATGGATTGAACGTAAGGGGCGATGTGACAGAGTAAATGATTTTGGATGATTTTGGATTGTTTAGAAAAGGAATGGAATGAACGGAAGGGGCGATTTCTATTAAGAGATAAAGAGAATGTTTGTTGTTGTTGTTTTCATGGCGGTATGAAACAAAAACTAATCACACTATATGAATACACGAATGGCGATTCAAACACAAGAGTGATTACTTTTAACAAAAGAATATTCTCTTCTTTCTCATGATTTAATAAGCAGAAATGTCCACAAATATTTTCACGAATTTCGATACATTTTATGGTTAGTTACGACGTTTTGCTCATCCAAAGACGAGTTTTTATTCATAGCCACAGTCTTTATGCTCTTACTACTGCCCCACGCGCTTGACGGAAATCCCTCATTCAAGCTTTTTTCGATTAGTATTTTGTTGATGATGTTTTTTTGTTTGTTTGTTTGTTTTTGTTTATTTGTTGTTGTTTTTATGGAACATATGAATCTGTTGTATTTTCACTTACCCTCACTACGACACTGTTTAAGGAATCGGGACTACTCAGCGAGAAACACAAAATAAAAACATCCTAAAATGAACAAAAGCAAGAATGAAAATAATACTCGATGGACTGGGTCAGATGCAGGATTTCTACGAATGTTGTTCAAACTTACCAAAAGGGGGGGGGGGGTCATTCAAGCGAACCCACCCAACCCTCTCTAAATTTAAATTGTTTGGACGCAACGAAATTGATAATATGATGATTGACGTATAAAACATGTTACCAATTTATAGCACTAAGTACTCTGTAAGAATGTCAGTGCCTATCTCGTCGAATAAACGAACTTTCATAGAAGCTATTTCATGGAACGCTCTGAAAGATACTTGGTGATATCATGTTGTTTTTAATTTACTTTGGACCCCCCTCCCGATCTTATCTATCTAAAAGTATAAAAAATCTTCGGAGCCTTTAGTCCGTTTCTTCACATATCCGATTGCAATCTTATTTTGTCCTGAAGGAAAACTCTTTATTATCACTATTGTTAATGCCAACTATGGTACTTTATATCAACTTAAACTTTAAGACATGGCACTACTTAGGAGGGAATTCATCGAATTTGGCAAACTCAAAATGCTATCATTTGATAAAGGGACATAGGCAAATTTATATGACGCTTCGTGCGAAAATCGGACCTCCCGGGTATTCTGCGAAAAATATATGAGCGTGTGCGTGACATTTCCAACCATTACACATGTGCGCCAAGTAAAGACTCAGATCAGCCTGTGAATCCGCACAGTCTGATTAGAGTCTTCACTCTGCACTCTATAGATAGATACTGACCCAAAGCTTCTTTAAACAATCAGCGAATATTCTAATTGCCCCGAATGGCTGTCCAGGGTGCTCAATGTGTGCGAGTCACGCACCTGCGAAGAAATTCTTTGAAATGTCACGCACAGGCTCATATTAAATCCTGCAGGAATCAACCAGAGGTCGCATTCAAAAAATAAACTATAAAGTATGCTAAAATGGCCATTCTAGATGAACACATTCCTACACAATCCCGCTTTTTGAGACCCCCACTCCATCCAAAAAGGGATGAGCCCAAGAAAACATCACGGGAAAAAAGAAATTGCTTGATACCCCAAAAATTAAGGGGTATGTTAATGCATATCAACTTTAAATTGTCGTCAGCTAATACTTTTTCCAGTCGAAAATTTTGCAGTCTGGTAATAGATTATGCAAATCGTCATAAAGTGAAATATTTCGACCGCGGTCATCCTGCGCAGTCTTATACTTTTCTCGTGTCATAAGAAGTCCTTTTTTATCTGAATGGTCTAATTTCAGAACACTTACTGTTTGGGGGTAGGCGAGATGCCTAAGTCTGTCATGTGTAGTTTGACCAGCCGTGTCCCATAGACCCAGGCTCACGCTTTCACCATCTACAGCCAAAGTGGTTGTGTAGTTATCGAACCTAAAACCCACGAAAAAAAAAATGTATTTTTGTGGGGGTGTTCATACAAGTCGAACATAAGAAGGTAATTCTTAGAAAAAGACATTGAGATAATTATTTCCTTTGATATTGTAAGACTATCTCTTGACAATGAAAATAATATATTCCTTCTAATATATGCAACTTCCTTAACCCTTTCCTGTTTTGCAAAACTTTAGACCTGTCTATATTCAAAGGTTTGCCAACGAAAATTCGAAGAGGATTTAATTTGAAAAATGGCCATTCAGTATGGTAGAAAATATTGTTGAAAAAGAAGAAATTGCTTGTTACAGGCGTTTTTTTCTGTTTGTACGATGTTTTTTCAATTATAAAATTACAGAGCAGCAAAAAAAAAAAATAAGGAATTGAACAGGAAAGGTTTAAAACAGGAGATAATTCAAATGGTAATCGTTTACATTCGAAATAAGCAGAACCAAGACTTCGACAATAGTGTGACTTTCTGTGAATACATCCGTAAGAAACAGTTTAGAAGTGAATCTCACCGAAATGATCATGCTCATGTGGTTATAGCATCACCTTTTGCGGCAAAACAAAGCCTTTCAAAAGTATTCACCCATTGCCACACAATCCTGCCTTTTTACGCCCCTCGAGGAAAAAGGTTCGGTGAAACAATACAATTTCTTCATTTTCCACATCGTTTTCGAACAATGAATATGGAGATATTTGATATTATTTCAACTTTAATTGCCGTCTGCATTTTTTTTTTAAATTTTGGCCAGTCTAAATTTTGTCGTCTGGTTATAAGTTAATTTTTATTCAAATCCGCTCAGATTGAGTCGCCATGCTCTTACATCAGGAAATATGTATGTCAGAGATTAAACATAGTTCAATGGTAAAAATTCCTTTGACGCCCCGAGTGTGACATTTTATTACCAAGTTAAGCGTTTTGAAGAGCAATTGGTACAGCACTTAATTAGTCAGAGGAATGCAAAATATATAGCTTTTAACCCATTCCCACACGGCAAAATTTTAGACTGGTCCAAATTGAAAGCAGCTGCAGACAGCAATTTCAAATTTATAGAATTTTAATTTTTGTCGCCTTTTGGATAGAAAACATTGTGGATAATGAAGAAATTGCTTGATACAAGCAATTTCTTCATTTTCCACAATATTTTCCTAAGCTTATTTCTTGAGGGGCGTAAAAAGGAGGGCTTGTGTGGGAATGGGTTAAGGCAGTTACAACGTATAATTATTATAGAGACAGTTCTTGATATAATATACTGAACACAAAAAGTTAAGGGCTTTTTTTCAGATTTGAGCTGGAACATTTTAACCATTTCCGGTACAATCCCCGATTTTAACGTCCTTGTGATATGAAGCATGAGAAAACATTGTCGAAAAAAGAGGACATTTATTATTGTATTTAACCTTCTGCTAATCCTATGAATTTGGACAAGTCTGAAATTTTGAAAAAAAAAAAAAAAAAAACGGTAAAGGGTAACTAATTTTCGTATAATTTCTTCCCCTCTCACACGCCTGCCATTGTGCTCGTTAGCTTATGTTTGTCTAAAACTGACGTTAATGCGACATTTAAAGTAAATAAATTATTGTTTTTAGTAAGTGTACATCGACTATGAGCAAAAGATGATTGGAGAAGAACTTGCTTCGATATTAAAATGCAGATTCAATTTTTCTATCGCCGATGGAAGGTTGAAGTTAAATCGAAGACAGTGAAACAGGGTTGACTTTGAAAACGCCACAAAGCCTCAAATACTAACACTATAATGCTTGGACCATAATCATCCGGTTCTCAAGCTTTGGTAGACTTTGGTAGACTTTCTTTTACACAATACAATGCTACCATGGTAGATCTAGTGCGTTTTTTGCATTATGACACCCTTCTACTGAAATTGCGTTTGAAAGATCTAAAGCTCTCGCATTTATCAATAATGATTTTAAAAGAAACTGATTTTTACATCGATCAATTCTTTTCCCTATTTTTGCATGTTAGCCCTTTCCTGTTCAAAACCGGGATTTTACAGTGCCGTGATTTTATACTTGAGAAAAAATTTTGAAAAAATGAGAAATTGCTTGTGACAAGCAATTTCTCCTTTTCCCACAATATTTTCAACACATAGGATTGTCTAATTTCAAATTGCTTCCAACTTTTATTGTCATCTGCAACTTCTTTCAATTTGGACCAGTCTAAAATTAAGAAAAAAACAAAAACAAAGGGTTAACCTGGTGTTGAATTATGAAAGCTCGACAAAGAATTCTTAAACTTATTGTGTTCAGTATATATATCAAGTTTATTGATTTGATAGCAGTGTGATAGCCAAGACTCCGAAGCAATTCAATTGGCGAAACGCCACTGTCAATCAAAAAGGAAAGTGACCAATCAAAACAACTATTTAGTTAGGAAGCGATTGTCGAATCAACGACTAAAGAGTCATTACCACGGCTGAACAAAGCTTTAGTTATGAAGTTTAGATCGCCAACCAAAGATTTACCTTTTCTGTGTCCTTTTCTACAAATAACGTAAAAAATGTAATGTCGTTTAAAACCTCTGGTTCCGCCCATAGACCTCCGACATGACCTTTCGATCGAAAGGTCATGTTGGAGGTCAGTGGGCGGGACGAGAGATCCATCATTAGGTTTACATAGTTCTGTCACACCCGGTTCACCTTCAGTCCTCTACAGATTTCAGTTATGGAGGTACTTACACCGTAGGAACATAGTCCTCTGGAAACGCATTCTCAACGAATGTCTTCATCAAACATGTCTTGCCAACATTTCTGAAAATACAAGTTCGGATTAACTCTTTCCCGGTTTTTTTTTTTTTTTTTTTTTATTTTTAGACAGGTCCAAATTGTAAGAAGTTCGAAACGACAAAAAACGAATGTGGTTTGAATGAAACCATCCGATGTGGTAGAAAATATTGTGGAAAAAAGGAGAAATTGCTTGTTTCAAGCAATGTCTTCTTTTTCCGCAATGCGTTCTCAAGTATAACATTGCAGCGACGTAAAATCAAGGGTTTGTACAGGAAAGGGTTAAACAAACCAAATTAGCCAATCGCGACTGTCAATAAACTAATTAGTCGACCAATGAAATCATTCATTTAGACAAGATGTGAGTTTTTGCACTACAATATTTCCCGGCATTTTTTGTTAAGCTTTTTTTGTTGGTTTGGAGGTTTTAACTTCGTAACTACAGTTTGAATAAGCTGTAGTTACAGCGTTTGGGTCCCAAAACCATCCATTCTAATTTTTGTTATATGCTACTGGCTATAGATTTTTCACAATTGCACCATTTTAAATCGAAGCGGAACTTCCTGTCAGAGTGAATTATCGGGACTAACGGAGTAAGTTGGCGAGGCCAGCGATTAGTCAATTGCCACATTGTGCCGCTTCTTTACGATCATCAATAAAAGAGCAAAGCAACTATGGTACAAGCCATCTCTTATTTTTCGATCGGGATAAATTAACGAATATTACTTTACAATATCTTTTTAGACACCATGCGATAAGATACTTTCTGGGAAGTGCGTCGACCAAGCACAGGTTGACCGGGATCGAAACTTTACACTTTTCGGAGATATTCTAAATCTAGTATAGTTATTCTACCTCACTGTGTGTTTATTAGTACTATCCTTTTTAATGACATCTGCTGTAGCCTATCTCGTTGGCCTGATGGGTCTCAAAACTCAAAAAGTGTTGGCCGAGCCGACATGTTTAACGTTCCTGTCATAAAGAGTAGCTGGACTGAAAGTATCTACTGCAGGTCTGTCCTAGTCTACTTTATTTACGATGTTTCAGAAATATTATTTTAAGTGAAGATATCGTGAGATTCTATATTTCATAAAAGATACTCGTATATCATTCCTTTCATTCCATTCAAATAATCTTTTCTAATTGGTTTCATTCACGAATTCCGCGATCTCAATGGTTGATCTATATCTCAAAGTATCTGATTAGTCAAGTCCATTTATCGAACAAGACACATATCTTGGTCGTTGATTCAGTCATGACGTTTATTTCATTTTCTTACAACTCAATCCCTTTCCAAACTCATTCCAAAATATTTCACTTAGGCAAAGAAGAGAGATTCTCTCTACTTGGTCGAATACAAAGGGATTAATGATGAAACATCTTTATTTGCTTTGAGCGAGACCGAAGGTTTTTCCACCGCAGCCATCTTCCCATAACGCATCACCACACGAAAAAAAATTGTTTCAAATTGAAAGAAGTTGCAGACAACAATATCGAGTTGATACAATGTAAAAAGAATGTCTTTCTGGGTAAAAAAAGCATTGCTGGAAATGAAGAAATTGCTCATTACGAGCAACGTTTTCCCAGGCCTCTTTTCTTATGGGGCGTCAAAAAACGGGACCGGGTGGAAATGAGTTTAACCCCATAACTGATAATAAAGTTACAGAGTGTTTAGGAAATCCAAAACTCAAGTTTGATGATTTCATTGTATTGAAAACATACATAAGTCAGATGACATTAAAGGACATCTAGTTAACCCTTTCCCGTTCAAACACGGGATTTTACGTTCCTGTGATTTTATTTTTGAGGAAACATTGTGGAAAAAGAAGAAATTGCTTGTACCAAGCAATTTCTTCTTCTTCCACGATATTTTCTACCGCATAGGATGGTTTCATTTCAAATGTCATCAAGTTTTAATAGTCTTTTGCAACCTCTTTCAATTTGGACTAGTCTAAAATTTCAAAAAACGGGAAAGGGTAAAGACATTATCAAGTTAGTCATTTTTGTTTTAAGTGTTTAGAGATAAGAAGGGTTAACACACTAGAACACAATCTCCAATTCTAACGCACCGAAGATCATGTACTTTTGAAACCATTGTTGGAATAAAAGGAAATTACTTGCAACAAGTAACTCCTTTTCTTACAATGTTTTCTCTCTAATTCTATTTTTTAATTTTGCTGGAATAAAAGGAAATTACTTGCAACAAGTATTTCCTTTTCTTACAATGTTTTCTCTCTTATTCCATGTTTTTTTCAATTTTGCTAAAACTTTCTCAACTGGTAATGGGTTAGATTATTTACCACATTTGAAAAGTCATAATTAGACATATCCGAGTTGAAAGATGTTGCAGACGACTATTCGAAGTAATAGAAAATTATAAATTCAAAAAAGGAGGAAACGCTCCGAAAAGAGAAGATATTTCTTTTTACAAGTAATTTCTCCCTATCTAACAATCTTCCAAAATGTTTAGCGCGTAAAATTGTTGAAACAGTAGGACAAAAATAAAAGAAAGAAGAATAGTTGAGTGAAAAGAGACCGCGAAAACATTGTAGATTAACCCTTTCCCGTTCAAACCCCAGTTTTGGATTTTTCTTTTTTCGGGTGGAAAACATTGTGGATAATGAAGAAATTGCTTGTGACAAGCAATTTCTTCATTTTCCACAATGTTTTCCAAAGCTTTTTATCTTGGGGATGTCTTAACGCGTCATTGAGTGGGAATGGGTTAATATGTTACGACAGAGATACAACATCTTTATTTGTTTTGAGCAACGCAAGAAAATTTTGATTTTTTACGAGGCCGAAGATTTTTCCATCTAAGTCATTATCCCATAACGCATTACCACACGAGAAAATTTTTGTTCAAATTGAAAGAAGTTGCAGACAACAATATCGAGTTAATAAAATTTTGAAAACATGTGTCTTTCTGGGTAGAAATTATTGCGGGAATTGAAGAAATTGCTTCTTACGAGCACCGATTTCTCAGGCTTCTTTTCTTGTGGGGCGTCAAAAAGCGGGACCGGGTGGAAAGGGGTTTAACCCTATAACTGTTAATAAAGATAAAGAATGTCTAGGAAATCCATAACACAATTTTGATGACTTCATTGTATTGAAAACATACACAAGTCAGATGACATTAAAGGACTTCTAGTTAAAATACTATCAAGTTAGTCATCTTTGTTTTAAGTGTTTAGAGATAAGAAGGGTTAACACACTAGAACACAATCTCCAATTCTAACGCACCGAAGATCATGTACTTTTGAAACCACTGTTGGAATAAAAGGAAATTACTTGCAACAAGTATTTCCTTTTCTTACAATGTTTTCTCTCTAATTCCATTTTTTTTTTAATTTTGCTGGAATTAAGGGAAATTACTTGCAACAAGTATTTCCTTTTCTTACAATGTTTTCTCTTATTCCATGTTTTTTCAATTTTGCTAAAACTTTCTCAACTCGTTGTCTGCTTATGTCATAGACCTGTCTTCGGGACCGTATCACTTATCCACATTGGGATAAATCTTACTACTGTCGTACGCATAACTCCATATTATATCGCCAAAAAGTAGCAAGTGGGTAATTGCAATAAAATCTACAATAGTGGAGAAATCAAACTTAACTGTCGCCCAAAATCAATTAGAAAAATAATCATTTTTAATTGCGAAAGCACTCATGTCTTACCTGTGCTCCAAGAAGAGCCATCAAAAATTCGAAGCGTGCGTTTCTTGGGCGCTGACATTTTGAATGAAGTTCGACGGAATCGGCCGAGTTGTCACGAATGACATTACCCAGAATGCTCAAATTAGATAGGTCAGTCTTTGGAAAATGCCACCTATCGGAAGATAACGTTCTCAACTGGTAATGGGTTAGATTATTTACCACATTTGAAAAGTCATAATTAGACTTATCCGAGTTGAAAGATGTTGCAGACGACTATTCGAAGTAATAGAAAATCATAAATTCAAAAAATGACGAAACGCTCTGAAAAGAAAAGATATTTCTTATTACAAGTAATTTCTCCCTATCTAACAATCTTCTAAATTTTTTAACGCTTAAATAGTTGAAAGAGTAGGACAAAAATAAAAGAAAGAAGAATAGTTAAGTGAAAAGAGACCGCGAAAACATTGTAGATTAACCCTTTCCCGTTCAAACCCCGGTTTTTACGTCCCTCTGTTTTTATACTTGAGAAAACATTGTGGAAAAGGAAGAAATTGCTTGTAACGAGCAATTTCTTCTTAATCCGCAATATTTTACCCTACTGAATGATTATTATTCAAGTTAATTTGACCTTAAATAGTCGTCTGCAGATCCTTTGTATTTAGACAGGTCTAAATTTTGCCAAACAGGTAAGGGCTAAGAAAAAATAGTCAAAGGCGCAAAGTTTCGATCCTGATCAGCCGGCACAGCCTGATACTTTTTTATCCTTAGATGGTTCCATTGCCCTTGTGTTGGAATGGGTTAATCACACTTTGAGTATTCATACAGTGTAATTATGTTATTCGGCCCATACCCCAATCGAAGAAAAAATATATCCTTTCCAGTTCTTAAGTTTTTTTTTTAAGGATTGTTTTCTGAGTTTCCATGGAAAAGGGTTGAATGATGTTACATAAATGATGTTCAATGATCTTGTGACCCATTTCGCCACAAGAGTGTTGACCCTTTGCAGGTCGACTTTTCTTTTAACCCTTGTCATGCTATACCCAAATATTCCTGTTTTGGAAGGAGGTGTAGACAAGATTTCAAAAACAGATATCAACATAAAATAAGTACTTCACGTCTTTTCAGCCCTTTAATTTTAATGCAATTCTGAAGAGAATTTTTATTCAGCAGGAAAAGGGTTGAAATCCGACTGCTTAACCCTGTACTATTTTTCAAAATTTTAGACTTGCTTAGACTTGCTCAAGTTCAAATTTGTAGCAGACAAAATTATATAGTTAGTACAATGAAAAAAGTAGCCATCCTCTATGGTAGAAAATATAGTTGAAAAAGAAGAAATTGCTTGTTACAAGCTATTTCTTCTTTGTCGCAATGTTTCTCAATTATAGTATTACAGGGACGTAAAAATCAGGGATTGAACGGGAAAAGATAACTCATTCTTTTGGTTTTAATATGTTTTGACATAGTTTCTTAGTGTTCATGAATCGTAATCTTTCGCAAGCCGAATCTTCTACGAGTTTTTCGCGAACCATAGGTTTGGGGGGACCCAAAGCAACAGAATTAAAAAACTCCAAAAAACCCAACAATCTTAACATAATACTTGACGACACAATTTTAGATCGGTCCAAATTGAAAGAACGTGTCGATGATGAGCTTAAATTGATGGCATTTCAAGTATTTCTGGGCAGAAAACAATATAGAAAATGAGGAAATACATGTAAATTCTAATAAGCAATTTCCTCATATTCAAAATTGTTTTCCCGAACTGTTGTTTGTTGTTGTTGTTTTTTTTTGGGGGGGGGGGCGAGGAAAGGCGGGTTTGTTTGGCAATCAGACCTCCAATATTCAGGGGTCGAATTGAAAACATCACTTTGCCTGGTGTAAACCTATGTCATGGTGATTCGGATCGTCTAGTCGAGTACCCACAGCATAGTATTTTGTTGAAAATCATCAATACTAAAATGGTATTATCGTTCATCGACACACCTCTCTGTGTTTTAACGCTTTTCAAATAAGGCATTTTTTCCATTTAAGTCCCTCGCGGAAATGCATGGTAAAATATCGTAGGAAATGAAGAAATAGTTTACAACTAGCATTTTCTTCATTTCGCACATTGTTTTTTACTTTTATACTCTTATACTCTTCCTCTTTAATACTACACATTTTGCTGTTATTACAGACAACTTATGGGACTTTGTTAATTCAGAAACAGTTTACTTGCGTCACAGGTGTAGCAAGAATTGACCAATCGCTAGCCCGCCCACACACTCCATTTGCCACGCCCATCGACTGCGACAGGAAGACCCGCTTTGATTTCAAACGGCGTTATTTTAACCCTTGTCATGCTGAACCCGGAATATTCCGGTTTTTGCAGGAGGTGTAGACTAAGATCAGACTGCACTTATGTGCAGGCTGATCTTAAATCAAACCTCCTGTTTGTACTTTTCCTGCCACAGTTGTTTATGAAGTTGATTTCTAAAAAATAGATATTGATTTTTAAACAACAAGTTCTATCAGTGCTTTCAGTCCTTTGATTTGACAGCAATTCAGTAAGGTAATTTATACAGCATGACAAGGGTTAAGAAATTTGTGGCAGGTAGCATATAAAAAAGGGTAGAATAGTTGGTTGACGACCAAAACGTCGTAACTTAAAGCTTTAAAAAGCTTTAGTTATGAGATTCAAGTTGCCATACCAGCCACAAAGGTTAACAAAAAGGCGGCCAAGGTCGGAGTTCAAAACTCATTTCTGTCTAAATGAATGATTTCATTGGTCGACTGATAATTTGTTTGACAGCCGAGATTGGCCAATTTAATTCATTTCACTCCATGAGGTCCAAAAGGTGTAACAGTCATGCTAATCTCTAAGCACACAGATGTGATTTAAAATAAATGAATCCTTCATGAAGAGATATTTTATTCATAATCACATTTCGACAGTTAAGGATGAATGAGGAATATGACGGCCTTAACCTTTTCCTGTTTTGCAAATCTTAGACCTGTCCAACTTCAAAAGTATGTAGACGAAACTATAAGTGGACTTGATTTGAAAAATAACCAGTCAGTAGGATAGAAAATATTGTAGGAAAAGAAGAAATTACTTGTGACAATGTTTTCTCAATTATAATAAAAAAATAAGATTAAAAAACCTGGGATCGAACGGGGGGGGGGGTGTCTTGTTAAATTCATCTTTGAAACATGAAACTGAACTTTTGTTAGACTTTGAAATCGAGGAGTCATTTGAAATTTTCATCTTTATGCATATGAAAACATCGTGAAAAATGAAGAAATGGTTTGTAATAAGCAATTTCTTCATTTTACACGATTTTCCCTAGTGTTTTTCTTTGGGGAGGGGGGGGGCGTCCAAAAGTGTCAATGTGTGGGAATGGGTTAAATCAACAATTATTCATATAATTTCCAACTGTACAATGCACCACTGGAAACTAAAAGATCAAATACCCGTCTCAAGGGGTGGGGAAATTACTGAGGGTCACAACAAAATATTTTCAGATCTTTGAGGGCCAAAACTCTGGTTTATGTGGCAAAATACGAGCCCAGATGAAAGCTCTTTTCTTTTCAAGTATACTCTCTTCAATTCGTGATGCCAATCTTGACCCGCTTACGCTAAATTTCGCCATTTTGAGATATTTTGAAAAGGTCATAACTAAACTATCAAGCCACTCTCTCACAATCTTTCTCTGTATAGACGAATCGTGGCTGCCAATCAAGGAAATCCATTCATTTAGACTGAAGGTTAACTTTGAACTCTAACACTTGCCACCATTTTTGTGAAACATTTTTGTTGGTTTTGGCGCTTTGAACGTCGAAACTACAGCTTATTCGAGCTGTAGTTACAACGTTTAGATCACAAACCAACCATTCTACTTTTTTTCTTTACATGCTACTAGCCATAGATTTTGAAAAAAAAATGCCGTTTAAATATGATACCTAACAGAGCAAAAAGGTGTTGCCATTGACTTTAGATCATTTCCAAGTAGTTAGACTGTTATATTACCAATGCAATATTAAAAATATTCAATGGGTTTATTTCAAACACAAGTCGTAGGTCATTTAATAAAATAAGTAACTTAAAACTTCTCACCCGTCCCCTACGACGACACATTTGATATGAGGGCAGGTCATTTTGCAACGGCTGTGGTTACCCAAGGCAAAACATTCGCGGAATAAACTTTCAAATCAATAAAATGTCCTCGTTCGAACTATTTTTCCATTGTAATTGTCTTTATAATAGAGCATAAGTTGTGAAATCTGGAAGCGTTTGTCCAATTTGCTATAATTACATAGAATGAACTTTCTATACCATAATCCTTCTTTCTTCTGTTGATGTACTTTAGTAAACTATATTAGAAATCTTTACTTTTGCAAGGGTAAACATATATTGTGCACGACTTTGAAACACACACACAGAATAGTTTGTTGCTGAAAGAACTACGATACACAACAAAATTCCAAAATATCACAAAATATATCATCAAATATATTCCGAGAGCACAGTTTCCAAGTATAATTCCTTCGTCATTTTCTATACTTAATTAACGTCCTAGTATACTTCACATGTTGTTTAGTAATATTCCGTCATAGTACTTAATGTTTCGCTCTTCATGACTATATATGAACTATATACTTTTCACCCTTCTCTCAATTAGTTTCCTCGTGCACCTTCCTTGACGTAGGTTATGGGCCAAAGCAAGCAAGGTCCTTCAGTACTGGCTGTGTTTCAGACTAAAGACTTCCTCGGATTTATCTTAAAGCTTGACAGTATTCTATTCTGACACAAAACTTGATTTTCTTTTAGTATAAAATGAACGCAAAAACTAATGTAATCAATGTTTAAGGGTCAACAAACCCACTTAACATTATATCGGATGTGCAGAACACTTAAAAGGGTCCCTAACACTTCTCCTCGATACAGCCGTAATTGTTATTAACAACAGTTTTCTCTAACACTCTGCACTCTGATGACGTGGAAATGATGTTTAGATTTGATCACCCTTCCCAATAAGTTAAACCTTTACGAGACGACAACATTTCAGGTCCAAATTCAACGATACTATAGACGAAAATAGTTTGTTGATTTTGTCTTGTGGGGTAGGAAACAGATTTGCTTTGAATGGGGTTTTACGCCGTTTTCAACAATCTTTCAGTTATTTCGCGGCGGCTGGAGCACCTAACAATGGATTCCTGGTATTTCTCACACCGGTACTACCATTACATCCCTTCCTAGCCCCCAGCTGCTATCCCACATAGGTCTACGATTTTCGACCCATTGGTGAGAGACAAATAGTCGGAGTGGATGAGTACCGCCGCCGGGGATCGAACAGAGTGAATAATAAAGATGTTGCTTTTTACCAAGTAATTTCTTTATTTTCCAAAATGATTTCCAAAGCTTGTTTGTGTGCCGTCAAAATGGGCGATGGCGTGGGAATGGATTAGTATGACACCAGGCCCCGCGAACATATGTCTTTCGAACCCAATTTTGTATTAACTTTAACCTATTACCAAACGGCAGATTTTTAGACTTGGCCTAATTGAAAGGAGTTGCAGACGACAATATAAAGTTGATGCTATTATAGATTTGTTCAACTTTCTGGGTAGAAAACATTGTGTAAAATGAAGAAATTGCTTGTTACAAGCAATTTCTTCATTTTACGCAATGTTTCCCCAATTATTTTTCTCTTGGGGGGGGGGCATAAGCGTCATTGTGTGGGAATGGTTTAACTAAAAGTTTGAATAAATGTTTCATTTCAATGATAATATCAGAGTTCGTGTCATATGGATTTCTAAATATATATCACCTCATTCTTCTATTTTCATGCCATTACCATATGATTTAAGATGATATTATCTTGTATTATTGTGTTATATTTGTATAATCCTCATGGGTCAAAGGCCTTCTGGATATTTTCTAATAATATATGTTCTAAAATATGTTCTTTTATCCAAACTAAAAGTTTGAGTGAATTCTCAATGGAGTACAATAATGATATTAGTGATGTTAGTGTTAATAGAATTCATAGTCTAGGGCCTAGAAATTATCGGTCAACTTGGTTTTTGTGATATTGATCCAGCTTAGAATTTTGTAAAACATTCCAACACAATGACGCTTTTTAACGCCCCTCAAGAAAAGCAATAGGAAAACATTGTGGAAAACGAAGAAATTGCTTGCAACAAGCAATTTCTTCTTTGTCCAAATTTTTTTTCTATCCGGAAAATTGAAAAAACTAAAATTTCATATTTCTTATTGTCGTCTGCAATTCCTTTAATTTGGAATAATCTAAAAATTTGCCGTCAGATAATGTATTAGATAAAAATATGTATAGTGTTTTACCCCCCCTCCCCCCTCCCCCCCCCAAAAAAAAATGTCAAATACTGGGTTGGGTAGGTAGGGTCTTTGACGATCATGCTGATTTGCCGCGATCTTTCTGGGGTCTTGTTCCTAAAATCTGGAATGTAATAGGATAAAGGCGATTTCTAAACCTAAATCAATTAAGAATGAAACGGTAAAATTACTAAACCTAAAGCTACAAAGAGCATTAACCCTTATGATGCTGAACTCGGAATATTCCAGTTGTGGTAGTAGGCATAGACAAAGGTCAGCCTGCACATTAGTGTCTGATCTTTGTGTACATCACCTGTTTGTCCCCTTCACGCCAGAATTATTTGCACAATAATTTTCGAAAAAAAAGATTGACAAACAGTTTGTGCTTCCAGTCCTTCGATTTTTATCGATTTGAAAAAATCGAGCTGCTGGCTATCGTGTTATTATAACAAAAACTTATCTCTAACAAGGAACACTTAGTTTTCATTATCAACTTAATAATTATGAAAAATGAAATTAGGACATTAAATAAAATTACATAACTTCCTGATCTCTGCAGGGTTTGTTTTTGTTGCA
Organism: Fragum fragum; assembly: GCA_946902895.1. Lineage (NCBI taxonomy): Eukaryota > Metazoa > Mollusca > Bivalvia > Cardiida > Cardiidae > Fragum > Fragum fragum. The sequence continues at coordinate 23,893,979 of OX336365.1, read as the reverse complement.
AAAATAATTGATCATTTTTAAAAAAGAATAATTAAATACTTTAACCGGAAAGTAATGAACTTGTTATCCGCAAAAGGTCAGGCTTTTTGTATAGCCATCTCAACCACCTGCATAATATCACAGTATCACAGATCTCACCTTTCTTTTTCAAAAATCGGAATACCTTTATGTAGATTTTCACCCAATTTCCATAGAAGTCATCGGATTTATCGTCCTGATTTTTTCACACTCGATTTTATTCATAACTTACCATATCTGTTGGCTCGCCTTTATCAATCGAAAAACGAATGACCATCAAATATTTTATTTAGACCAGATGTGAACTGTGAACTCTGACATTTCATTTTCTGACGATATGCATTTTTGTTTATCTACCTTGATATACATTTTATGGAATATTATTGTTTAATACCTTAGTCTGCTATGTCGGAGGTTTGTTTACTTGGTAAGCGAGCCGTCGATTTTCCCTTCTCTGAACGTTCGAAAAAGGCGTTATGATTTTGTTCATGAATGGAAGAAAGGAAGGGTTTTATTTTCTTGAAGAGCCATGCATGTAATAGATATCGTTAATTGGAGGGCGTAACTACAGCTTAAATCAAGCTGTAGAGGAGGCATTGTGGTCACCAAGCAAGATTTAAAGATACAGCCAGGTTAATAAAATGTTAATATGTTAATATGTTTATTTTTCGTTCAATGTCGTTAAATCTTTCATTCGTGACTAACAAAACGTATATATATCAGACGTAGGACTACTTATCATGGGGTCCCGGGTTCGATCGCAGTCCGCGGCAAAAATTCCTTCCGACATTAGTCTCCAACCAATGGTTGGAGATTCGTAAATCAACGTGGGATGAGCAGTTCGGAAAGGATGTAGTGGTAGTACTGGTGTGAGGAATACCAGTAATCCACGGTTAGGTGCTCCAGCTGCCGCGATATGACTGAAATTACTGCTAAAAGTGGCGTTATACCCCATCCAATCAATACATATCGGCCACTTTTCAATTGTAGCTCAGATAAATGTGAAAATATTTCTTTAGCGTGTCTTTCAACGATAACTGAATCGATCTCACGATGAAACAAACAGTAATCCAGTAATGCTAGAATCGCTTCTTTACAGGAAATAAATAGAGGATACGTGTTTTTTTCCGTAAGAGATCGATTTATTTTTCATTGCGTGAACAACAAAAGCTATATTTTCACGAGTGGCGGAGTCACGAGTTAAAATATGCATTAGTTGTTCACGAAATAAAAGACAAATCGATCTTTCACGAAAAACAAACAAATAATTATTCTATTTCTCTAATGCATAAAAAGGATAAAATAATTATGATATTTTCTAAACGCGCGTCATTTCGGCACGTCAATTTCCTGGCAACCAGATGATGTCACCGTGGTGTCGTATGGTCCCTCAAAGACGAGGTTCAGTAGCGCGCGATCAACAAAGGTAGCGCTAAATCAATCAAAACAGTGAGTTTATCATGTTGCTAATTTCTCTTGATCGAGTGATAATCTACCAGGAAATCTCGATAATCTACTGGAAAGCATTAACCCTTTCCCCGTTTTTTGAAGATTTAGAGTGATCCAAATTGAAAGAGATTGCAGACGACAATGAATATTGGATGCACTTTGAAATGAAACTATCCTATGTGATAGAATATATTGTGTATAAACAAGAAATTGATTGTTACATGCAATTTCTTTGTTGTCCATATTGTTTTCTTAATCATAAAATCACAGTGACGTAAAATCCAGGGTTTGTACAGGAAAGGGTTAAAGAATATTTTTTCTTGAATCGTTAGAGAATGTTATTAACAACCACAATACATGACTAACTACACGTTGAATTACTAAATAAGACAATGAGATTATTAAAAAAGGAAGACTCGTTTCCCACAAACGTGTCCAACGCTTTTCTCAAATAACCCCGGGTTGAAATGATAAAGCGAAAATTTTAAGATATAAGTATTTCTGACACATTAACCCTTTCCTGGTTAGTTCCTGTTTTTTACGTCCCTGTGATTTTATGATTGAGAAATCATTGTGGAAAAAGAAGAAATTGCTTGTAACAAGCAATTTCTTCTTTTTCCACAATATTTTCTAACTTACTGAATGACTATATGTCAAATAAGTTTGAGTTTGAATTGTAGTCTGAAAAATCTTTCAATTTGGACCAGTCTAAAATTTCAAAAACAAGGAAAGGGTTAAACAAAGATAGTCAACTGCAAAATTGCAGATAATAACTGTTTAATATTTATGGTTATTAATCCAAATTAATGGATCGCTTGCCGCGCCCACTTACATCTACAGAAAGTTGCAGAAATTTTAGATTAGTGTAATGCATCTCATATCCTTTTCGCCATTTCACTTATTCCGAAACTAAATCAACGGTTGGCAACCAAAACCTTTACGTGACCATAGTGGAGTAAAGCTGTGGTCACAGGTTTTGATCGCTAATCGGCAGTTCTATAAACCATAGCATATAAAACAAACTATCCCTCATATTTTCCCCGTATAGATGTATTATATTTGGTAAACCGGATGTGTTAAACCGTTTATTTCATGTATTTGTATTTATTTGTCCATATTGTACATAATTGTACGTGGATGTAAATAAAAGTTCTGTTCTGTTCTGTTCTGTTCTGCACTTTGACATTTAACTCATTCCCACACAGTACCTCCTTTTACGCCCCTCAAGAAAAAAGCTTAGGAAATCATTGTGGAAAATGAAGAAATTGCTTGATACAAACAATTTCTTCATTATCCATATTTGTTTTCTATAAAAAAAAAAAAGATGAAAAAGTTTAAAATTCCATCAACTTGAAATTATCGTCTGCAGTTTCTTTCAATTTGGACCACTCTAAAATTTTGTTGTGTTTGAATTGGTTAACTGCGTTATCCTACACTAATTCAGACATGACAGTGCGCCTGCATAAATGCTTAAAAACATACAGAAAAAAAAGTCATCCACTATGATTTGCCTCGTTTAGCAACTAGGTTTTAAAAAACATGGCTACCGAAGTGACAGTGTGACAACTATCACTAAACAGTGGATTGACAACAATCGGAACGAAAGGACTACAATATAAGAACTTTCCTCTCCAAAGATTCCCAATTTTCAGTCATTTTCATCAATATCAATTCAGACGGTATTTGATATAATCGTTTCAATAAATACTTACGTGGTAAGATCACTTCCTTATTGTTAATAAAGATGGGAAGAGGAAGAAAAGATTGACAAAATATTAACTCTGAAAACCCTCTTCCGAGATTATATACATCTCCCTTTCCACCGACAGTCTTAACGAAGACTGACCAACAAATACTGAACTTGAGCTTTAGTTGGCACAGAAATACCTATCACAAGGCTTTCAAAAAGGAACCAATTTGATAGGTTAGCTCATTACCCTCGTGAGTGCTTACATAAACGTAGGCACTTACGATAGTGTTGTACTAAGCAATTGGTTGTCAAGTATCAATACTTGTCAGACTGTGCGGAATGCGAGGGCTGACTACGTTCTAATCTCATTGCTTTTCGACACATTTTCAGAAGAAATAAGGGTCATTCTACCCTTTGGTTCTTCTTTTATGAAATCGCCATAAAGTCATTGAAATATCGTGATATGGCGACGAAAATGCCGAAACTAAAACTTTAATAAATCTGTGTTCATTTACCTTTCGGCCTTCCACCGACATTATCCCTAACTTTACGCCCCTCCAGCAAAAAGCTTTGGAAATATTTTGGAAAAGGAAAAAAATTGCTTGTATAAGGCAACAAGCATTTTTTTCATTATCCACAATGATTTCTTTCCAAAAAGATGAGAAAAAAATAAGAAATTTCATTAACATGAAATTGTTATTTGCTGCTTCTTTCAATTTGGACCGTCTAAAATTGGTTATGCCGGATCAAACCTCTTTTGAAATATCTTTTGTGCAGAGTTCCTTAGTGATCAAAAGTATCGTAGCGGATCACATCCGAATGCAATCGGTAATCACTCGGCTAAATTCGGCACCGGACCTGTGATGTTCGCCGATGCTATGATTTATTAAGAAACATAACACTTCCAATCGGAACGCACTCGGAACTATTCGGAATGAGATTTCGGATGTGCACCAGTGGAGTATTATTTCAAGAAACACAACATCTCTGACTCGATCTCATTCGGAAAATCGAAATCAAACATTGAATAACCTTGATTAAGCTGTAGTTACGACGTTTATGTCGCCAACCCAAATGCTTCATATAATTTGCGACCATGTAGAGATAAAAGTTCACTTATACTGTCCAAATGAATTACATATATTCAAATGGTCGATTGATACTTTGACTGACAGCCGTGATTGATCAACCCCACCCACCTACCCAAAAACACTCACTTTTGAGTCAACTTAAGGAAACATTGACTAAACGTAGCTACATACTAAATAATAGTACAGTGTTTTGAAAAGTGTTCATTAGTTTAGAATTCACCTCGAATCACGTTTCAAGAGATAAAAATATAGGCGGACGGTAAAAAATTAGATCCTTTGATGATGCGGCAGGGTAAAAGTCAGTGCGGGGTGGTAAGAAATTACCGTTTAGAGCCATGGTTTAATGTATGCTTTTCATGTAGGGCAAAACTTCTCTGACACATGGAGTTTAACACATTCCAACACCACAGAATTTAAGACTAGTCCAAATTGAAAGAAGCTGCAGACGACAATTTAAAGATGATGAAATTTTAAAATTGTTCGTCTTTGGATAGAAAACATCGTGGATAAGGAAGAAATTGCTTGATAGAAGCAATTTCTTCATTTTCCACAATGTTTTCCATAACTTTTTTTTGGGGGGGGGGGCGTTAAAAGGAGGGATTGTGTGGGAATATATTAAACTTGTGAAAGCCAGGTTAATTTTCTTTCTCGGAACAAGAATCTTCACGAGAATTTTTGCTGGGGAACTGAACGACAAATATACGCAGTCAGCAGATTGTCCCAAGGTAAACCCTCTTTGCTTTAACCCTTGTCACTCTGAACCTAGTATATTCCTGTTTTGACAGGTGGTATAGATAATGATCAGCCTTCACATATGCACTGTCTTATCTTAGTCTAAACCACCTGCTATTTGAGTTTTTTGTTGTCTCTTCAAACCAAAGTTGTTTATATAATTAATTTTTATAGGAAACATTGATCCAAAACATTGCTCCCAGAGCTTTCAACCCTTTGATTTTAATGCAGTTCTGAAAAGGGTCTTTAATTCAGCATGGCAATAGGAAAGGATACAATGAGGACTGGAATGAGTGAGAAATGTTTGGTACCGAACTCTACTACAAATTTCAAATGTTTTTTACATACACGTTTATTTTGCAAAACAACATTATAAGTGCATTATTTACACTGTAAAATAGCCTGGAGAAGTATATAACTGCAAACATGAACGAACAAAGTATCACAGAACGAGCTCATATATAAATGTATAAAAATGACAGTAAATACAAACATGGGTTGATGAAATATTTGACTTTTTAAGAAAATACTCGCCCGAATGCATGGGGCTCTCTGCTTGAAGACTTCAATAGGATTTTCGTTTTCTAATACTGGAATTAAATGATGTTTGGGAACTTTTTTGGAGCGTGATATCCGATGAATTTTCATGCACCAAACATCTGTCCATAAATTTGGACTCTTGTATCCGCATTCCATACATTTTCGACAAAAAAAGACACTGGGTATGTAAATTTCAAAACATGTTGTTTCGATTGAAATCAACAAAGCAACAGTTTGGTCAAAGGTTCAGTTTCGAAAAACGCAAATAACGCGTTCCTCCAAATAACACCAAGATATATTGAGATGCCAATGAATTTGTGCAATTTTCATATATTTAATGATATTCATGTATGTGTGAATAAATAATACTGTTGTGGAAAATTTACATGTGTATATAAATCTATGGTTTAACATATGTTACCATAATCTTAACAGAAAATAATGGAAAAGATTTACTACTTAATGGGAATGGTAAAAGTTTTTTTTTTTTTTTAAAAATTGTTGAAATCGAATATCAATTTGGATAACACGCCATTGAAAATGGTTTATAAATAATAGGTTTTTTCCTGAAAAAAAGTGAATACTATTTCATTTTGTAGTAGAGGTAATTATTTGATTTTAATTTCATCTATCATAATTCGTGCATTGCGATTAGCTTATAAAATCGTTTTGTATCTCCGCGAAAAACTACTTTGTTTATGGAACTACTTTGCATACGTGCGCGCAAAGGCTTTACATAGAAAACTTATAAAGCTGGCAAAACATTTGCTTATCGGAGATCTTTTTACGATATAAGCCTTGATTTTATCAAATTATGAAGGATCTTTTTTGTTGTTGTTGCTTGCATTGAGGTTTGAAACTAAATGCAATATGATAGACTCTCTTCAATATTTGACTGTCATTTTGGATAAATTAAGACAACGTTTAAAATGTCTATAATTCAAAATAAATCTGGATGAATTTTTTAAGAGGAAAAATGTTGTGAAAAATTGTACTAAAGGCAGTAAAATAAGAAACATTTAACGATTAACAATGATAGAATTACACCAGAAACATAACTACAAACATGAAACAAAACAAATATACTGACTAAAATTATTTTGAATTATCACAACTACCATTTGAGTCTGCGTCACTTTACCAACTATTTCATATTTGCCTGGGGTGCAGACACAGAGCAGTCTGAACAGACATCTAGTGTGTTTAGAACATCTGGTGATCGTGTAAATTGAATTACATATCCATAGAGAGCATCGATATGATTCTGATCAGACTGCGCGGATACACACGTTGGTCTGAGTCTTACTGTGTGCACATTTATTATTGTTGAATACGTCAAACAAACGCTCATTTTTCATATTTTCTTCGTATGTATTTGCAAACGGGACAAATTAAATCTGGTTGTTTCTACACTTGATCTAGTTTCAAGTTGTTTCGCTCATCTTGAGCTCTCTAGTGTAAATCCCTAAGCCTGATCCATTTACACACTTAACGTTTATTTTCCTCTTTTTTAAACATTGATATTTGATACCAGTAAATCGTAACTGGGCCATCAATAGCTCGCTACTTCATCGTTTTACAAGCTGTAGTTACGAGACTTGTTTGCCCAATGACGACATAATTAATCCTTGTAATGGCTGAATTCAATCCTTGTTCAGAATCGCGTTGAAACCAAAGGGTTGAAATCACTGGAAGCACCAGTTGTTGGTCAGCATTTCTTGCACAAAATGATTTGATAAACAATTCTGGCTTGAACTGAACAAACAGGAGATGTAGACAATGATCAGACTGCACATATGTGCAGGCTGATCTTTGTCTATATCTCCTGCCAAAACAGGAATATTTCGGGTATCAGCATGACAAGGGTTAATGCAAATTCAAAATCATAAAACAGTGGAAACTTGAAATTTCACGAATGATCGAGAACATAAAGCGGTATTCCCGTACAATCACTCATGTACTCAAAATGATAAAATGATGATGGTATATTATATGAATGCACAACTCAAAAATGAATGATTCAATTATAAAGTCAAATAGTATCAGTTAGGGCGTGGCCTTTTTACCTACGACAAATACCTGTCCTCCTATTTATTTATTTATTTTTTTTCTTATTTCATTTTATTCTAATTATCATATCACTTTTTTCTATTCATCACTGTTTAATAATTTACGATTTTTTAGTCATTTTTATTTGTCCATTTATTCACTTATTGCCATGTGTGCCCTTATAGGTTCTGTTTTCATATACTTTTGCGAATGCTTTAAATATCTTATATCACAAAGTGCATTAAACTTAATTTTAGAAAAACTATACTCTTAGAAATATAACAGTAAAGTTCATCCAGACACATATATCTAGGTCAATGATGATTTCTTACAAAATATAATTTAAGGTAAGTTAATGACCGGTCATGTTTGTGGCAGTTCAACGATGTGCCGAATTAATTTTATTAACCCATTACCAGACGGCAACATTTAAGAATGGCCCAAATTCAAAGGGATTGCAGAAAACTATTTTAATTCCATGAAATTTTAGATTTTTTCAAATTTTTGGTTAGAAAACATTGTGGAGAAATGAAGAAATTGCTTGTTACAAGCAAATTCTTCATTTTTCACAATGTTTACTCAATCAATTTTCTTGGGAGGCGTCAAAAAGCGTCAATGCGTGGGAATTGGTCAAATTTTGACATGCGTAAATTTTGTCTTTCTTCCACAACTGTTATAGATTAGCCACTCCCTAACAGATCCATTCAACGCCCAATAATATGCAAATTGAAATGACTAAAGGTTGCTAAAGGTTCACACGGGTCTAACACTATGACGTGTTGGTGGTTTAAAGGTCTCTGCAATGAACTTTTCGTAACTAATCTTTCCGGACATGTCTTCATCAAACTTGTTGAGTACATGATAAACCTCGTCCTCGTCAAGAAGAACGTTTGCTAACTTGAGGACAGATCTAAACTCGGGTACAGATAGGTAACCGTTCTTGTTCTTGTCTAATTTCTGGAAAGCTCTACGTAAATTCTTCCAGTCACCAGCCAGCTGAAAAAATAAAGTTTAACTCAAATGTCATCTCTCATCGTAAACTCATTCGGAGTATATTCTTCCATTTAAAACAAAAAGGGAATAATGGTACCGGATCGTCTATCTCTAAGTTAAAACCTCTGCCACGAACATAATATTTGGCCAAAACAAATCTTGAGAAAGGTCACTTTTGCCAAGTTTTACAAAAATCGGTTCAGCGGTTTAGGGTGACAGTATTTCCAACCAGTTTCTGTTTCGTTTCGTATTCACTTATTTGTACACATAGTTCGATCATCACCACACACGACAGGCACAGAAAGGTCCTTGGTCCATTCCTACACAATCCCTCCTTTTTACGCCCCCAAGAAGAAAGCTTTGGAAAATATTGCGGAAAATGAAGAAATTGCTTGTATCAAACGAATTCTTCATTATTCACAATGTTTTCTATCCAAAAAGATTTAAAATTCAATCAACTTGAAATTGCTTTCATTTCGGACCAGTCTAAAATTTAGTTGTGTTGGAATGGAAGAAAAGCCCCGCTTAAGAAAATTATGCTCAAGTAAGCGAAATGTATACACCATCTTTGGCACAAGTCCGGATGCATCTAAAGGACCGAAAAATATGACGTCTTGTTTGTCACAACAACTAATTCTTTGAGTCTCTTTTTATTATAAAATCATATTATAGTGGCTTTTTACCTGTTTAAGTAAAAAAGATCACGGCTTGATATACACCTTTTATAATGTTAGATGAACCCTTGAAGAGGGGGAATGTTCATCATAACACCCAAATTAATTCAGACACAGTAAAGGAGTTTATAAATGTGAAAACATTATTTTACAATCTAAATCGAATAAGAGATGTCAACCTTTATTTACCTTTTGTCTAAGTTTTGCTGTTATTCCATGCAGACCTTTCTGAGGTGGTTCCACAATGTCTCCTATAGGGAGTTCAGCTTGAGCGTGTTGTAACAATGACAACATGTTGTTACCATGACGCCATGTCTGTTTTCTCAATGCAAATGGCTTCAAAAACTCGATATAGGATACCCTGAAAGGCAAAAAGGTAATAATTCTTAACACGTTTTTCAACAGAAAATGGAAAGGATGCTACTGAAAGAGTTAATTTTGCTAGCGATCTGTCATTTCTCTTGAGATATGAATTTCGAAGGTTCACTGACCACGCCAACCGACTTCCAATAAGAAGATATAGTTTATACTAATTCATTTTAGTTCGATTGAGACGAAAGCTTTATGCTTATAGAGTCGCTCTCGAACACTCACAAATCGAACACTCGCAATCGAGATGTTTTCACATCCCTGAAAGAGAGGCAGTGACTGAATATTACTGCTACCCACTTTTTCAGCTGGGTAAGTTGGGGCTGGCTATTAAGTGTCTTGCCCATGAACACACCCCGGTGACCTTCAGATCACAAGTCAAGCACCTATACCACTCCGCCATCGGAGCAGCATAAGAAGTTCGACTTATCTGTATTTAAAAACGGCTTTATTTTGCAAAATTTATGAAACAAAAAAGTGAAATAGTTGGTCAGCTACCTACACGCCGTAACTACAGCTTATTCAAGATTGAATGATCTTGAATAAGCTGTGGTTATGACGTTTAAGTCACTAAACCAACACAATTGTGTTACATAAACGTCGGAGTCCGAAGTTCACTTTCGGTCTAAACTATTCATTTGATTGGCCAATCGACTATTTCAATTAATTTTCGCACTGATTTGAAACTGCAAATCGTGTTTAGATCCATCTTATAGTGAATATGACAAATGGTGTAGAATCAAAGTCTCAACCCATTCCCACACAATGACGCTTTTTGACCCCCTACAGAGAGACAGAGGGGAAACATTGTGTAAAATGAAAAAATTGCTTGAAATTAGCAATTTCTTTATTTAACACAATATTTTCTACTTAGAAAGTTGAAAAAATCCATTCACTTTAAATTGTAGTCTGCAACTCCTTCCTATTTGGACCGGTCGTATTTTTTTCGTCTTGTAATGGGTTAAAAACTTACCTGCCATCTCTAGTTGTGTCGAATTTGTTAGACAGTAGATTGAGTTCATATTCACTTAGATGTACACACAACTCGGTCAGCACTTCACGGAATTCTTCTTTGGTTACGAATCCGGTACCGTAAGGATCCATGACCACAAACTCTTTCCTGAGGTCCTCCCACATATAGTCGATCTGAAACGGGACATAATTTATCAATTCATTATCAAAGCAAAAAGCAGTTGTGTGTTAACCCTTGTCATGCTGAACCCGGAATGTTTCAGTATTAGCAGGAGGTATAAACCAAGATCAGCTTGCACATAAGTGCAGACTGATCTTAATCTATACCACATGTTTGTCCCCTTTTAACCCATTCCAACTCAATCCCTCCTTTTTACGCCCCTCAAGAAAAAAACTTTGGAAAACATTGTGGATAATGAAGAAATTGCTTGTATCAAGCAATTTCTTCATTATCCACAATGTTTTCTATCCAAAAAGACGAACAAATTCAAAATTCCATCAACTTGGAATTGTCGTCTGCAGCTTCTTTCAATTTGGACCAGTCTAAAATTTTGCTGGGTTGGAATGGGTTAAGCCAAACTTGTATATGAAATTATGTATTAAAAGGGGCACTGACCCTCAACTAGTGCTTTCTGGTCCTTCAGACGTTTCATTCAAATGATATTCCGAATAAGGATTTTATTCAGCATGACAAGGGTTAGGATTCTCAATCGTGTAACGTCATGACCTTGAGTTATACATATACTTGTACAAGCTCCAATCAAATACATTTTACAGCATTTGGCACCAAATCAAGCTAGAAAATTCCAGTTATGAATCATATAACAGCATATGTGGATTGATTGATTGAATGGGGTTTAACGCCACTTTTACCAGTATTTCAGTCATATCGCGGCGGCTGGAGCACCTAACAATTGATTCCTAGTTTTTCTCTCACCAGTACCACCACTTCACCCTTTCCTAGTCTCCATCTGCTATCCAACTTAGGTTTACGATTAGCTACCCATTGGTGAGAGACAAATGTCAGAAAGAATATGTGCTGCCGACGGGGTTCGTACCCATGACAGCCCATGATTGAAAATTAGGAGTATGACGCGCTACCAACTGCGCTACGATGACGGCTACAGCATATGTGGAAAACAACTGATATTGATGCTCGGTTATTTCATAGCAAAATCTAGACAATAAAATTATTGCAGGTTCCTAATGTGATTTGATTAATGAATTGTAGCTATATCATACTGTAGGTCAAAATATAAATAAAGATAAATATATAAGCAAAACAACAACAACAACAACAAATAAAACAGAACCAGACAACACAAAAGCAGGATGTAGTTCGTAATTATGTAATGGACAAATTGTTGGTCACAATTACATAACACGGTTTCTTGACACGACATGCATTTTCATTATTATTGTTTATCACTATCATTTTTATAATTGTTACATCGTTTGTTCACAAGTGCAAGCTTTAAAGTCACCCTGGATTTGACATAAAAACAATCAGCAGCGTTTCAAACATTTCACCTACCTTTGCTCTTAAGTTGTCTTGTAACATATCAGCAGCACAGTTTAACTTTCTAGATCGAATCATGAAGTCGGCATCTCCATGTCTTGGTGGATTACGTTTAGCGTTAGGGAACGCGGCCGCAGACTTAGAGAAACCAAAATGGCGGACAAACTCGTAGTAATCTAGGGTCTTGTCTTTATTGGTGATAAACGTTTTCCACAAATCTCGTACTTCACCACGTGTGACTTCCGGCTTGATTTCTGGAAACCTGTGAAATGAAAAGCGTAAGTAATCACTTCAATTGTTTCAAATATTTGTCATTTATAGGCATGTACTTTTCATTTAACCCGAATTTTCGCAGTCATGGGGAACAAAATCGTGTGTAGTACAGTGAAACTGTTTGGGTCCTAAATCATGGAGAAAGGTTGAAAATATGTACTTCAGGCTTTTTATTGTGTACAGCTTTGACAGGTATACCAGGGTATTTTCCAAAGAGATGATTTTTAAGACATTTTCATCTGAGTTGTAAGAACATGCTAGACACGGACGTAAAACATACGATAAGTTAACCTAGACCTGCCTAAATGACGATATTTTTAACTTTGAAAATTACAAAGTTTGACGACATCAAAAGTTGACCAATCGCAGCTGTCAATCAAATAATCTGTCGATTAATGCAATCATTCATTTAGACTGGAAGTTGAGTTTTAATTCCGACATTGGCCGCCATCTTAGTAAATCATTTGTGTTGGTTTGACGCCTTAAATGTCGTAACTACAGCTTATTCAAGCTGTAGTTACGACGTTTAGGTCACCAACCAACCAACCATTTGCAAAATAACGCCGTTAAAAATCGAAGCGGAACTTCATGTCGGAGTCAATAGGCGGAGCCGAATGAGTCAGTGGGTGGGGAAGCAATCGATCAATTATTTGTTGAACACTTAGAAATTAGCTTTTGTGCATTACAAAGATAGTTCATTCTATAATTTGAAAAATGAAAGAAAAAAATCAATTTCTTGTCATTTAGGAAGGTTTGCCAGATAACAGGTCATTTATCGTTTATACATATGGGCTTTTAAGACATATCTTATGGGTAAATAATTAGCTAGCATCATACAACAGTTGATCAATCGCTGGTACCGCCCACTAACTCCGTTGACCCCGCCCACTGACTCCGAGAGGAAGTTCCACTTCGATTTTTAACGGTGTGCAAAAAGTATGGCCAGTAGCATGTAAAAAAAGTAGAATGTTTGTTTGATGACGTAAATGTTGTAACTACAGTATAAAAAGCTGTAGTTACGACATTTAAGTCGCCAAAACAAAAAAAAAGCTTAACAAATATGGCGGCCAATTTAGGAGTTCAAAACTCAATTCTGGTCTAAATGAATAATGACTGATTATTTGATTGACAGCCGCGATTGGTCAATCATTCCCCTTTAGTGTATGAGTTGAATGTAAGAATATTGATGGTTTGATTTTACTGAGGTTATCAATAAAACGAAATTACTGCAGATAAAAATAAAAAAAAAGGTTCACCTTCTTAGAAGTTGAAACATTTGTTCTTGTGACAACCTCATCGAATTGATCTCATCTAAATCGAAGAACACTCGTTCAACATCATTGAATCTTTTTCCCAGTAAATCTTTAATAACTCTAAAGATTTCATGTGGTGAACGTCGTGGTGCGGCTTCATCAATTAGTGGAGGATCGTCGAATGTGATGTATTCTTCGGTCTCGGTTTGTTGTAACACCGGGGGAGGAGCCGGAACTGCTTTACGCTCTCCGACCTCCTCGCCCTCTGGCAATGGACCAACTTTGGGCTTCTTCTTCGGGGCAGCTTCGTTTGCTGGGAACAAACTTGGGGCAACACCTCTGAAATTATAAGATTGAAACATATCATAAGAAAATCACATAATAAATTCTCCTCAAAATTTTCAACTTTTCGAAACTAAGCAATACTTGTGAATTCCATTATGTATCATTATCATTTATAGGAACGCAATGAATTGTATTACACTGGAAAGATTGAAACCCGACGGAAAAGGGATAAAATCTTACTTTGTTTCCTAACATTACCACACAATCCCTTTTTTGACCGCCTCTATCACTCCACAGGCATGAGTTTACTAGTATAGAAAGCAAGATTTTCAAAACTTGTTCAAAGTAGCATATTATGTAAATACTCCCCACCCACGTTATACATACTATGCATACTAAATAATCTCGTCTGCAACTTCCCTCAAATTGGACTAGTTTAAAAAATGTCGTCTAGTAATCGGTTAAGTCAATATTTTTGATAAAGCCAGAATCACCAAATTCTATTAAATCTTACAAAGAGACTTCACTTGCATTGAATGTTAAACGTCATATTTGAGCAATTATCAAGATAAGAAAAATTGAATTAAAAGTTGGTAACGCAAACTTCATCGAATTAACTGTCAGCACAGCTATCATATTCCCAAACGATAAAATTTTACACTGGTTCAAAATGAAAGACGTTGCAGTTTTCAGATGATAAAATTTTATTCTTTCTCTTTTTTGTCTTTCTGGGTTGACAACGTAGGGAATAATGAAGAAATTGCTTGTGACAAGCAGTTTCTTCATTGTCCACAATTGTTTCCAACTTTTTTATCTTGTGTTGTGTGGTGAGGCGTCAAAAATTGTTATTGTGTGGGAATGGGCTAAGATAGGCTTAATTTATTTCTATTGCGTCTAAATCACAACCTTACCTTGTATCAAACTGTTGCATGAACTCTGTATATTTCACATTTCCATCTTCGTCAAGTGGCAGTCTATCAACGAACCCTTCAAACTGGTCATCGGTCAGAGTAAGGTTAAAACGGCTCTCCATGGCGGCACGGAACTCTTCTTGACTGATTACACTCGTCTCTAACTTGTCTATACTCCTGGTGTAAAAATGCGTGAAATGAATAAAGTATATTCCTCTTAATTTCAACCCTGGTGATAACAATTCACCGCTACGTTGCAACTGACTTTATGCACAAAAATTGAGTTTATAGAACAAATAGCTGTTAGTAACTGCAACCTCTGTTTATTTGCAACAAAATCTTGACACAAATTGGAATTGCAATAAACGGGATTCCACAGTATTACCTTCTTTTTTTCTATTCTTTTTTTATCGTTTATCTTTATTTACCGATCTATTACATTTATTAACTCATGATGCAATTACATACTTAGCTGTTTTGGGTAATTTAATAGGAATACAATGAAATTAAATGAATTTCTTGAAACGCAAGACAGACCGTATACATTTGGTGAAAAGGATAGGGGAGAGATACGTGGTAGAGAATGCAGCTATATCAGCTTTTAGATTGAATATTTTTTATTTATCATACAACCAAGAGCTGCACACTTAACTATCACGATATTTTTCATCGCTTACAAGAAAAGTTTTTGTAAAAGAAACGTGGATAGTTTGTTACCAAATTCAATAACCACGATGCAATTTAGTCTATATTTAGTCTATATCTGCAGTGAAAGTATCAGAAAAGGTCTCAAAGTTCATGATAAGAGCAGTTTGTAAGTGTTGTCTGTAGTTTTTATAGTGATCAACATAACTTTAAAGACTACAAGAAACTTTGTGGAGGCTTAAATTTGAAAAAATGGCATTCAATAGGGTTGAAAATATTGTGGAAAAAGACAACAAAGAGTACCTCAAGATAAATACACGTAATGGAGTTTGGAATTTATTTGACTCGTTTGTTAAAAAATTGAAATCATTACTTACTTAAATGTACCGAGTAATGCAAGAAAGTCTCTTTGGAACATATTCATGAGTTGGGCTTCAATATTACTGAGGTTAGACTGGGCGCCTGGGGATTCTCGACCGTCGTTGAACCTGTAAAGTGAAGATGATGAACATGTCATTAAGCAACATTAAAATCTGGTTTAATTCAAAAAAGCAATCGTTTTGGATAAACTAAGGGAACCAAATTATGGATTGAGAAAACCAAATTATGGATAGACTGAGAGAACCAAATAATGGATAAACTAAGCAAACCAAATTATGGATTGAGCGAACCGAAATTATTGATAAACTGAGAGAACCAAATTATGGATAAACTGAGCGAACCAGTTATGAGCACGGCATGTATATCTGCCTAATTGAGCAATCGTTTTGGATAAACTAAGGGAACAAAATTATGGATTGAGCAAACCAAATTATGGATAAACTAAGAGAACCAAATTATGGATAAACTAAGCAAACCAAATTATGGATTGAGCGAACCGAAATTATTGATAAACTGAGAGAACCAAATTATGGATAAACTGGGCGAACTGAATTATGAGCACGGCAAATATATCTGCCTAATTGAGCAATCGTTTAGGATAAACTAAGGGAACCGAATTATGGATTGAGCAAACCAAATTATGGATAAACTGAAAGAACCAAACTATGGATAAACTAAGCAAACCAAATTGTGGATTGAGCGAACCAAATTATTGATAAACTGAGAGAACCAAATTATGGATAAACTGGGCGAACCGAATTATGAGCACGGCAAATATATCTGCCTAATTGAGCAATCGTTTTGGATAAACTAAGGGAACAAAATTATGGATAAACTAAGGGAACCAAATTATGGATTGAGCGAACTAAGTTATTGATAAACTGAGAGAACCAAATTATGGATAAACTGAGCGAACCAGTTATGAGCACGGCAAGTATATCTGCCTAATTGAGCAATCGTTTTGGATAAACTAAGGGAACCAAATTATTTATAAACTAAGGGAACCAAATTATGGATTGAGCGAACTAAATTATTGATAAACTGAGAGAACCAAATTACGGATAAACTGAGCGAACCGAATTATGAGCACGGCAAGTATATCTGCCTAATTGACCGATCGTCCTGGTCTATCAAATAATCGATTGACCAATCAAATCATTCGATTAGACAGGATATGACCTTTGAACTTCGATAGCGGTATTAAGCATGTTTGTTCGTTTGTATGCTTACTCAAACTTCGTAACTATAGGTTATTCAAACTGTAGTTCCGATGTTTAAATCACAAACCAACTATTCAATTTTGTAGCATGTTACTGGCCATAAATCTTGCAAAACACGCCGTTTATCTAATTTGAACTTCAGATGCCATTAGGCGTGGCCAGTGAAGCGAACCCCCTATGGAACGGAAGAGAAGCCTTTCGGTTCAGTTAAGATAATTCAATGACACTTATGCATTGAATATTAACTGTTGATCATTAGCATCATTAGCATCAAAAATATTAATAACGTTAAAACAAAATTTCCAGGATTTCATTTCAGTTTTGAACTTGTCTGTTTAATACCTATTCTCTGAAATAGAAATTCAAAAACCTCAAGATCATAATTGTTCTTGAGAATACGGAAGCTTAAGAACATAATATTCTTTAAAATATGACAATATATGTGCTGTTTTCATTTAGTCTAACAAAATCTCATAATTACAGCTTAATGATCTTGAAACGCTTCTAAGCTAAATATAACTCGAATACCAACAGATTCTTTCCTATATACATCAACACATAAATAGCTTGAACGACGTTTTCAACATCGTTGTGCGCAACGGCTTGCTTTGTTCTAAAGAAATAATTAATTGGCAACAGCAAGGCCATGATTGAAGACTTGTCAGGTTCTCTATACATCAGACTATATCTATAATCTTAACCCATTCCAACTCAATCCCTCCTTTTTACGCCCCTCAAGAAAAAAGCTTTGGAAAAAATTGTGGAAAATGAAGAAATTGCTTGTATCAAGCAATTTCTTCATTATCCACAATGTTTTCTATCCAAAAAGACGAAAAAATTCAAAATTCCATCAACTTGAATTGTCGTCTGCAGCTTCTTTCAATTTGGACCAGTCTAAAATTTTGCTGTGTTGGAATGGGTTAAGGAAGCTCTATCTAATATCTATTTTGGCAGCTTACTAATAACGTTGGATCAACACTTTTATCTACTAGTGGATATAGTATGCTATGAAATTATTCCCAGTACCGAGTCTATACAAAATAAGGTTTCTATATTCTAATTGCTGTGATTCCTGTTTAGGTCTAAATTGAATTACACTTTACGGAATTCTACGTACACTTTTCATGAGTCACATTTTTTACCCAAATTTGTTAAACTCGATTTTACGGCCGCCATTTTCTACCGAATTAAAACGGTAACATTTGCATTGCTACAGCAAATACATCTTGATCTAAGTATATATTAGGATAAAACTAAGTTGTAAGAAGTTGTTCCGAATTGCTATAAAGTAAAGTAGGTTTAAACCAAAAGTATCAAAACGGAACATATATTCTAAATAATGCAAATTGTTAAAATAAAAAGAAGGGTCTGAATTATGGTGCAGTGACAATTAAAACATAAAAGACCATTGCAAAGAAATTGATCAATCGCTTGCCCCGCCCACTGACCCCATTGGCCCCGCCAATTAACTCCGACAGGCAGTTCCACTTCGATTTTTAACAGCGTTATTTTGCAAAATTTATGGCCAGCAGCATGTAACAAAAAAGTAATATAGTTGGTTGGTGACCAAAACGTCGTAACTACAGCTTGAATAAGCTGTTGTTCCGATGCTTAAGTCGCCAAACCAACAATAAAGGTTAACAAAAATGTCAAACATCAACGTTGAAAAGCTCAGGTCCGGGCTGAATAAATTATTTGATTAGTCGGTTTATTTCTTGATTGACACGCGATTGGCCAATTATCTTGAAATCGTAGGAGAGTTTCGAGAAGTGTATGTTAGGTATAAATGTTTAAAGAATGTGTACCAGTTAAGGTATTAGGCCCACCGATAGATTTTATTAGTTACAGTATCTTGATGAATGATTATTAAAGTTATGATCAGAAATGATGCCCATTTTACCGTTAGAGAACGGTTAAAGGAAGGTTGATTTTAAAAAGCTAGCTTATCACCCACCACATGTAGTAGAAATACTTTGATTTGCATTCAAACTATTCGTTTTAAACTCACATGTGTAGCCTAAAACTAAAACAAAATCAGTACATATAAAAGTAAACGATAAGCTGGCTTTTGCTGAAATAAAAGAAATGAAAATGAAATAAAAGAGACACTATCGAGAAAAACTTTTGTCGCTACCTGAAAGTTCTACAATTTCATCATATATCCAAATCAAACCCATCCACCCATTTCCCATTCTGGACTACGCTGCAGTGACAGATGTAACTGTCCATAAATGGTTTTCTTTCTTGGTGTAGTTTTCGTCATGGAGACAAAGCTTGGGGTTGCTGTAGACAGGTTGTAGATCAAAAAAAATTTTTGCTGAAGCGTAACTCAGGCCGTAACGTATTTGGCGTATTTCTTGTTGAGTGCATCAGAGTAACGCTTCTTTCAAATCAGTTGTATGACGTTTGGCTAAAATATTATCGCAAGCCGACTTATCTGAGTATTAGTTAAAATAATTTGGGTGGCTGAAACGAAGACATCAAACTAGTACAGTTAAGGCTGTATTAAGCGATCGTTCAAGGGACATCCAAAAGTTGGCGCTTGAATGACTGACCGCTTAACCCATTCCCGCTCAATGACACTTTTAGACGCCCATTAAGAAAAAATGCTTTGGAAAACATTGTAGAAAATGAAGAAATTACTTGTGACAAGCAATTTCTTCATTTTACACAATGTTTTCTACCCAGAAAGTTGAGAAAAAAATGTAAACTTTTTAAACTTTAGATTGTTGTCTGCAACTCCTTTCAATTTGGACCAGTCTAAAGTTTTCTCGTGTGGGGATAAGTTAATACACTTTTTGCGAAAGATATGATGGAGCGATTCGATTGCATACAAAAATGATTACATACGAATTACACAATTCTCGCTTACTCCTATTCTGTTCGGACTCATTGAGAAGATTCCTATGTGTCCAAACAGCATAGGGTTTATCTATGATTTTACCTTTTAGAAAATTGCTTTCGTTTCTCCTGAGCTTTTGCTTTTACAAATCGATTTCGCTTAACCCATTCCCACACAATCCCTCCTTTTTACGCCCCTCAAGGAAAAAGCTTTGGAAAACATTGTGGAAAGTGAAGAAATTGCTTGTATCAAGCAATTTCTTCATTTTCCATAATGTTTTCTATCCAAAAAGATGAAACAAATTGAAATTCAATCACTTTAAAATTGTCGTCTGCAGCTTCTTTCAATTTGGACCAGTCTAAAATCTTGCTGTGTTGGAATGGGTTAATAGAAATAGTCGCTCGAGCAAGATCAAGAGAATTTCACTAATCCCATTGTAACTTAAAACTCATTTGGGCTTGTTCCGATAGTGTCTCTTTTCTACTGTATACGAACCAGACCTAGAGATGTAGCAGAGAGCGGTTAAAGTCGGAGCCACTCCGCTATGTCACACTCTGGTGCGGGTTGGCACACATATAATAAAAGTAACTAACAGTCTAACTAGCCTGTGTTTCGTATCCGTTAGGATGGTGTGGGTCATGCCCCGCTCACTGCGGTCCTGGAACCGATGTAAGAAGTCCCTGTAGGGAATCGTCCCGTTTCGGTTGGCTGTGATGCTGCATCTTGACAAGAACGCAGCCAAATATTTCTTCTCTAGCTTCAGTCCGAAGTTGGAGAGAATGTCGATGAAATCGTCGAATGGAACCTGTTTGGAAAGAAGAATGTGACATAAGTAATTATTTTCGTTCTTCTGCTTTTCGAAATAATTCAGTTCTTAAACCGTTCCTGTACGGTCTCACCTTTTAACAGTCATTGAAAAATATTGTCTAAAATGAAGAAATTCTTGTCACAAGCAATTTCTTTATTATCCACACTTTTTTCCATCCCAAATGAAAAAGAACTAGAAACATTATGGAAAATGAAGAAATTGCTTGTGACAAGTAATTTCTTCTCTGTCAACAATGTTTTCTACTCAGAAAGTCTTTTTCAAAGGTTGTTTTAAGTCCATTCAATTAAAAAAAATGCCGTCTGCACCTTCATTCATTTTTGACAACTCTACACAATATGACAAAATAATTAAACAAAGAGAACAAGTGTTTCTTGAAAAAGCAGAATATCAAATATTTAAATCGTTACCTCTCCGGCTAACTTTGGATCCTTAGCCTCAAAAGCCTCTCTCATACTAGCGAATCCCTCTCGGAATTTGTTCTTTAGCCATCGCTCTATATCAATCTGTTGTCTTCGTTCTAGTTCCTTCCTTCGTGGTGTTCGTTTTTGCGATCGATCTATAGAAAAAGAAGACGAAAAAAAAATGCTTGTGTCAGAATAGATTGAAAGAATACTAGCTGAGATAATATCGTCTTATTGTGGATTGACTTTTTGGTCAGATCAAAGAAATAAGGAAACGTATTCGTATGGACTCTGTCAGCAACTAGAGAACGAAAACTATTATTCTTACAAATGATGTGTATGTTCAATTTTCATGAAATACTGTAATGATTCTATTACTATTCTTTATTTTTTAGCTTGTATTATATAGCCGAGTTTCTATATTTGCTCTCAAAGTAATACATTCAATATAGCTCAAGCGACTATTTTCATTAAACGACCAGTAGCAAAATTTCCCTTCAATTAACCCTTTCCTGGTTAAACCCTGTTCTTTTTACGTCCCTGTATTTTTATACTTTAGAAAACATTGTGAAAAAAGAAGAAATTGCTTGTGACAAGCAATTTCTTCTTTTTCCACAATATTTTCTACCCAAATGAATGATTATTTCTAAAATGAAATCGGCTTTAAATTGTCTTCTGCAAAACCTTTGAATTTGGACTGGTCTAAAAATTCGAAAAACAGGAAAGGGTTAACAAAGTATCTCCATAATTGTACGTTTTCGCTCGTCATATTATCAAAACTAAATCCTGTGATAGTGAATCTCATTAGAATCGTCTCAATGAGACAATGCTAATGAGTTCCATTAACACATGATTAAGTGAGAATCCTGCAATAATTTATGTATGAAGTCGAGCCGATCGCTCAGATTAGATTAACCGTAAATGAAATTCAACGATACATTTAAAAGACATTTTAACTAAGCAAATGCTTATTTCATGGTTAAAGAAAAATCTTTCTGTGGAAACTAAAAGAACTTAATCACAGCAGAAACTTTTTCCTGTTACTTACACAAATACATGTACATAGTTTTTAACCTTTTCATGTTTTTAAAATTTTAGACCTGTACAAAGTCAATGGTTTTGCAAACGATAATTTAAAGTTGATTCTACTGGAAAAAAATATAACCCAGTAGGGTAGAAAATATTGTGGGAAAAGAAGAAATTGCTTGTTACAAGCAATTTCTTCTTTTTCCACGATTATTTCTCTAGTATAAAATCACCGGGGCGTAAAAAGCAGGATTTTAATAGAAAATGGCAATACTTGTGCTGTTATAACATCATTCACACTCAGTGAAATTCACCAAAACCAGATTTTTTTAACTCTTCTAATTTTTCATTATTTTTCGACAGTAGATGAATTGTTGACCGCTTTATATACAGATGAAATACGAAAATGCGTCTCGTCATCAGAAAAGATCTTCAAGAAAGTGTGAAAATATTGATCCTGGTCAATCTGTACCCAAAGCGCAAGCTGACCAGGATCGAGTCTTTTCTCACTTGGAACATTTTCTGACTCTAGAATAAACTTTCCATCTCAGTTAAACCTTTCCTGTAAAAACCCAGGCATTAATGTCGCTGTGATTTTATAGACTTCAGAAAACATTGTGGAATGAGGAGGAATTGCTTTTAACAAGCGATTTCTTCTTTTCTCGCAATCTTCCCTACCACATAGGATGGATTTATGTCAAATTGCACCAAATTTCATTTCATTGTCGTCGGCAATCTCTTTCAATTTGGACCAGGCTAAAATTTAAAAAAATTGGAAATATTTAAGGTTTATTTCCAAAATAACATCTCTTGTTGACTTCTGCTAGATCCAATGTGTTTTGCAAGTATTTGTTATACAGAACAACCGCATGGCACATTTTCGCCGACGGGTCAAAAATATTCATTTCAAGAAACCGTCACCATGCGCATACACGAATGTGCATAAAACTTACTCAGGTCTCTGAATTCTTCAATTACTTTTCTATCAGATATTTTTAACTTTCGCAACACTGTTTGAAAATAAAAAAAAGTAATAAGAATGATAATCATGTTTGAAGCGCGGTCTATACCTGGTCTGTATAATTCACATCCACTTAGTTATAAGTGTATTTTTGTCATCTCTAAAACCCAGAATCTCTGATTGCACATCATTCGTGTTGCAGAAATCCAAAATCAAAGTACTGAAAAGTACTGTAAGGTAGCAAACCACTGTTTTGTTCAGTAATCAAAGAGTTAACCTATTCCAACACAATCCCTCCGTTTTATAAACCTAAAGAAAACAGTTGTGGAAATCAATGTGGAAAATGAAGAAATGGCTTGTTACAAGCAATTTCTTCATTTTCCACATTGTTTTCTACCTATAGAGAAACACATTTTAGAATTTTCATCGATTTGAAATTGTCGTCTGTAACATCATTGAGGACTCTGATCATAGTCATTTTGAACACGATATACACAAGTGAGGTAAAAATACCTAGGAGGTGAACTATTCGGACATAGTTTTCAATATCCCTGAAATACATAAGAACTACTTTTTGTGACGTAGGCATTTAACGGATTTAGTGGTAAAGCCTCCAGCGGCAGTTTTGACTCGTTGAACTTTGAGACGACCTCAAAATGTTGTCTGTTAACTTAAGCTATCTAAGCTGACGCTTTGCTAGCTAATAACTATGTTATATCTGATTAAAACACAAAATTTTCTCTTTGGCGAACGGTTATCATTCTCTTATTT
The DNA here is from genome assembly GCA_946902895.1 of Fragum fragum. Lineage (NCBI taxonomy): Eukaryota > Metazoa > Mollusca > Bivalvia > Cardiida > Cardiidae > Fragum > Fragum fragum. Next base: position 23,870,085 of record OX336365.1, on the reverse strand, counting down.
CAACTCTGTAATGTATATAGACACATAGGGAAGCCTCAAAACCATTTATCGATTTCATACTGGCGATATGTTCATTTATATTTTTCAAATTAAACCCACTTTTAATTCTCGTCTGAATAACCTTTGAATTTAGACAGGTCTAAAATTTCTAAAAACAGAAACGTCCGAAAGACAGTTATTTCCTTAGCTGGGTGAGCCAGGGGCTTGAACAGGCAACCTCGAGGTTAAAAGTCGAGAGCTATACCAACTAACCTAATGGTGATGACGTTCCCTATCGCACGACGAATCACATTTATAGAAAGAACCCTACCTGACTCTGGGATGGGTGACAATCTCCCATTTTGCATTTGAGCAGCAGTTCCGTTTCTAAAGTTGATACCCAGCTTGTTGAGGAATTTCTCCCCGTTAATGGTACCAGCTGCATCCGGGTCGTATCTGAAAATCGCATTTAGAAGTGAGTGATTAGGCATTCTACCATTATGTATTAAAAAGCTCAAATTCAGGTATGATAATGAAACTATAGTTTGGAGCCAACGAGCTCCAAGAATGACGGTACAGATTTATTTTTTACACTTCTAGAATATTGAACTTTGAAAATCAGCTATAAACCTTTCCCATTTTCTCACATATCTTTAATATACACAAACAATTCGCGGTATGATGTTAAAAGCGCTTCGAATGAAATGCTTTTTCCGGTAAGCTTGCCTGTAAAATGAAAAAGTAACTATTACTAGACTGTCTTTTTGAAAACCCTCTTAACCCATTCTAACACAAATCCGCCTTTTTAGCCCCAAAAAGAGCTTTGGAAGACATTAGATATGAAAAAATTGCTTGTTATAAAGCTTTTAACTCCTAACGGCAAAGATTTTTAACATTTCACAAATTAGAAATCGAGTCTCGAGTATTAAAGTCGAACACATTCATTTAACCCATTCCAACTCAATCCCTCCATTTTACGCCCATCAAGAAAAAAAAAACTTTGGAAAACATTGTGGAAAATGAAGAAATTGCTTGTTTCAAGCAATTTCTTCATTATCCACGATGTTTTCTATCCAAAAAGACAAAAAATTCAAAATTCCATCAACTTGAAATTGTTGTCTGCAGCTTCTTTCAATTTGGGCCAGTCTTAAATTTTGCTGTGTTGGAATGGGTTAACAAACACTGTATATCTTGCCCGAGCAACAACCTCTATTAAGCGCCCACTACCGTTAAGCTATCACAATTGAAAACCCTCTTGTGAAGCAAAAGCTCTAATAAAGAATTTGTCGCATTTGCTTAAAAAATATATAACATACCTAAATACAAATGTTGTTGGAACTCATTAGAAAATCATCTCACTGAGACAATTGTATTAGGATTTAGCGAGAATTCTGAAAAATTGATGATTGTAATCAAATCAATCCTTCATATTTTTCACAAAAATGTGTTTTGACCCTTTCCTGTTGAATCCCTGTTTTTACGTCTGAAAGATAGAGAAAACATTGTAGGAAAAGAAGAAATTGCTTGTAAAAATCTTTTCTTTTCTTTTTCCACAATATTTTCTACCCTACTGAACGGTTATTTTCAAAATCAACTCCACTTTAAATTTTCATCTGCAAAACCTTTGTATTTTGGACAGATCTAAAATTTTGCAAAACAGAAAAAGGTTAAACGACCATTGTCTTAGACGACTACTTTTTGGCCGTTCCATGAGTGGCCGCTTTATACAAGATTCACTGTACTCACTTTTGCCAGAGTTTTTCAAATTCCACATCATCCATATAAAACATAAGTTTGTTTAACATCTGTTTGAATTCTGGTTTTAAAATTCTGCCTGAACCACCCGGATTCAATTGTGGAAACAATTCGGCCACATCCAGGAACCTGTAAATGATTAACAAATACCTAGTTTTAAAATGAATGTCTGTCAGGTAAGAAGGACCCCTCTGAGAAGTTCGAAAACTAACTACCCTGATCATACGACGCAGACTGTGATGGCTTGCCAGGATCGAAAAATCTCGCCCTTTGTAGATTTTCTGGGTCTAAAATTGCCATTCTACCTGACCGTACGTATTTTTTAGAAATCATGTCTCTGATTCACCTCTACTGAATAATATTTCATATTTGCTTTACGCAGTTTAAAGGCGGATCTTGTTCGCCTAGTAGGTATTGTTGTATACTCGGAATGCAATTATACACGTTATGATTATGTTTGAACTTTACATATTTCCTTAACAAGTAATCGTCAACAAATTATTGTCCATTCTTTGGTTCTTAGTTGAAGATTTCACAGAATTAAACTCAATAAAAAGCTTGGAATAGTGTCTACTACCTTGTAGCTATAAGAGCTGTTTGGAACAGAATTATCAAAAACAACTTGCTTTAGAACACCATCTCATTATGTAAGTGGTTTTGTTGTATTAACCCGTTTCAAGACGACAAAATGATAGATTGGTCCAAAGAAGTTGCAGACGACATTTTTAGTTGGTAAAATTTTTAAAAAAAATCTTTGTTTATATGGAAATTATGGTGGATAATGATAAAAATGCTTGTAACAAGCAATTTATTCATTATCCCAAATATTTTCCAAAAGCTTTTTCTTAATGGTTGCACCGTGGCACAGGCAGAATCGGGTGGGATTTGGTTAACCCTTTCCCACACAACAGATTTTAGACTGGTCCTAATTGAAGGAATCTGCAGACGACAATTTCAAGTCAATGGAATGTAATTTTTTATCGTTTTTTTTTTTAGTAGAAAACATTGTGGATAATGAAGAAATTGCTTGTCAAAAGGGGCGTAAAAAGGAGGGCTTGTGTGGGAATGGGTTAAGACATCAAACACAATACAACATTATTTTACCTCTGTTTCGCCTTCTCCTTAAGTTGGGCGTGGACCTGTGATGACGTCATGACAGCCTTTTCTAGATGTTGTCTCTGTACGGGGTCCATCCATTTAGGGTAGGATGAATCTTCCTCGTTCATATTTCGGAATAGAGCGAAGAACTCCGTGTAGTTGATCACGACTTTGTTGGCAAATCCCAGTCGCTCTAACAATCGGTTAAACTGGGACTGACCAATGGGACGGCTGAGAACTGTGGTGAGAATTCTGTATAAAGCTTCTCTGAAATTTGAAACAATAATGGTTGTAGATTCCCTGACGATGACGCTTGTTGATGCCCTAGAGAAAATTTGCTTTTGAAAACATTGTGGAAAATGAAGAGATTGCTTTTTATAAGCAATTTCTTCATTATTCACAATGTTTTCTATCCCAAAAGACAAAATTCAATTAACTAAAAATGAGGTCTGTAACTTCTTTCAACTTGGAGCAGTCTAAAATTGTGTCGTCTGGTAATGGATTAAAACTGTTTGAAAATGTCAGCAAAATCTGACGATGTGTATCTTCTAATGATGCAAAACGGTTTCGTAATAATTTGGGAAAAGATCTTGTAACGTAACACTATTATTCGGTCTAGTGGCCTGCATTGATACCATGCTCATTTCCAGATATGATAAGGAAATTGAAAATGCTGATATGAATAGAATAACTGATGATGATAATTAGAACAATACAATCATTATCACTATTATAAGTTTTATTGTTGAACTCATTGTTGCTGTATTTCGTCTTGGGTAAAAGAAGGATTCTGGGGTAACGATAATGTGAGAAATATAGAGCAAAGTTCTACCTGGAAACGTTTCCTTTTCCCTCTGGGTCGTTATTTTGAAACTGTTTCCTGATTTCGAAGAAATTGCCCCTCATTCTGTTTCGTAGTAACATCTCCAACTGGATAAAAGAGAATAATGAGGTGTTAATTTGTTTTAACCCTAACCACACAATCGCGCATTTTGTCGTATCTAAAAAGATTGAATAATCTGTAGTTACGGGCCTTTGGTCGCTAGTCGAAGATATGTAGATGTCTCTGGTTATTCTTGACGGACTATGCAATACTATAGATGTACAATTTGTAGTGAGTGATCAAAGGTCACTCTTGTCTATACCTGTATAGACAAAATTGACTTTTGATCACTCACTATAACTTGTATGCCTAAACCCCTTTCCCGTACAGTCCATTGTTTTTACGTCCATGTGATTTTATACTTGAGAAAATATTGTGGGAAAAGAAGAAATTGCTTGTAACAAGCAGTTTCTTCTTTTTCCACAATATTTTCTGCACTACTGAATAATTATTTTTTCAAATTAATTCCGCTTTTAATTTTCGTCTGCAAAACTTTACACTTTGGATCAGTCTAAAATTTTGAAAAACGGGAAAGGGATACGGGTTTACGGTGTCAACAATAAGCAAATACCACTACTGTACATGTGCTAATTATTTGTCATGTACAGTAACACAGTTCTAAATTCATCGTCACCGTTCCGTTTGAACTCTTCGATGAACATCTTATACATCTACATGTATCGAACTTTGTCGAATACGCGTCTTTGCAAAATGAGCCAGTCGCCATCATTTTGATATTCCATCTCTCTTACAAGAAAAAGGATGTCCGGATATAACGCATTGAAACTATGAAATAATTAAAAACACCCTATGTTTTCCGTTACGTGGTATTTCATTTCCCCTTTAGGATTGAATGTGTTATCCGCGATTTAATTTCCGTTGCCGTTACGCCGCGAGCGAGGTGAGTATCGTGCTACATGGTATCATATTTGAGCATTCGTAAAAGAAGAATTTGATTGTTTGATAGTTGATTACAATTTTTCTCCATTTTTCTCTATTTTTCAAAATATTTTCCAAAGTAACTCGGCGACTAAATATTGCAAATATGACTTTATTCAAACCCCTCGAAATTTTGATCGTCAACTAACGTATAATACTTGTTCCCTGCGTCTAAAAGCGTGATTGCACTGCAAAGGGCTAAACAGATAATCGGCGCATGTAGCATTTAAGCTTCGGAACGGGCGAGAAGTAATTTATTGTTCCTAATGGGTTTTTTACCCATTCCCACTCAAATCCTTCTTTTTACGCTCCTCAAAAAAGGCTTTGGAAACATTATGGAAAATGAAGAAATTGCTTGTATCAAGCAATTTCTTCATTATCCACGATGTTTTCTATCTAAAAAGACAAAAAAATCCATCAACTTGAAATTGTCGTCTGCAGCTTCTTTCAATTTGGAGCAGTCTAAAATTTTGTCGTGTGGGAATGGGTTCAACAAGGCCACAAATGCAGTTCTGGTAATACATCTTTCTTATTCTGTAGAGTTTGATCAACCAACTCTCTAAAGCTTTAAAAATAGTGAAAAACTGAGCACAGTGATAGCTTGGGATAGCAGCTAGAGGCTAGGAAGGGATGTAGTAGTAGTACCGGTGTGAGAAATACCAGGAATCTATTGTTAGGTGCCGCCATATAACTGAAATACTGTTAAAAATTGATTGCGTTAATCCCTTCAATCTATCAATCAATCAATCAATCAATCTTTCTAATCGCAAATGAAGTGGAATGATCTCTTTTTCTAAGAGCGTCATTAGGATTGAAAATTAAAATGAAGTTTAATGCCACTTTCAACGGTATTTCAGTTGCAATGCTGGAGCCGGTGCTCCTGCCCATGGTTTCCTGTCATTTCTTACACAAGTACAAAGACAAAAGTCGAACTGAACCATAAGCTACTCCTCTCTATTACATGTCGGTGCACTACTTATCAGTCGGGAGTCGAATCAATGACCAAAGGATCAAGAGCATAGCGCGTTACTGAATGGGCAAACTTGGCAGGGCATTGGCTTTTAGAGGATAGTGTTCTTAGCCTACGGTACCTCTCCGTTTTGAAATGACACATTATTCTTGTTTTACTCGGTTTGAAGTCTGTGAATACGCTATCAAATTTCGTGATAATCTTTAAACCAAATACACACAATAGTAATCTATAAAAATCTTTTTAACATTTGAATTAAAGAAGACAGCGATACACCCTAAATGCTATATAAAAATACCGATTAAACTGAGTTTATATCTATTTATGAGTTACCCAATATTTGGCACCAATATAGGGCTCTTGTTTGGCTCGTAAACTAGGGGTTTTGAACCTCAAAAATCGTTGGTACATAGAAATTTCCTCCAACCCCATTGCAAAATTTTTCTAAGGGCCATAATAAAAAATTTCGATTACCTAGACTTTCAGTGATGCCTTTTAGGTTCAATTGAAATCAAATAAATACATAACCATCTTTATAATAGATTTTTAGAAATTGAGTCTATATACAAGAAAATTTACTCGTTTGAACCACTCTTTTGTTGTTTTCATCCCCTAAAAATCAGATTTGAACCCTAGGATTGACCAATCGCTGGCACCGCCCACTGACTCCTTTGTCCCCGCCCATCGACTCCTACAGGAAGTTCCCCTTCGAGTTTTAGCGCAGTTATTTTGCCAAATTTATGGCCAGTTGCATGTAACAAAAAAATAAAATGGTTGAATAAGCTGTAGTTTCGACGTTCATGTCGCAAAACAATCAAATAAGGTTAACAATAATTTGCGGCCAAAGTCGGAATGGAAAGCTCAGTTCCGGACTGAATAAATGATTTGATTGGTCGGTTGGTTCCTTGATTGACAGCCGCGATTGGTCAATTTCACGGTAAAAGAGTAAATAACTCCTTAGTTTCAAAGGCAAGTACAAACCCTGTCAATACCTCATTTGTAATTAAATAAATGTTATCAAATAGAAAATATGATATTTTCAGAGAATTAAGTAAAACCAAAGAAGAACGAGGGATTTTGGAGTTGTTTTAGAAATGATTTATGCTTTCATTGCGTAAATCCCGTCACACGGTATTTCGCTTCAACCTCTAAATTACATTACTGCAACGAAAAATAAAGTCGGATGTAATGCATACACGTAACGGGAAAAAAGATGTGTCTAAATCATTACTTAAAGGCAATTTCCTTGTTTTCAATAATGTTTTTAAGGGGTCATAAAAAAGCGTGATTGTGTTTGAAAAAACACGTGTCGCATCTATAGCTCATTATAGCTAAAGACGTGAAGTTTAACCGACCTGCAGCCTTGGTACACTTTGACTAGACTTATGGCTAAATTGAAAGATCCCTGGTCCCGCCCACGGAGCTCTGACAGGTGGTTTGATTTAGATATTAATCGGCGTTGTTTTTCAAAAATCATGTTCAGAAAAATGTAACCAAGGAGTAAAAAAGTTGGTTGGATAAGATGAGTGACGACGGTTAAATCGCCAAACCAACAAAATGCATTAGAAATAACATGAACTGGCTACAAACTTGTACTCTTTTTCTAACATCAATTATCAAGGGGTCACCAAATTCCAAAATAAGATGAGAAGATAGTCCATAATTCGGTCATTTTACCACTTTCATGAATATTGTTTTGTGAGAGAAATATTTTAAAAAAATATACCTCATCAATTTCAAGTCTAGCCTGGGCCGATGCGTTAGACAGTCTTGAGGCACCTCTGCTTGGAGGAGCATCTTGTCTGCTGGCCATACCTGCACGGCTACCTGTCGGGAAAAAAGTTGAAACATTTTAGTACATACATATTGGCTAGGTCAACACCGGTCCACATCGAACATTTGTGACCTTAAGGCAGGGCTGCTGTTAACCCGTTCTCAAACAAAGACGATTTTTTGAAGCTTGTCAAGCAAAAAAATAACAATCGGGAAAACATTGTGTAAAATGAAGAAATTGCTTGATACAAGCAATTTCTTCATTTTCCACAATATTTTCTACCCGGAAAGTTGGCAAAATCTAAAATTGCATAAACTTTTTATTGTCGTTTGCAAATCCTATCAATTTAAAGATCGCACAGTGAAGCTCTGTTCAGACTGTTTGGATGCACATAGTGAGCTGAGATTTCATTTGGAGCCGTTGCATATTCAACAGATCTCTGTTGTCAATCAAAGAAGCAATCGACCAATCAAATCATTATCTAAGACCGGAAGTGAACTTTGAACTCTGAAATTGGCTGACATTTGTGTGAAGCATTTTTGTGGTTTGGCGACTTAAACGTCGTAACTAAAGCTTAGTCAAGCTGTAGTTACGACGTTTAGGTCGTCAGCTAGTATTTGGCCTTTTCGTTAAATGTTACTGACCATAGATTTTGCACAATAACGCCGTTTGATATCTAACCCTTTCCCGTTTTTCAAAATTCTAGACCTGTCCAAATGCAAAGGTTTGGCAGACGAAAAATTAAAGTGGTTTTCATTTGAAAAATAACCATTCGGTAGGGTAGAAAATATTGTGGAAAAAGAAAAATTGCTTGTTTCCCACAATATTTTCTCAAGTATAAAATCACAGGGAAGTAAAAACAAGGGATTGTACGGGAAAGGGTTAAGTGGAATTTCATGTCGAAGGTCAGTGGGCGTGGCCAGCAATTCGTTAATTGCTGAAAATGTTATGCACGATCTCAAATATCTATTTTACACTTCATGTATTTCTGGAAAATCCCTTTTCGTGAGATTGGTACTAGATACATCTACAAAAAATTCTATGTCTAGGTGACACACACTCAGGGGAAAAGGTATCACACAGGAGATAAGACATATTGATAACTTTATAATATCTAAGATCTAGTTCCACAATAAAACTAAGGGAATAGTTTATAAATTCAAATACATCTACCCCAACAAACCCTACTACCAACCGTTAACAAAATGCATATATAATAAGGCAGAAGCAAGCGGGTATATCTCATCTTTTTGATGGTAATTGATTACTTAACCCTTGCTATGCTAAACTCGGAATATTCCAGATTTTGACAGGAGGTATAGACTAATAACGGCTTGTACAAATGTGCAGTATGGTCATAGTCTACACCACCTGACTATCATTTTGAAGCCAAAAATGTTTACGGAATTAATTTTCAAAATGTTTATTTCCCTAAAACTAGTGCTTTCAGTCCTTTGATTTTAACGTAATTCTGAAAAAAATGGGTTTATTCAGTATGACAAGAGTTAATTAAAGCAACACGCATTTTGATTCAGGATCGCTCAACATTAGATTACAAGGTTTCGAAGCTGTAATATTTCTCGGAAACGTATGTTTTCTAAGGATACTTGTTCTGTATTTGGACTACGTTGAAACATGTCCATTGATAAAAAAAAAGGCGCCATTGAATAAATACCCGTTTACGAAAAATAGAAAGGCAGAACTTTGTTCACTTTTTACACCTCGCTTATTTCTGTAAGTTGCTGAAAATTCCTGAATCCACGTGCCTGTGATGAAAGGCAGCCATAGTTGAAGTCTTCGCAATTCAGGGATACTAACTCACTTGGTCCTTTACATGCGTAAGAAACAATAGGGAGTTAGAACCCTTGGCTTGTAAAAAGGGGAGTTGAAAGGGGAGATCTCTGGCAAATACTTCATTATGAATAAGCTGAAAGCATTGTAGAACTTTACGTGTCTATGAAGATGGTGCATTTCTATCAGATCTAACAAAACAGTGAGAAAGGGAGAGAAGATCAACTCTTATATAGACCTTTGTCCGAAACTAATTTCGTTGATCAGAGATATTTACTTTACGCTCTTGAACCATATTCTGTATAGCTGATTGACGAATCGCTGGCCCGCCCACTGACATCCTAGGCCCCGCCCATTAACTCCGACGGGAAGTTCCGCTTCTGGCGTTTATGGCTAGTATCATGTAACAAAAAAGTAGAATTGTTGGATGGAGACTTAACGTCGTAACTACAGCTGGAATAAGCTGTAGTTACGACGATTAAGTCGTCAAACCAACACAAATGCTTCACATACATGTCGGCCAATGTCGTACTTTAAAGTTAACTTCCAGTCTAAATGAATGATTTCATAAAGTCGACAAATTATTTGATTGACAGCCGCGGTTGGCCAATTACCATACTACCGAACAATATTTAGAATTATTTGACCCAAACTGACATACAGTAGATCCGATTTCACAGAGATTTTTTTTGTTTGTTTGTTTTTGTTTGTTTTGTTTTTGCTCTGTATTGTTTTATTTTTCCCAAAGACATTCAACTAAATTAGGAAGGATGAAAGAACTGTGTAGGCCAATACGCGATCCTCCTGCACCCTTTTTCGTACAGCCAGGACGTAATGTAAATCTATCCAATAATTGAAATTGGCAAACGGAATCGATTTTTACAACCATTAAGATAAATCAAAACGTCATTTCAAAACATTTAAAAATCATTTTATAATCTCCTATACTCTTATTATTTGAATTTAACCGAAACGCTTCCCTACTCAATAGAATAATGGTCGAACTAATGAGGCTTATTTCAGTTTTCATTGTTGTTGTTTTGTTTGGTTTGGTTTAACATACGAAAGAAAAAAATATGTGCAAAAAAATATATTTTTTTTTAAAGCTTTACACACTGAAATTCGCTACAAAACTGTGCAATTTACTGGAATATGCAGGTCTGTTATATAAATCATGTAAAGGGGTTATCAAGTTTCAGATTTGATTCAAAACCTTGTATTGGGTTTGAGATGGGTAGACAAAAATGAGAGGTCGATAGAAAAAACAACAAATTTTCTTACTCGAATCCAATCGAAGTATAATTTTTCTTCTTTTACTTACGCGGTGAAAATCCAATACAACAGAGGTACGACGTTTAGGTCGCCAACCAACTATCTTATTGTATCTTTATTTATTTTATTGTAAAGTTCGTTTTGTTTTTGCTATTACATATTTTATGTATTATTATATATAATTCTTATATATTTTTCATAAAACGCCGTTAATATCTAAGACAAACTACTTGTCGGAGTTCAGTGGGCGGGTCAAACGATTCGTCCTTTGTTTCTGCAATAATGGATTACAAACTAAGCATAGATCACCAGACTTTTTTTATCTTAACCCATTCCCACTTAATCCCTCCTTTTTACGCCCCTCAAGAAAAAAAACTTTGGAAAACATTGTGTAAAATGAAGAAATTGCTTGTATCAAGCAATTTCTTCATCATCCACAATGTTTTCTATCCAAAAAGATGAAAAAGATTAAAATTCCATCAACTTGAAATTGCCGTCTGCAGCTCCTTTCAATTTGGACCAGTCTAAAACTTTGCTGTGAGGGAATGGGTTAAGAAGTCATCTATTCGTTTAAATAAATCGATGATATGACGATTTACAGAATACATTTTTCACAAAAGTACAATGAGATACTCTTAACCCATTCTTGAGGGGCGTAAAAAGTAGGGATTGAGTTGGAATGGGTTAAACCTTTTTCTTATCTTAGTAGTACTTTCGTGGTGATAACTCACCTGTAACTTCCGAAAATTAGTTTCATTTTTTTTTGTGGTGATAACTCACCTGTAACTTCCGAAAATTAGTTTCATTTTGGGCCTTCCTAAATTTACCGCTATGATTGGTCAGGCCCTGAATAAGCTCAAGATGATGAATGTGTGCACGTTAAACACGGGTGTTTGTTTTATATTTCTATACATAAAAGTTACTTAGCGCCTGATGTAACTATTGAATAAGACCATATCGTTGTTGTCGGTCTAAAACCTCGTAACTACAGCTTGAATCAAGCTGTAGTTACGAGGTTTTAGAACGACAACGACGTGAAAGTATATAAATGTTGATTTTCATTACAGGAATTTTTAGTATCCAAAAACAAACGCCTGTGACTTTTACTAAATTTCATTATCGATTCGTTGATGTGCATTTTATATAAACAAGATGTGTTTGTGAAACACAATGCCCCCGCAAAAGGACATAATTATGTACATGAGGTGGGGTTTTGTTGTTGTTGTTGTTCTTGTTTTTTTTGTGGGTTTTTTCCCGTTTGACCTTGGTATGTGACCTTGACCTTATTACATGACCTTGATATGAGGAGATGCATATTGTGGAGATGTATCATCATGCCATATATGAGCATTGTACCTTGAACATTGGCCAGCAAAGTTAAGTTTGGGTTAAGTTTTGCAGACAAAAAGACAGACCGACAGACGGACAGATGGACAACGGTACGACAATATGCCCCAGATCTTTGTAAAATAAGTTTTCGAGATTTAAGACGCTTGAAAATTTGGACCCAATTTGAAGTGTATAACGGAACCATTTTAAGGTAAACGGTGTCGTGTGAATGGATTCGGGTGATACCAGATTCCACCATTAACGGGGGGCTAAGTGTTTTGAACGATTGCAAAACTAATTATATCACATGAATGCTTTCCCCGTTAATGTTGTAAAGGATTTTATATATTATCGGATTATGCGATATTAACGATTAAATGATTTAAATATCTATCAGTAATACACAATCATGTTTTGCTCGTGTCTTATGAAGCATTTGGGCCGTCAAAATAGGTCCTAAACTACTCGTCGATTCCGTTTAGTCTTTTATTGCGGTGATAAAAATTCAAAAAGAATATTTTTATGAGTCTGGTGGCTTATGGCTGATGGCTTAAAGCTAAAATCAATCGCTTATGTTACGAACTGCTTAAATAAGACATGTCGAAAGAAAGTGCAGTTTTATAATTATGTTACATTGAAAATACATGTATTAGACAAATTGCTATGGTTTTCTGAAGCCAACCAACAAAAATAAGCTATTGCTACGACGCTTAAGTGGTCAAACAAAATTGCATTACATTAGTGTTGGAGTTCAAAGCTTAATTTCGGTATAAAGGATCATTTCGTATTTTGTTGTTGTTGCGGGTTTTTGTTGTTGTTGTTGTTGTTGTTTTTGTTATATTTGTTTTCAGGGTTTTAGTGTTGTTGTCGTTGTTGTTGTCGTTAGGTGTTTGCGTGTTTATTTTATTGTTTGTCTTTTATTGTTAGCCCTGATCTTTCAGTTTCTGGTTGCAATTCAAAGTGAAGGGAATTTTTTAAAGTGTTTATCGAGTAATGTCTTCCTTTCTCAAAATCTTTAAACAAACAATATACCAGTGACTTGGAAACTAAGCATAGATTGTTCGGAAAAGTGTTAAACGATTGCCAATTTATCTCCAATCGCAACAGTCTTCTGGACACGTGACCAGTTATTGTTAAATGATCGTTTACTCGGCACTTTTCCTTGGTTTTATTGTTCGTTAATCGATGGTCATGAATGTTTTCTGTTGACATTTTAGAATTAGATTTCAATAAAACCTGCGGTAATAAAGGAATGTATTGATGCTTGATAACACTGGAATCTTGATTAAGATTAGGTGCGTGTGGCTCTCGAGCTACCAAAACGAATCTAACGGGCCATTAGACTTACAGATGTCGACGTTTTTATGAAAAATATATACGAGTAAAGAAAAAATGCCACAATCCGAATTTATATTCTTATTCAAGGTGCACGTGAAATTCGGTCGGCCTATATAAAAGTTAATTTATCAAGTTTGTTCAGAAAACTGGGGGGGGGGGGGAATCAAAGACATTATGATTATTCCCCACAAAATATCTTTGATTTGTTTCTTTTAAAAAATGTCGCTAAACCACACCCCGAAGATCTGCGCCGTTGATCTAAATCTGTTAACCTATTTCAAGACGACAAAGTTTTAAACCGCTCAAATTCAAAGATGTTGCAGAAGCCATTTTTGAGATGGTGAAAGTTAAAATCTTTTTTACTCTTGGGGTTAAAAACATTATTTATAATGAAGAAATTACTTTTTCCAAACTTTTTTTCTTGAGGGCGTCAAAAGGCGTCAATGTGTGGGAATGGATTAAACTGAGGAATCAGTAATTAATATAACCATCATGTACTAAAAGTGCACGCACGTCGTGTTTCCTAAATAAAGTTGATGGCATTTTACATTTTGGGAAAATCGACAAGCTAAATATGAATATGTATTCAATGTTTGAAGGGATAAAACCAACCAATCTAAGCAAGAAGAAGGAGGGAAAACAGTTGAATGTCTTTAAACTTGAATGAAAGAATGTATATCGCTCAACCTGTGTCTTTTTGTGGAACGTTCGTCTAGTGACATCATTTCTACAATATTTCTGAGGACAACTTCGTGACTCATCATACAAAACATGAAACTCTTAGCCTTCTGCAGAGTTCTAGATAAGAGGGGGTAACAGCATTCTAAAATCCTTGTTTCTCAACGAAACCCAATGTTGTGGGTACTCATTTGAAACGTCTCCGTGAGATGATTTAAATGAGTACCCACAACATAGGGTTTATGGTAAAATTGGTGAAATATTCAAGTCTTAAATTCAAATTACGCCCTCTATCTGTAGCTCTGCTTCTGGTATATTACAAGAAAATTCTTTGTATCCATTTAAAAACTGAGAAATACAGTGCGTCTGGTCAGAGCCAAACGTGTGGTAATCCTGGGCAGTTATATTATTCAAGATGCTCATTAGGTCTTCTGATTTCAGAGAAAAATATCAGTATTGTCCTTCTTTGTTTCTATGTAGAATAGTGATCGAGCTGGCAAAGTCTAGGTTAATTCTATATGACCATAGTGGAACAACACGAAACATCTTGATAGAGATCAACCGGGAAACCGACATTCTAAAATCAAAGATCAAATCCCTCTGACTTAAAAGAATCTGAGTTTAAAATACTTCCATCTATGTAACGGGCATTCGGTGATCACTATAGGTCATCTCGAGAACTACGTGCTCGGGTGAGCTAAAAAGGCACGCGTATGACCAGTCAAACGAAAGGGGACAAAGGGGAACTCCGTAAAATAAATTACGTCGAGAGGCGACCGAAATGTCATAAATGCGGCTTCATTAAAGCTGTATTTACGACATCATACGACATCATAGTCAAGCAACGACGATATTTGAAAAGGGGTGTAGCGTAAATAGAACGTGGTTGGTATGCAAGAGTTCGATGCGTAACAAGTTCAAATAATGCTAGAACATTCGCATGCTAAACTGTATAATCCTGATGATTCTGCACGATACGTGCAAACCGAAACAATGTTACGAATTTAAAAGGTACCCAGATGTTTTCCTTTCAGGTTTGACTGGTCACATATTGTTCTGGTCTTTCTTAAACAGCGTGTGTGAGTGACATCGAAAGCTTTAAAAGAAAATCTGACGACTCTATACAATCCAACTTAACGGAACTGTTCAAGAAATTAAGAAGAGGTTAGAATGATTCCACAGAAATTGGCCGATCGAAGCATTAACTCAGTCCGGAAATGACCTTTTATCCGACTTAGATAGTTTGGCGACTAAAATGTCGCAACCACAGCTTATTCAATATGTAGCCACGCCATTTAGGTCACCAATCAACTACATGTATTTGCCTTTGTCTTATGTCTAAGCCGAATATAAAAGATAGTTTGACCAATCAAATCGTCCATCTAGACCGGAAGTGAGCTTTGAACTCCGAGTTTTATGTTAAGCATTTTTGTTGGTTTGTTGACTTAAATATCGTAACTACATCCTATTTAGGCTGTAGTTACGAGGTTTAAGTTGTCGTACAAACGATTAGATTTTTTTTTTTTTTTTTTTTTTTGCTTTTTATGTCTTAATCAAATTGACTTCTCCAAAGTCAGTGATCCGTAAATAACCTTTAAGTGATACTGTTCAGTGATTTGTACATATCATCAAATATGAGCCTATGCGTGACATTTCCAACCATTTCGCATGTGCGTGACTCGCAATCATTGAGCACCCTGGACAGCCAGTCGGGCAATTAGAATATTCGCTGGTTGTTTAAAGAAGCTTTGGGTCAGTAACTATCTACAGAGCGCAAAAGTGAAGACTCTGATCAGACTGTGCGGATGCACAGGCTGATCTTAGTCTTTACTTTGCGCACAAGTGTAACGGTTGGAAATGTCACGCATGCGCTCTATTGCAAGAGAAAACGTTGTGCTAACTTTGCACAGTGGCCTCGATAGAAATTTTTCGAAAATGTCGTCAGATATTTTCCTTTAGCTTTATGAGTCACTCAATCTAAGAGCAAAAAGGAAGGAGTTCGATCTATTCCATGCAAAAAGAGGGTATAAATTTCTACTCCGTTAAAACTACTTACTCCTCTGGGGTTGCCCTGTGTGAAACAAATGTTGTAGGAAAATGAATTAATGTTAGTTATTCAAAATGAGGGTTTCTTTAGCCAAAAACACAACAGTCATACAGATATTTCTATTTAACGTCCGATGAATCAAGAAAAATAAATGACAAAACATAGAAATCGATAGTAATGGGAAAATTAATACTAAAATTATTAAATGCAGTTGTCAATCATACTATAACATGTTGTATAATCCAACGGCGATAGAGTGCGACTTGAGAAAGACCTGAGTGACGGTCCACCCTCACATCATATAGGCTAAAAAGTGGCAAATGTATAGCTAACATTTAACCCATTACCAAACGGCAAACATTTTAACCCAGTCCAAAATCAAAGAAGTTGCACACGACAATTCAAAACTTCTGATTTTTTTTTTTTTTTTTTTTTTTTTTACTTTTGAGTTAAAAAAACATTTTGGATAATGAAGGAATTGCTTGTAACAAGCAATTTCTATATTTTCCGCAATGTTTTCCAGAGCTTTTTATCTTGGGGAGTCCAAACGCGTCATCTAGTGGGAATGGTAAATAAATAATATGTAGACGTTAATTGGTTAAAACAATACAATCGCCAGTGTTGTGATTTCAAAGGTTTTTGTAAGTAACCAAGTGATATTTTATCCCCGTATAACTATACTTGTAAAAAATCCTCATGTGTCATAGATCTTCTGGTTTACCCTCCCTGGTTTTTACATACCTGTGAATTAATTATTGAGAAAACATTGTAGAAAAAGAAGAAATTGCCTGTTACAAGCAATTTCTTCTTTTTCGACAATATTTTCTACCCTACTGAATAGTTATCTAAATTAAATTTTCGTCTTTGAATTTGGACAGGTCTTAAATTTTGCAAAACAGGAAAGAGTTAATCATATAAACCATGTTCTATAAAAAGCAAAACATATACTTTCAAACAAAAGCACCGCCTACGGGTGCCTACGCTCGGCTATTCGGTGCTGGATAGTGGATACAATGCATCTAGAGTTATCTCCCTTGAGTGTATAGATTGCTCTATTGATAATGAACAAGTGTGCCAAGTTTCAAGTGAATGCATTCAGTAGAACCAGATATATCACAAAATGTCAAAGCTTTCGCACGACGACGACGACGGCAACAACAACGACGACGACGACACCAAGGCTATAGCAATACCTCGGGGTTTCTCCGAAAAACCGATCTAAAAATAAGGAACTCTTCAAATAGTAGCCCTCTCACACTATGCAACCTTGAGCGCAGGGTAGATATGTGTTGCCATATAGAGGGAAATGGGATTACAAGATAAAAGTTATCGGCGTTAAATTTTGATCCATATACGACGTGTTTCTATACCTTGGGTGGTTTATTGGTCTGATTTTCAACTTTTGTCCCTTCCCTCGGGACAATGATAACAGGATTATAGTTGTCCTTTTCGTCTATTAATGACTATTTGAAACACCGGTATAAAGAATTGATTGAAAATTTGATCCGACTCGGTCTTTCGGCACTAATTTCGCGTCACAAATAAACATACTAAAAACGTCGTCAGCAAAAATAGTCGATGGGTGACAAATGTCGTAAGTACAACATAAAATAAAGCTGCTTTAGCGGCAAAAACGACATGCATTCCAGAATCGATTATAGTGAACTATACTTGAGACTCCCGAAATTTAAGCTAGAGACCATTCAATTATTCGATCATTCAACAATTCAATTTCGTTATAAAGAGAGTGAACATGCATACGATGTTTATCATAACGACTTTCAACACAAAATGTTTGGACTAAGATCAGACTGCACGTATGTGCTTTCTGATCTTAGACTGCATCATCTGTTTGATATTTCAAGCCTTAGACGTTTACAAAATTCGTTAACAGAAGAAGTATTGATCCCAAATTAGGGTATATTAGTGATTTTGTCCTTTGATTTTAAGCAATTTTGAACAAGAATTTTATTCAGCAAGACAAAGGTTAATATGTATGACCCCGTATGCGAAATAGGACCTTCGGAGAAGTGAGGAAACTATGCAGACTGACCGGGGTCGATAGTTTTTAAAGTTTCTGAATCTAGAATGTTCCTATAGGTTTATTTTTGAAATCATTTTATCGACCTCTGCTAGATCCGACCACTTTTTCCAGGTGATTATTTCCCTTATTGTCTGTCGGGTCACTAATATTACTACCGGGAGAGTTTACTGCATTTACTGCGATAGCAGGTAAGTTACGTAAGTTTGCGCTAATTCGCCTGTCATGCCGGCATGATCCAAATTTGGACTAGGGAAGGAAATTGGGTTTTCAAATGATCTTAATAAAAAGCTGATAGTCTAATTCAAGAAGGTCCCCTGGTGTGTAAAAATAATTGATAATCCATGTTTTTGAGACATTTTATAAAACCCTTCAACGTTATCAAATTGCGCAGATAAATTTTCTACCCTTATTCTAAAATCGTTGTTATCTCAAAGAGAAACTAACTTAGAATTGATAATTTTTACTGTTACACTTCGCATCATAACACTCGCAACAACAGCTTTTATTGATGTTTTAAAGTCTTTAATTAACTTAAAATTCCTTTTCTGATATAGCCTTTCGCTTAATTCATATTAAATATACAATGCATGGAATTTCGCTCAAATATCCAAGAAATACCACCATGATTGACAAATTTACGTTCAGCTTTACATTAACAATGTTTTCTTCAATTTATTGAAACCCAGGAGTATTTTTAGCTTTAAAAGTATTACGAGCTAATTATATATGAACCTTTGAAAAGAAAATGGCAGAAACATATATAAAAAAATGACAGAAAATTATATTTAAACAATTCTTATACTGAAATATAATACAAGAAAAAAAGTCAAATAACACCCCTTTTGAATCTATAAATAAGCCTTGGCCTGCCATTTTCAACCATTATACATTCTGCGCTAAGTAAAGACTCTGATCAGCCTGTGCATTCGCACAGTCTGATCAGAGTCTTCACAATGCGCTCTATATATAGATACTGACACAGAGTTTCTCTAGACAATCAGTGAATATTCTGGACGCCCTGGGTGGCTGTCCAGGCTGCGTGGTGTCTACCCTTCAGAGACATGTGAAATGGTTAGAAATATCAGGCACGGACTTAACTGTACAAACCGATGGCTTACTGCAAAAGCATAGTAGGTGTCAATACATTGTATTGACACTTACTATGCTTTTGCATTTAGCTTAGTTTACATGGTATTGACACTTAATTACTATGCTTTTGCATTAAGCTTAGTTTAAATTGTATTGACACTTACCATGCTTTTGCATTAAGCTTAGTTTACATTGTATTGACCCTTACTGTGCTTTTGGATTAAGCTTAGTTTACATTGTATAGACACTTACTATGATTTTACATTAAACCATCGATATGCACTTAAAACACTATGTAGGGAAGGAATAAAATGGTGCTTTATTCGAACTATCGACCTGTATATGTATTCATGGTTATATTTTTATTTATTCATTATATAGTTTCATTATCATTATTCAAAATTTTTAGAAATGCTTTTGTGAGATTAGGGATCAGCCGTTAACAAGATACAGTGTGTTCTCAGATGGTTGTTTGCACTTAAGAATGTGGGTTCAATTTAAAGGTCGTGTAAATATGCATATTAAAGAGATAATTCAAACAATCTGTGCAAATAGGACAAATCCTTGCCTTTGATTGTATCGGTAGAATCAAAACAGTGCAAATCTGAAAATCTATAGATTTTTATATGGGTTACCTTAATGCAGTATCAAGGCATTTGTTAGTAAGGAAAATTATTGATTAATGAATCTCATTTGGGTATTAACATGTGATCTTTCGATGGAGAAGTACGAAAACAGTGTACCTGATTATACTTTTGTGATCATGCAGGCCCTTAATCCACATCGTGAAGATAAAAATTTAGACTGGTCCAAATACAAAGAATTTGTATGCGAAGATTTAAAATATAAATGGAGATGTTGTTTTAAATGTGTAGACTATCTTTTTGGGTAGAAAGGATTGGGGAAAATGGTGAAATTGCTTGTTACACCATATCTAACCGGGTCTCCAGCCTTATATAAACAGGTAAAAGGATATTGGCGAATCGCAATTTTAACCTACGTTTATAGAGTGCAATTTTGACTGTTATAAATGAATCATTTGATTGGTCGATTGGATTTTTGATTGACAGTCGCTATTGTCAATTATTTAGTTAGGTAGAAAGGTCGTACCAGATTCAAAAGATCGTCTAAAAGTAAAAGTTTTCGAACCTGGTCATCCTGCGCAGTCTAGTCAGGGTCGGTATTTTTCGTACATGTTCTTCCCAGATTATCCCTGTTGGCCAGGGGTCAGGTCACGTGTGAAGTGGTGGACGAAGTCTTCATGTACCTCACTCATTTTGCTTCCATTTAAACTTTTGTTTGTCATGTCTAGGTCAACTTTATTTGCAGTAAGGCTTACGGAAACAATTCTAACAGTAGCGATAAATTCGGCCTATTCTACTTTATATCCACTTGTCTCCAATATGTACAGAGCAAATATTGCATTTACGGTAACTTTGTAAAATGTGACAGTTTCAAATTATTTGTCGTTATACTTTATATTGTGATCTACGGTGCTGAAATGATATAATCCCGTTGAAAAATTTTGGTATTACACGGGTGATATAACGTTAGTGTATGCACGATCGTAAAAAAGACATCAAACTGCATGAAAAGACGTCTATTAACAATGTGCGTTATACAATCTATTTTCTTGACTGGTTGGTCGAAAAAAAAAATCATACCATTATGAATAAAAATTTGAGCACGCAGCTATTTTGTATGCTTCCGCGCGATTCATTTCCACACGAAAAGGTATCAGAATTTGTTAAATATTTGCTTTTTTCGCTTGATGTCTTTAAATTATAAGAAATAAACGGAATGTTTTCTATTCTAGGAGGTATTAAACAAAGCCCTAATGACACTTGTGTATGAATCCGTTTCGCGTATTCATTCAATGTGATTAGATTTTCCGTTTTATGTCTCCATGAAAAAAAAAAAAAAAAAATATTCTCTTCATCTTTTATATCAAAATCGCATCTTTGCTAGCCAAGGGTGACATATGAAAAATGATTCATAATTGGATTTAAAAGATGAAAGTATCAAATGATTGATGGACGAATGTCAAATAGACATTCGGGCCGAACATTTAACTAAAATACTTTTAAGCTTAAACAAAAAGAGGTTCATCACTCGAATAGATTATGATTTCAGGACTACATTATTGACCATTCGCTGGCCACGCCCACTTATTCCGGTGGCCCCGCCCATTGACTATGACAGGAAGTCACGCTTCCATTTAAAACGGCATTATTTTGCAAAGTTTATGGTCAGTAACAGAAAGGTAGAATGGTTGGTTGGCGACCTAAACCTCGTAACTACAGCTTGGATAAGCTTTAGTTACCTCGTTTAAGTCGCCAAACCAACAAAAATGTTTTACGCATGTGGCGGCCGATGTCAGAGTCCAAATCTCAATTCCAGGCTGAATGAATGATTTGACTGGTTGATATATTCCTTGATTGACAGGTGCGGTTGGGCAATTAATTGTATTGCGTTTTAAAAATGTACATTAAATAATTATAAGTTTTTTCGTTGAACGAAAAGAAAAGGGAGTACAGGATATCATTTTAGAAAGGTTATTGGAAATGTACATAAGTTTTAATTGAAAATAACTGTATTCGGTCCAAGTCTTTTTTATTGATAAAAAATTCTATTGGAATGAATAGAAAAGCTTCGTATGTTTGCTCACACTTTGCAAACAACTTCTCAATAGGGTCGATAGATTAATATATGGTTTACAATTTTAAACTGGAAGTTTTAAAAGAAACATTCGCTTATTCAAGGGCCCAGACGGAAAGTATTTGTCAACTAATTGAAAATGTCTACACATAAACGTCAAAAGGGGATCGAAAATTGTTAACCTTTCGAGTCTCAACTTTTTAAACTTTTATCATATCTAAGCGCGTCGCTAACTGCTTTGAAAAATACATTCAATTTTATGAATATCGATTCGACAGACGAAGGACTGCCCTTTACCAGATTTTTTGTCATCTTATGTCTCATTTCTGTTGAACAATTTTGGCACATTGACCTTATTATAAGTTAGGTTTTCAAAACTTCAAGGAGAATGGACGTTGGCGATAAGCGGTTTTCAGAAGGGGCGGGTGGAAGCTTGTAGTCCCAAGTTAAACTGAATGCTTGTTGAATATCAACAACAAATAACCTGGCTGTTAGAAAAAATGCTTTGTCATATGTGAATGACACTCTTTCACCGTGAAATATTACACAAGTTTAAGGCTTATAGAATAAGCATGGCTTTGTTGATTGGTAATTACATTTTCGGCAAACAATGGCGCCGATACGACAATGTTTAAATCCATAGACAGAGGATTCAATTTAGAGCTCTTACATTGCTCTTTAGTACGAAAATGTTCAAACTTGTTACAGAGTTACACATACAGGGGGAATTGATTTAACGATTACGAATATGTGTCTTACTCAAAATACGGGTCAAACATCTGAAATGGACCTTTGTGTTTAAAAAGAAAGAATTGTCGTAAAGGGGTTTAAAAAATACCCCATTCTGGTTTCTATAAGTGACTGAGTATTTATTTTGTTTTTATTATCTTATCTTGTCAACCTGTGGATCGACACTTATATTAATATTATCTTCAAATATATAGGACACAGCAATACGATTGTTTTTTATAATCAATAATCGAAGGGATGATTTATGGATTATGAAATGAATATATGAAGAACGGACAAGAAAATAGAGCATATTACGTGAGAACATATGACCTAAAGACCTGGAGTGAAATAAACCCGTTCAGTGATTTTGATAGTGCATGGTTGAAATCGATCAATCGCTGGCCCCGCCCATTAACTCCCTAGGCCCCGCCAATTAACTCCGACAGGAAGTTCCGCTCCGATAATTAACAACGTTGTTTTGCAAAATCTATGGCCAGTAGCATGTTTAAAAAAAAGTAAAATGGATGGTTGGTGACCTAAACGTCGTAACTGCAGCTTGAATAAGCTTTAGTTACGACGTTTAAGTCGTCAAACCAACAACAAAGGAAAACAGAAATGGCGCCAATGTCGGAGTTGATAAGCTCAGGTCCGGACTGAGTAAATTATTTGATTGGTCGGTTTATTCCTTGATTGACAGACGCGACTGGTCAATTATACTTGTGAAAAAAATATGCAAATGGATTTGAACCCTATAGTAACGCCTTAACGTTTCAGCTAAAATGACGTCATTACTTAAGTGATGACGCCATTTTACAAACGGTGTTAGGCCTATATGTTTCGCGGATTATCAAATTTCGATGAATTCTATTAATTTCTTAAGTAATTTATTGCAAAAGTTGAGGTCATATTATAACATTATAAACAGTATATTGAATGCGCATTTATAAAATCGCGATTTTTTTAAAAATCTTCATGTAAAACAGATAAAAACTCGTCAGAACCTCGTTTTATTCTGGTTACAGACGACTCGTTTAATGATTAAGTATCCCATGACTACTTATTCAATATCTTCTCTTTTCTTCCTGGCTTGCGAAAGACGAGGCCTGCAAGGAATGTGACTCGTCAAACGAAAACGAACCTCGTGAGAAGTGCAAAAAGTGTCGATCCTAATCACGCCGCACAGGATAACCATGGCAGAAAATGCGCTTTTCTAAGATTTTCTGATTTTTAAATGTCTTTCGATCTCGCCGTGTGTTTTCGATATAAGTTATTTCAACTTCGAGAGAAATTTAACCCTTTACCAAACGACATTGTTTCAAATTGGTCAAAGTTTGAAGACGTTTCAGATGACAATTTTAAATTGCTCGAATCTTTAACTTCTTTCTTGTGTGTCGTGAAATGAGGTGATTGTGTGGGAACGGATTAATCTATTATCAAATATGTTAGTAAATACTGAAAGAAAAGATTGTGGACACCTACCGAAGACAGGCATTCTTGTTTTACTGGGATCTCCCATAGTCACTTCTACGCCCTCTGGAATACTGTCAAAGTGAGGGACCGGAGGAATGTTCTCTCGACCCATGCGGCTAGCCCTACTCTCCCTACCAGACAGCGCGCTGTTAGCTTTACGAATAGGGTAGTGGGTCTCGTTTGCTAGGGGCCGACCCCCGACGGGGTTCGACATGGGCCTGTCTCCAGATCTTGACACCCCTCGGAGCTCCATATTGTCGGGGTTACTCATTCGAGATAGCGGGTGTTCGATATGTGGTAACCGTCCCGTGCTCATCACGGACGACGGTCTCATTGCCACTTGGGACATGGTGTCGTCTTTAGTCAAAATCCTTTTTATAAAATAACACAGCTATTCCAGAAAACTGTTTCAACACTAATATATCAAATCATTTAGTCCAAAAGTTCAAATCCAAACAGTTGTTGTTCAGTTCCGTTCGGCAATGAAAAAGTTCCAACATTAAAAAGTTCCAAACTAACTCTATAGAGAAACCCCGACTTCAAACACTACGGGTTTCCAGGGACGACAAATGGTCGGTTACCTACGCCGCTTTACCCTTTATCC
The DNA here is from genome assembly GCA_946902895.1 of Fragum fragum. Lineage (NCBI taxonomy): Eukaryota > Metazoa > Mollusca > Bivalvia > Cardiida > Cardiidae > Fragum > Fragum fragum. The sequence goes on along the minus strand of OX336365.1, from coordinate 23,845,635 downwards.
CTAATCTGATTTTTTATCGTGATTCAACCCAGAGTTAACGAAATAAAATTCAGATAATATATAGCTAAATATTACAATATTTCACGTTTCTTACATTTTCTATTGAATAATGATTGTTTTTTATCATTAATACAACTTCTCTCGAAAAACACTTTGTAGAAAATTTGGAATTTTATTTTTCAATATTCTCACATTTAGTTAAGTGTCAAACGTCGGGCTATGTTACCGCGGCGTGACTAACAGTTCTATTATTCTTCAACTATTGGTTTTTTGTTTCGATCCCATAGAAAATAATTCATCCAGAAATTATCCTCTATCGGTCCCGTCGTAATCTTTATAGTATAACCCGATAGGTATACAATATTCTACAGTAATGATTGAATGTAAGAAAACTTTCAAACTGCATTTAACTTTGCATTGTACTTTCGTAGCGTTCTAAGTATTATGTTTAAACCCATCCCCACACATTATCGACTTTTGAAGATCCGTTAGAAGAAGGCTTTAGAAAACATTGTGGAGAATGAAGAAATTGCTTGTCATGGGCAATTTCTCAGAAAGCATTGTGGAAAAATGTAGAAATTGCTTGTCATAAGCAATTTCTTCAATATCCATAATGTTTTCTACCATAGAAGAGAAAGATCTTTCAACAATAGATTGTCATCTTCAACTTCATTCAATTTGGTCCAGTCTTAAATTTCGGTCGTTTGGTAGTGTGTTTAGCATGAGATATAGACAGCTAAATGATGATTCTCCAGGTTAGATGGCATAATGCATGTACGTTTATTTCTGCTCATCGTAGAACCCAATACACAAGACCCATTTTCTAGGACAACCTGCCTAAATGACCACGTTTTCCATTCAATTTTAGAATATACTACCTTTCTTATTCATAAAAATGGAACCAAAAGTTGTCAATATTATTAAAAGTGACGAAGTTGAAACTGTTTTTGTACGTGAACCGATTACCTGACGAAAAAATTAAGCCTAGTCAACTTGTAAACAACATTTTGATACAATGTTGGGTTTTTTTGTTGTGTTTTTCTATAACAAGCATTTCCTTATTTTGTTTTCAACAATATTTTTTTCTAATCTCCTTTTTTGGAGTGCGTAAAAATGCAAGATTGTGAGCGAATGGTTGTAACCCTTGTCCGCTTTTTTAAAAAAAATAGACTGGTCAAATTCAAAGAGGTTACAGGCGACAATGAAAATTGGGTGCGATTTGACGAAAAAATTAAGCCTAGTCAACTTGTAAACAACATTTTGATACAATGTTGTTTTTTTTTTGTTGTTGTTTTTTTCTATAACAAGCATTTCCTTTTTTTGTTTTCAACAATATTTTTTTCTAATCTCCTTTTTTGGAGTGCGTAAAAAGCAAGATTGTGAGCGAATGATTGTAACCCTTGTCCGCTTTTTTAAAAAAAAATAGACTGGTCAAATTCAAAGAGGTTACAGGCGGCAATGAAAATTGGGTGCGGTTTGAAAAGAAACCGTCCCAAGTATAAAATCACCGTGATGTACAATCCCGGGTTTATACAGGAAAGGGATAAAGTCAGCCTACAAACTGAAGCTGATGCCCCATCGACACATGTACATGGCAAATATACTGTAACGTTTGGGTCAAAGTTATGCTTCAAGTCGTGTTAGCATAAAATAACGGGTGATTGATTGATTGATTGAATGGGGTTTAACGCCGCTTTTAACAGTGTTTCAGTCATATCGCGGCGGCTGGAGCACCTAACAGTGGATTCCTGGTATTTCTCACACCAGTACTATCACTACATCCTTTCCTAGCCTCCAGCTGCTATCCCACTTAGGTTTACGATTATCCACCCATTGGTGAGAGACAATTGTCGGAAAGAATATTTGCCGCCGCCGGGGATCGAACCCAAATAACGGGTGGACGCATAATCAATACATGTGTAACCGTAGGATTCAAGCGTGATCAGCTTCATTTTATTCCTGCACTTGTACTTTTATGTGCAACTCCACGGTCAATTTTTGAACGCGTAGGCCTGAATATTGTGGAGGTACCTGTAATAACACGTGTACATGTATACGCGTGCACCCGTTTTCTTAAGCGCGAACAACTTAGAGTGGACATTGACCCATTCTGCGCACCATAGACAACTCTCCTTGTGATATTAAGTTCCTAACCCGTGCTGATCACTTTCACATAATGATATGTTCTTAAATTTCGCAAGAGAAAAGGTAAGGTTTGTTAAATGAACTTTAAGTCATGATCGTCGTTTTGTTGCCAAAGATTTTCAAATATGTAAAATCGATTGTGCTTGAGAAAAGCCTAAGAAATGAAGCCATTTAAGTTCTAAATTTAATTTAGTTAATGAATACTAATTTGAGTTCGATTGCGACGAAAGCTTTAGCTCTCGAACACTCACAATTCAGATATTTCTGGGCCCAGGAAGAGAGACAGTGGGATAAACACATAAGGCAGCTGGGTAGATTTAGGCTGGCTATTAAGTGACTTGCCTATGAATACACCCGGTGACGGTTGGCCCTTCAGAATATGAGTTACAAGTAAGCACATACACAAGTTTTACTTTTGAAGAACTTTGATAAATGATTGTTTGCATTCGGCTACCTCGATTAGGAGACGATTATGAAATCCGCCAGGTGAATAAAGAACCCCAGTGTGAAGTGTAAAACTATCGAACTTGGCAGACTGCGCTGCCTGACCGGGGTGGACAACTTCACTCTGGTGGATTTTTAGAATAGAATGGTCAGTCTATCTCACTCTAGGGTGATCATATTTAGACTAAAAAAATCCGTAACGAGCGAACTTCACGATAGTTATATTTTCGAAATATATATACGATTTATGACTTACCTCTGCTAGTATCGATCTCTTGTTTAAGTATTTGTTTTGTGGGACACCCGTGTTATAAATTGTAATGAAAATAGCATGTATTAGACGCACTCAAATGTTCATCCTAGGCCTGTCTTAAGACACATGTATAATAAGTAAAGGAAACACACGTTCTAATTTCTTTGGCAAATTATCAAATTATTTATAAATGTACGTTATTTATCTATCTAACCAAGTTGAATTTTTCGCCTTTCTATCGAATACTGTTGCATATCTTATAAACCGTTTAACCTAGGACCATGTACATTCAGCCACATTCTTACACAATGACGCTTTTTAACGCCCCTTAAGAAAAATATTGTGTAAAATGAAGAAATTGCTTGCAACAAGCAATTTCTTCATTTTCCACTCTGTTTTCTACTCAGAAAATTGAAAAATCTAAAGTTTCATAAATCTAAAGTTTCATAAACTTTAGATGGTCGTCTGCAACTCCTTTCAATTTAGATGTAAACTTTCATTATGTGAGAATATGTTAAGGGGATAAACAATTAATGAGACGTAAAAGAAATAGAACAAGCGATACGTTGTTGGGCTTAAAAGATGTCGTAACTTCAACCTGAATATAGCTGAAGCTACGACAGTTTGTTAGCCAAATCGACGAAGAATTACAAGGTCCAGTGCAATATTTCTCTAGCCGAAAAGGGGGTAACATCTATCCTTTTAAAATTGCCCCGACTGTAGATCGAACGATTGGTCGGTGTCAAATGAATCGCGCTGTCACACGTTTTGTTCGATTTAGTACCGAATTCCGATGATACGGTTAAAATTGTGACCCATCTGACCCTTAACTCCGACTCACTTATTTATTTACTTTGATTTTTCATCTAAATTAAATTAATAATGTACTTAGAAGATCATTAAACCAAACGTTTGTAAAATATGTACTCGATTAGGCGAATTGGCTGAAATAGGGATTATGTCTTTATAAGTACATCCCATTACCTTTGCGTAATCAATTACGTCATTCGATTTTTGCGTGTTATGGACTAAAACAGCGCCTAAAACTTGACCATTTGCAAGAGATAAGGGTTGTCTAAATATGGAAGTCAAAATGGGTAATAAGGTAAATTCGCTCATTATATGTATCAATACACGTTATTTGTATTGGCATTATTGTCAAGGCGGAAATTATCGAGTTATTTTTATTATCTTTTATTGATATTAAACCCATTTTCCAAATAAAACCAGAATTCAGGACAATTACGTTATTTGAACACCATTGCCAGACACTAAAAAATAGAATGATTCAAATTTAAGAGTTGAAGACGAAAAATGCCTTTTGACTGGGAAAATCATTGATAAATAGTGTACACAAAAAGTCTCATTATGATTCTTCTGTGACGTAAAATTGAGGAACTGTGTGGTAATTGGTTTAATCCTTTCCAAAACTTTAGACCTGTCTAAATTCAAATATTTTGCAAACAAAAATTGAAAATGGATTTAATTAGAAGAAAACAAGTTTTCATTTGGGTAGAAAATATTGTGGAACAATAAGAAAATTTCTCGTTACAAACAATTTCTTCTTTTTCTACAATATTTTCTCAATTATAGATGTACATGGGCCAAACAACCAGGGATTGGACAGGAATGGATTAAGCAAAGCTGGCTAAATGAGGGCTCAACGGAGAAACCTTAAAAACCATGCCAAAGTGAGCACTGTTCTCTTGAAGCCCATTTTGATTTATATGAAAACAAATTCGGGGTACCATTTAGCGGGGCGTCAGTGAGCGCTTGAAATCCTGAACGCAGAACCTCTTCTGAGTCTTGATTGTTTCGAATTATTCCGTCATATTTAAAATTTTAAGGATCGTTTACTCGGTACAGGACAACATTACTGTTGTTTACGTCAACTAATTTTGATGTCATCTGCATACTCACAAATTTGCTTAACCCTTGTCATGCTAAATTAAAATCCTATACAAATTGGCTTTAAGTCAAAGGACTGACAGCCCTGGAAAGTTTTATTGGGGGTCAATATTTCTTTCAAAAATTGATTATTTAAACATTTCTGAATTAAAGAGGATAAACAGGAGGTGTAGACCAAGATGTGCAGGCTGATCTTTGTCTATACCTCCTGCCAAAACAGGAATATTCTGGGTTCAGCATGACAAGGGTTAATATCATAACATGTGCAGAGTTTACCATTTTTAGCCTTAGAAAAGCATTTTCTATCGTTGTTGTTTTGTTTGTTTTCTCAGTCAAGGCGGATGAAGACCGGTATCATTTTATCCCGACATGCAGTATTTAACTCCATTTAAAGTTAAACAAGTCATTACGGGGTTAAGGACGGGCCTCTTCAATTACCACTTGAAATTTCGTGATACTCGACTGTTTCAACTATTACCGATTTTAACCTTTTACATCAAAAGTTTACCACAATCTACACGAGCTTTGATCAACATTCCAGTTATACCGCGGCTAAAGAGACTTATTCAATGAGAAACGAATACATGTTGACAAGGGCCGATCAAAAGCTTATAAAATCGTACAGCTTTGATAGAGCTGTAGTTTGGAGGGTTTGGTTGCCAACCGACGACGTACCACATCACAAAAACAACTAATGTACTCTGAATTTCTTTCCCGAGGACTCAAAGTGTGCCAATCGGGATGCCAACCCGGGACACCCAAGACCTGTGATCTCACAAGTAACGAGTTTGTTAGCCAAATAAAAGTCGCGTTAATCAATTCCCACTCGATAGCGCTTTTAGAAGCCCCAAAGAAAAACATAGTGGAAAATGAAGAAATTGCTTGTCTTTATATTTCAGATGGGAACAGTGCCACCAAACGCAAACACATTATAACACTCTAGTTGGAGGCCTAAAGTGTCGATAAGTTGATATCAAATATTAACACAACTAATCGTCTAATTGTAAATTCCTACATTAAAATCAATTTAATTCTACAAACCACGGGAAAGTAGATTAAACCACACCATTTAAAGTTCATACACTGGTATTTCGACACGTCCATAAAACATACATATACCTCAAATCCCGGTTTATAGAACCTTTCGTCCGAGGTTGCTGGTTCGGTCCCTTGGGCTGCTCCAAGTGCTTAGTACCTGTATGTGGGCCGAATAAGTCAGACCCTGAAGGGTGATACCAATTCCCGTATGATTTAACCTATTCCAACACAGCAAAATTTTAGACTGGTCCAAATTGAAAGAAACTGCAGACGACAATTTCAAGTTGACGGAATTTTGAATTTTTTCATCTTTTTGGATAGAAAACATTGTGGATAATGAAGAAATTGCTTGATACAAGCAATTTCTTCATTTTCCACAATGTTTTCAAGCACCTTTTTCTCGAGGGGCGTAAAAAGGAGGGATTGAGTTGGAATGGGTTAAACTCTGCCTGCAAGTTTATCTCCTAGCTCTTTTTAGCTATTTTGAGCATATTGTGCTCAAAATGAGTCTGATCAGAATCTGCTTTTGTATGGCAACATGAATTTACTGTATTCAAATTGTAATAAACTCCTTCAAAAGCATGCTATTTAACCCATTCCCACTGAATCCGACTTTTTTAGCATCTCAAGAAAAAGGCTTTGGAAAACATTGTGGAAAATAAAGAAATTGTTTGTAACAAGCAATTTCTTCAATGTTCACAATTCTTTCTACCTTCCAAGTAAAGATTTTCTAAATTCCTTCCACTTTAAATTGTCGTCCACAACTTCTTTCAATTTGAACCAGTCTAAGATTCTGTCATGTGGTAATGGGTTAACTCTTAGGTTACATCGTTTCTATCTTATTATGAACTTTGACAAAGATCACTTAACTGCTAGCTTACAGTACTTTCAGTACTTTGATTTGCATAAGATGACATAATTTTTGAAACAAGAGGACCATGATAGTCCTATACGGCTCCCCTGAGTATGATGGCTCAAGGCTTTGTGATATAATATATAAAATATCAAAGCCCTACACCTAATCATTTTGGAGAAGTTTTTTTTAATCCTAGGTATAGTGAAGATCCATACTGAGCTAATTTTAAGAGTATGGTAATTCTTTGAAGTACTTAAAAAGAGGGTTAATAGGCATTAATACATAACAAATATCAAAGCTCTAGGCCTAATGGTTTAGAAGGAGAACATTTTCTATGATATCCTTCATTACTCCTTTCTGGGATTGCACAGAAAAGGGCTTATTTTCAGAATATAGTAATTCTATGAAGTACTTTAGTACAGGGTCAATAGGTATTATAACACACTAGATATTAAAGCCCTTGACCTAATGGTTTGGGAGAAGAAGATTTCTAAAGATTTTCTTCTTTATTTCTATGTAAATTCAGAGATCACAAAGTAAAGGGCTAATTTTCAGAGTACAGTAATTCTATGAAGGATTTTGGTTTCGGAGAAAAAAAATCCTTCTTAAGATATGTTAAATATGTAAAATCAGGGATCACACAGAGAAAGGCTAATTTTCAGAATACGGTAATTCTTTAAAGTATTTTGGTAGAGGGTCAATAGATGATGATTTATAGAAAATATCAAAGCTCTAGGCCATTTGATTTGGGAGAAGAAGATTTTTAAAGTTTTCCTTCTTTATTTCTTTGTAAAACCAGGGATCACACAGAGAAGGGATAATTTTCAGAATACGTTCATTCTTTGAAGTATTTTGGTAGAGGGCCAATAGATGATGATTTATACCAAATATCAAAAGCTCTAGGCCTAATGATTTGGGAGAAGATTTTTTCAGTTTTTTGACTCCCTTGCTATGGCAACCAAAGTTCTTCATGGATTTCAATTCTTTGAAGTATTTTGAAATACCATGATCTAAGGATCATTTCTGTGATGTTTGGTTGAAATTCCATAGTTAGTTTAGTAGGAGAAGATTTTTTTGTAATTGTGAATGGATGGACGGACGCCAGACAATGACTGATTACAACAGCTCACCCAGAGCACTTCATGCTCAGGTGAGCTAAAAACATGCTAAGCAAATACTGAGTATCCCTTAAAGAAACAATTGAAACAAACTTGGCCATTCCCGTATACTTTGGGAACGGACCTCGGACCTATACAAGGCGCAGCATTATGTAACAAAACGGTACATTTTGTTAGCCCGAAACAGTGTAGGATAACGTATTTTGTGAAAAATGTATGTAACATTGGAAAACCCGAATAGTTCGGAAGTCACAAAATTGCCGTAAAACTTAAATTTCCTACTTGTTGTTTTATGTTTTGCCTAGTTTTGATCAGATATCAAGTTTCCTTGAAGACCAAAAAGTGTTCTTAAAGAACATTTATGAGATGCATTTGACCACATATGCTTTGTATAACGGAAAGCACCATTTTGTAAGTTTGTCACGTGAAACTTTAAAATAGTTCTACAATGTACATACGAGGTTTGATTCGTAGAATTGAACGAGGAGTTCTGATTGATAAAGAAAGACACCATTTTATACATTTCATTAGTACATATTCATCATCATTACACAACAAACATCATTAACAATATTGATTTCTTAGTCTCACGTTATGATTGTTGTAGATCATATGCAGTACAAACAAGATGTGTTTGTAAAACAATATGCCCCGGAAACAGGAATTCTTTAGAAACAGGTGATTTTTATTCTTTGTTTTAGGGAAAAGGGTTAAAATTTTGACCGTAACCTTGATGAAATGACCTTCCCCAGTCGCGCCTTGTTGAGACCTATCTACATACCAAATATCAGCATTGTAACTTAATCAGGGTTGAAGTTATAGGAAAATGTTTAGTTGGCAGGTTAAGTTTTGCAGACAGACAGACACCGGTAAAACAAAATGCCCCCGATCTTATCGATGCGGGGGCATAAAAAGGCCATTTGTGAAATCATTTCCTCATACAAAGAAAAGAATTCATAGATAGAACAAATCATACAACTATTTATTTTACCAAGACATGTAATTTTACATGATCCTTGATGTCATTAATATAAACTAATATCAAATTAGATATTGAGTTTAATCTTGAATAATATATGTCTCATTCTCATGCTCTTCATCTCATACTTATGGTATATATTTGAGCCTGTGCATGACATTTTTTTTTTACATTTGAGCATCAAGTAAAGACTCAGATCAGCCTGTGTATCTGCACAGTCTTGTCAGACTCTTCACTATATGCTCTGTAAATAGCTACTGACTTACAGATCCTTTAGACAACCAACAAATACTATGCACTGACCTGACAAACAATCTGACCAAATTTCTTTTAAAACGAAAGCTGAGGCTCCTATAAAGTAATGACTTGAATTGTTGATGCCATACACTGGACAAAAACATTCAAGGATCACCAAACTCACCATCAGCATGTTGTGCTAAGGTGAACTAAGAAGAATTTGAAAAACATTGTAGAAAATGAGGTAACTGCTTGTAATAAGCAATGAAGGTGATCTTTACATTAGAACTATAGGCCTTGGCTTTGCACATGACACATTATCTCTCATTGGTGATAGATATACGTTAATTCAAAATCCGTGCATAATGGCCAGTCACACTTTTAACCAATTCTAACATAATCCAACTTTTTTGACGCTCCTTAGTAAAAAGCATTTGGAAAACATACAGGAAAATGAAGAAATTGCTTGTAACCAGCAATTTCGTCATTGTCCACAATGACAGTTTCTTTCAAATTGGACCGGAATAAAATTTTCTTGTCTGGTAATGGGTTATACCATTTCAGTCTGACATATGAGTATTTTTAAGATCTTTTGGTAACTTGCTCTTTAACCCATTCCAACACAAGAAAATTTTAGACTGGTCCAAGTTGAAAGAAGTTGCAGACGACAATTTCAAGTTGATGGAATTTTATTTTTTTTGTCTTTCTGGATAGAAAACATTGTAGATAATGAAGGAACTGTTTGTTACAAGCAATTTCTTCAATGTCCACAATGTTTTCCAAAGCTTTTTCTTGTGGGGCGTAAAAAGGAGGGATTGAATTGGAATGGGTTAAGGATTATTAAAACTCTGAAATCATAATTGTTCAGCATACATGAATGCATTAATGGTGTGTTGCCACCTAAAAAAACCGACACTTGTATATTATTTGTGTAGCTTCAACACATAGAAGATAAAATCCAGTTTATGCAAGATATCCATCAAACTTTTCCATTTTTGGTTTTCTTTCCTTCAGCTACTACTTCTGCCACTGATTTAACATAGCTTGGATTAGGTATATCAGTCCTTAATTCAAATATCTGAAAGTGAAAACAAAATCCATATAATACAAATATCTGAAAGAAAAAGTATATCTTATAACATGACCTACAACTTGGAATAGAAATAAACCAGTTTAATATTTTTTTATATTACATGGGTGATATCATACCAAAGTAATAACAAGAGCTTTGCAGAGCGGTGCATATACCCCCGAAAGGGGCTTGTCACTAGAATATAATATTTTACCATAACTTTTTATGATAAAAATGACCTTGAAAACTAACCTTTACATATAAGATTACACTTAATATCAACATAATTGCAGTAACACAAAAGAATAAAATTGTGACTGGTCTTACAAGAGGAAAATCTTGAAAGTGTAAAAAGTTTCAACCTAGTGAAACTTTGCAAACTGTGCAGGGTTGGAACTTCCTCTTTTGGTTGATTAATTGATTGAATTGAGTTTAACCCCACTTTTAACAGTATTTCAGTCATATAGCGGCTTGAGCACCTAACACTGGATTCCTGGTATTTCTCACACCAGTACTATATGTCTGATGCACTACCCACTGCGCTTTGACTGTGGCTTTTCACTATTGGAATATCTTTTGTATCTAGAACGATTATCCTACCTTACAATGTAATTATTTTTGTAATGTGAGTTGTGGTTGACCTATACACTATTTCAATACAAAGATTGGTCACTATGAAACACTGTTCGTATTAACAGCACCATGGGTCACATTGCACATAAAAATATGTTAATATTAAGTAATTCCCTAAACAAAGGAGAAGCAATTCATTAATCACTAGAAAGACAAAATGTTAAAGATCCAAAGCATAAGTACGCATTATGGAGAATCATTTTCAATAAACACTAGCCACAAATTATAAGCATTTCAAAAATTGATTACACTAGAAATTTGGCAATTTTTCAATTCTAAGTTCTATTAAGTTCAGCTTGTCTTTAAGAAATTATCATGACAAATATTTTATAACTCTTTTTAACAGACTTCTCACTAAGGATAGTTTTAACATTTGAACATGTTTGAACATGCTTTCTCTTTTGTTTCACTAGACTGCACTACACTGTACAAGACTTTAATTAACATTTGATAAAAGTATTTAGCAATGAAGAGAATATTTTTGTTTTCATGGAGGTAAGAACCATAAGGGCCTGAGACACTCTACTGGTTATCAAGTTTTCCTTTGAAGAAATCTGATATTTAAGGAAGCTAATTACTCAAAGAAGAATGCATAAAGCATAAAAACAGAACTTTATCCCCTTTATTACTTTGAGCAACAATCCCCATGTATCCTTGTATGACCCTACAATCATCCTGTGAAATTTTCATTAGAATCTGACAATAATTGTGGACTTTATCACATAAACAGGATTGTTTTGAATATAAGTCAATAAGACCCCCTTTCCTGTGTTTTCTGAATGGATCTATTTCATTCAAAAAGGAACTTTCCTTACAACCCTACAATTGCCCAGTGAAATTTAAAAGACAATTTGATAATGATTGTGATCTTCATCACATACACAAGAACTTTTTGAATGATAATCTGTAAGGCCCATTTTCCTGTGTTTCTAATGCCACAATTATTCCATGCATCTTTGAAGAGAATCAGATAAAACTGTTGACTTTATTGTGTTAACAAAGATATTATAATAAAGTTCTCATAAGGCCCCTTCTCCCATGATATTTTACTGTTGGTTTTATTATTCTGTGAAAGTTAAAAGTGAATCCAATGAAATATGGGGACTTCATTATGTTTACTAGAATATTTAAAAAAATTCATAAGGCCCCTTTTTACATGATACTTGTTGGATTGTACCCAGTTCTGAAAAGAACCATTAAGTGATTGTACAATCATTCTGTGAAATTTAAAAGTGAATCAAGGGGCATCATTGTGTTAACTAGAATATTTAAGAAAGTTTTTCATTAGGCCCCTTTTTATGTGACACTTGCCATAATCAGATCCACTATTTTCATTAGGCCTCTTTTATGTGACACTTGCCATAATCAGATCCAATATCAAAATTAACAATTGTAATGATGGTGCAATCAATCTGTGTAATCTGTGGAATTTATTGTGTTAATGAGTTTATAGTGAAATCTTCATAGGGCCCCTTTTCCCATGATATTTACAGAACAAACCAAATTTAAAAGGAACAATTCTAATGAAGGTACAATCATTCTTTAAAAGTTAAAGAAAATCAATGAAACAGGGATTAAATTTTGTCATGATTTTTTTGTAATAAAATTTTCATAAGGCCCCTTTTCATGTGAAACTTAAAAAATCAGACCCAATGTACAATGGGGCAATCCTAATGATAGATAGTTTGAAGAAAATGATAAAGACTGAGGACTTTATTGGGATAATGATGTTTTTGTAATAAAATTTTCATAAGGCCCCTTTTCTTGTGTCACTTAACAAATCAGACCCAATTTACAAAGGAACAATCCAATAATGGTACAATCATTCTATTAAAGTTTGAAGAGATTCTGATAAAGACTGAGGACATTCTTGTGTTATTGAAGATTTGGTAATAATTTTTCTTACAACCCCTTTTCCTATGATACAGATCAGGCCCAATTTGGAAAGAAAAAATCCTTTTGATGGTACAAACATTCTGTGTTAGTTTGAACAGAATCTGATGAAAACTGCAACCTTTATCTTGGTGTAAAGATTTTAAAATAATTTTTTCATAATGCTCCTTTTCCTGTCATACTTGAAGGATAAGGTCTGATGTCAGCATCAACAATCGTAATCATTGTACAAGGATTCTGTGAAGGTTTGACGAAAATCCAAGTTCTGGACTTGGTTACAAGGTTTATAGATTAAATTTTCAAAAGGCCCCTTTTCCCATGATACTAGAAAGATTCTTTGAAAAGAAAGAATTCTCATGGTGGAACAATCATTCTGTGAAAATTAAAACAGAATCTGATGAATACTGTTGACTTTATTGTGGTTCAAGGATTAAAAATTAAATTTCATAATGCTCCTTTTTCTGTGATGCTTCACAGATCAGGTCTAATGTCAACATCAACCACCATTATTATTGTACAATTATTCTGTGAATGTTTGAAGAAAATCTAATGAAAGCTCTGGACTTGGTAACAAGGATTTACAAATGAAATTTTCATAAGGCCCCTTTTCCCGTGTTTCTTGACAGTTCAAACCCTGTTATGAAAAGAATGATAGTTATGACCTTCCAATCATTCTGTGAAAGTTTCAACAAAATCTGGTCAAAGCTGTGGGCATCATTGTGTTAACAGGGATTTTTTAATTGAATTTTCATATAGCCCCTTTTCCCATGTTATTTGATGGATCTGAATGAATTCCAAAGGGAATTATACTTACAAAAGTATAATTATTCTGTTTGAGTATAAAGACAACCCCATGAAATCTATAGACTTAAAAGCATTAATTAAGATTTTTTAATTGAATTTTCATTAGACCTCTTTTCCTATGATTCTCAATGGATCAGACCCAATTTGAAAGGAACAATCCTTATGATGGTACAATCATTCTGTGAAAGTTTGAAGTCAATCAGGTGAAATCTAGGGCCATGATGTGTTAACTACGATTTTTTTATTAGATTTTCATAGGGCCCCTTTTCCGATGAAACCTGATGGATCAAACCCACTTCTGAAAGGAACAATCCATTTAATGTAATAATCATTCTGTGAATGTTTGAAGAGAATTTGTTGAAAACTGTGGACTTTATTGTGTTTACAAGGATTTTTTTAATCAAATTTTCATAAGACCCCCTTTTCCCATGGTCCTTTACTGATCATACCCAATTTTGAAAGGAAAAATCCTTATGATGGTACAATCATTCTATGAAAATTTGGAGGGAATCCAATGAAAACTGTAGACTCTAGAGTGTTAACTTGGATTTTTCAATTGAATTTTAATACGACCCTTTTCCCGTGTTTCTTGACAGATCAAACCCAATTTTAAAGGAACTATCATTATGATTGTGCAATCATTTTGTGAAAGTTTGAAGAGAATCGGATGAAACTGTTGACTCTAGATTATTAATGAGGATTTGTAATTAAATTTTCCATAGTCCCCTTTTCCCATGGTCCTTGACTGATCATACCCAATTTTGAAAGGAACAATCCTTATGTTAGTACAATCATTCTGTGAAAGTTTGAAGAGAATCCAATGAAAACTGTGGAGTCTAGAGTGTTAACGGAATTTCTTTATAGATTCTTCCATTAAATTTTCATAAGGCCCCTTTTCCCATGTTTCTTGACAGATCATATCCCATTCCAAAAGGAACAATACTTATGATGGTTCTAGAGTGTTAAAGAGGATTATTTAATCAAATTTTCATAAGACCCCTTTTCCTGTGTTTCTTGACAGATCATACCCAATTTTGAAAGGAACGATCGTTTTGATGGTACAATCATTCTGTGAAAGTTTGAAGAGAATCTGATGAAAACTGTGGACTCTAAGAGTGTTATAGAGGATTTTTTAATTAAATTTTAATTAGGCCCCTTTTCCAATGTTTCTTGATGGATCTGACCCAATTTCAAAAGGAACGATCCTTATGATGATACATTCATTCTGTGAAAGTTTTAAGGGAATCGGATGAAAACTTTGAACTCTAGAGTATTAACAAGGAGAACTGTAATGGACTCATGGACACACAGACACCGGACAGGAAAAAGCCATCGCAGTAGCTCTAGTGGCCTTTAGCCAGTAGAGCTAAAAACTAATCACACTGTATGAATAGGCCAAGAGTGATTAGGTTTTCCATTCATACCTCCATGAAAACAAAAACATTCTCTTCATTTTTTATAATCTAATAGCATTGAGTGAAAAAGGCAAAAACTTTACAAATTTTAATACCTTTTTGTATGGGACTATTTTGTGCTGAATCATAACAAAATAGCTGCATGCTCAAAATTTTGTACATGGAGTTACGAATGATTTTTTTTTTACCAATCAGAACCCCTGATATTGATAGACGAAACTAGACATTAAATTATTTACTGATAAATACACAAGTTTTCCTTATTCATGAAGGCTAAAACCTAGCAGTGGAAAGATAATGAAGAATGGAAGAAATAGAACAGATAAATTCTGGTAACTTCCAAGTATTATTAGTTTTGTACATGATAATTTGTTTGTTTGAATGGGGTTTTACGCCGCTTTCAACAATCTTTCAGTTATATCGCGGCGGCTGGAGCACCTAACAATGGAATCCTGGTATTTCTCACACCAGTACTACCATTACATCCTTTCCTAGCCCCCAGCTGCTATCCCACATAGGTCTACGATTATCGACCCATTGGTGAGAGACAAATAGTCGGAAAGGATGCTTGTACATGATAAAGCACAAGATTACAATAATAAACCAACTAAATGATAACAAAAATTAAGACAAGTGAATTGTCCCAATCAAAGAGGTTGCAGATGACAATATTAAGTTGATGAAACTTTTAAAATCTTTGTCTTTTGTGGTAGAAAACAGTTTTGAAAAGTGAAAAAATACTTTGAGCTTTCTTCAAATGCCACAATATTTTCCAAAGCTTTCTTCTTGAGGGTCATAAAAAAGAAGAATTCTGTGGGAATGGTTTCTCAGCAATACCTAATGTTAACTATTTTCAATTACTTGTCAATATCCCAAAGATTTTTTAAGAAATAATAACACTTCTTATGCTGTAATCTTTATGACTTCTAGACAGTTTTCTTTCAAGATACATATATATAGATAATACAATATGCTTAAAATTTGAAACAACAATATCTTTTTGCTTCAAATTTCAAACTATAAACTCGATGTATATATTTTTAGTACCTGTATATAGCTTTCAGAAAGTGTAATCATCTGTGGTAAAATGTCTGCCACATGGAGATCTTGTAGTTCGTACCACTTCCCTGAACCCTGAAATTTTAAAGAAAAGCATACTGATATATAGGTATCTTGTTCTTTATAAATTTACCTGTTACATAAATTCTCTTAACCTATAATATTGATGGCCTTGCCATGGTGTGCTTGAAAGATAACAAGAGGTGCCTGAGCCCACTAGCCTGAATGTACTACTACATGTACAGAGAGCAGGATATCTCTAAGTTTTAACATTCTAACCATTTGTTTAAATCAAGCAAGCCCATAGAAGCAATATTTTCTTCCAATCATAACTTCTTCATTCATAGGAACCTTGTTCTTTAATCAAAATCTAAGTCACCTAAAGGTCATTCAAGTAAAATTTCATCTCAAAATTTAGTAGCAATCAGCAAGTAGTTTTTAAAAAGATTTAAGAAAAAAAAGTTTGTGGATGTTCATGGGTGGACACAACACCATCTCAATAGGCCTTTTAGTTTGTACAGTTAGTATAAATTTAACCCTTTCCTGTTAAGTAAAATTTAAGGCCTGTCCATGTCAAAGGTTTTGCAGAAGAAAATTTAAAGTGGTTTATAGTGGAAAACCAGCCATTCAGTAGGGTAGAAAGTATTGTGGAAAAAGAAATTACTTGTTACAAGCAATTTCTTCTTATTCAACAAGAAATTACTTGTTACAAGCAATTTCTTCTTATTCAACAATGTTCTCTCAATTATAAAGTCACAGGGATGTAAAAACCAGAGAATTAACAGGAAAGGGCTTAAGTTCACTCCCACTTGGAAAATTAAAATCATGACCAATTTCAAATGAAAAAATGTGTAGCATTTTGAAGACCCTTGAACCTAAACTAAAAGTACATTGTATGTGCACTTAAATTCTATTGTGTCTAAAACCTCTTTTAAAACTTGACTAGTCTTAACCCTTTCCCGTTTTTGGAAATTTTAGACTATTCCACATTGAAAGAGGTTGCAGACGACAATGAAAACTGGATGCTATTTGAAATGAAACCATCCTATGTGGTAGAAAATATTGTGGAAAAAGGAGAAATTGCTTGTTACAAGCAATTTCTTCTTTTTCCACAAAGTTTTCTCGAGTATAAAATCACAGGAACTTAAAATCCCGGGTTTAAACAGGAAAGGGTTAAATTATGTTTTGTGAAATTGTCATCCAAAAGTACTGTAAGGTAATCTACAAGCAAACAAAATTTATTCTGTATCTGTAACAATTGACTGACTGATTAAGCTATAGTTACAACATTCAATCAACCAAACCAACAAAGAAGCTTCACATAAATGTCGACCAATATTGCAGCTCAAAGCTCACTACCAGTCTAAAATGTAAGATTCGATTGGTTAACCCTTTCCTGGTTAATCCCTGGATTTTACATCCTTATGATTTTATAAATGAGAAAACATTGTGGAAAAAGAAGAAATTGCTTGTGACAAGCAATTTCTTCCTTTTCCTCAATGTTTTCTACCCTACTAAATGATTATTTTTCGAATGAAATCAACTTTAAATTTTTATCTGCAAAACCTTTGAAATTGGATGGGTCTATAATTTTGCAAAACAGGAAAGGGTTAAATTTTTTAATTGACAGCCCTAACCCATCAATTAAATTGTTACCTTATGCAATATATGAGCCCTGTAGGTTCCCTTGCCATGTCCAGGTTCCCCATCATGAACAATGTTGGCCATCAAATCATAGGTGGTGTATTTATGATTGGCCTTCACTATGGGTTGTAATAGATCACCAAAATCTACATTTCTGAAAATAAACACTAGCCATAAAAGTGGGGCAAGAAGGAGGGGCTCAAATACAGTAATTTGCCGAATGCACAGTTTAAACCATTCAGAAGCAATTCCTCTTTTTGATGCCTCTCCACGAAAATAGCATGGGAAAAACATAGTAAAAATGAAGAAATTGCTTTTGAGAAACAATTTTGTCATTTCTCACAATGTTTTCTACTCAAACACATGAAAGATTTTTGAAATTTCATCAACTTGAAATTGTTGGTTGCAAATTCTTTTGTCTTCCTGTGATGGGTTAAAGTCGCCCTCTAAAACAGGTGGGGCTTTTTTGCCAATGACAAATTAAGCAGGGTTGGCTTATAGAGAAATGGGTCATTCAGAAACAAACTGAAAGCCGTGAAATGCTATGCTCTACACTTTCAAAACTACAATGTGTATACATCCTACATCATTATTATGATTTCTCATTTTCAACAAATAACATTCAATATGAAGCATCAGAAATAGAACATGTAGTCTGAATTCTAAAATGGGTCATAATTTTGGTGATATGAGTAATTAACACAAGTAATTCCTGAAAGTATTAATAGGATTTAACCATGTAAGCAACTTTTTTTTATCCAGCAACTTAAATTGAAACCTTTCCTTGACATTTTCGTTTAATTTCAAGCACTTTTACAATGATCTATCTCGAACCTTGACACAACTATCAAATTGTCTTTTGGATGAGACTTTAATGTGAGGCCCTGTTAGACTGTGTTTAACACCAAACATGTAAAAGAAACAGGTGGGGCTCTGAGTAGTTTCCTTATGTATCCTTTCACTATCCCAAGTAACAACTAACCGTCTTCTCGGGGAGTTGCTCAAATTGGCAAAAGCTAAAGAAGGGATGATAAACAAACTAAAAAAGTTACAATGATTTTGGAAATATTGTGACCTCTACAGAGTTGAATAATATTTCTGAGACCTAGTTTCCTTCTATTTGTCTAAACCTGACCTAGAATGACCTAAATATTTTTAGATAAACATTCTGAGCAAGTTTTCATGATGATTGAACTAAACGTTTTCCATTTGGAGTGTAAACAAGATTTTTTCTAAAATTTGAACAAATTACCGACTTTTAGACCTAGTTCAACACATTTTTTTAAAGGACCTAATATCATTGCGTCAAATACTTAGCTTAAGTTATACAAGATTGCAGGAGTTTCTTAATAAAATAATTGAACCATAAATATGGCCTTTAACTCTTTCCTTTTCAATCCCTGGTTTTTAAGTCCCCGTGATTTTATAATTGAGAAAACATTGTAGAAAAAGAAGAAATTGCTTGTAACAAGCAATTTCTTCCACAATATTATCTACCTTACTGGATGGGTATTTTTCAAATCAAATCCACTTTAAATTTTTGTCTGTAAAACCTTTCAATTTGGACAAGTCTAAAATCTTGCAAAACAGGGTTCAAACGTAAACACTAGTTTGAGGTGCATAGACAATGAATGAGGGATAACAGATATTCCAAAAGCTTGCCAGGAGCATGTTGTGCTAAGGGGAGCTAAATTTAGAAACAATTCAAAACTTACTTAATAGGAAAATTAACAATAGTTGGGTTCTTTTCTTGAACAAAGAAGTTTTTAGTGAATCTCTGGAAAAGAGAAATAAAAATGTTACATTAATTCTGAAAGAAAGCAAAGCAAAAACATATCAACGTAGGTAAATTGAAGCTAATCTAGTGATAAATGCTATTCAGTTACTAATATGCATTGTTTGGACTTCAAAATTGGCTATCTCTGAATTACACTTGATTTACTTACAATTTTTTGTGATAATTATCCTGACAAATTATTAACCTAGATACAAATCTTTAAATTCTAATTTTGTAAATAGCATGACAAAATGTATGTTAATATAACATTCACAAAATAGACATCATGTATTCATAACTTGGTATTTTGAAATATATAAACATTAACCTTTATAAACACTATGAGATATGGTGGCAGTTTTGTCAATTCAAATCTCTTCAGAGTCGAATCTTTATGGGTCTTATACTCCTTCTCAAATGTTCCATTAAACTTGGCTAGTATTGTATGGAAGGGTACTTGAGGGATGATATTCTCCTGTAGCTCATCAGGGTATAGAGGGGGCGCTGGAAGGTCACAGGTCAAATATAGGAAGGGGATTTCGTCTACTGTCTCTTGATACTCTTCTGTCATTAGGAGTTTCTTCTTCTCATGTTCTGCCTGATGATTAGAGTTAACAAATTTCCATACAAACCGTCCTTTTTATGCCCCTCAAAAATAAGCCTTGGAAAACATGGTGGATGATGAAGAAATTGCTTGTATCAAGCAATTTCTTCATTATCCACACTGTTTTCTATCGCCCAAAAATTAAAAATTCCATCAACTTGAAATTATCATCTGCAGCTTTTTTCAATTTTGATCAGTCTTAAATTTTATTGTGTTGGAATGGGTTAATCATAGTCAGATATTGTTTTTCATTGAGATTCTTTAGGTAACTAAGATTATGGGCTCTGCAGACAGAGATTTTATTGCAGTAAAGCCTAGAAGATTTTTTATTTATAGTCTCTACAAACAATGAGTTGTTGTCGATCATCTCTTTGAATTCAGACCAGTCTGAAATTTTGTTGACTGGTAAAAGGTTAATAGTGAGTAATACACTGTATATGCACTAATAGTAGCCCATAAAACCTGATGACTTTTTTATGAACTAATTCCCACAAAATCCTGCCTTTTTATGACTCTAAAGAAGATATTTCATGTATCAATGTTGAAAATGAGGAAATTGCTCCTTACAATCAATTAATTCATTTGATATTATGGAAAAGAGTCTAAGGTAAAGGGGAGATAATTTTTCTGTCAGGAGGAGTTGAGACTTAAAGAAAGCCTATTACAAAACTTCAACATGTGATCAGTGTATATATAAAGTTTTATTACTTTTGAAGCAAAAGACGTAGAAGTTTGCAACACAAAATTACTTTTATTTTCGTACACAAATGGTTGGACAGACACACAGACCAATTCCAGTATTACCTTGAAAACATTTGTATTGTAGGTGTATAATTAAAATTTCATAAACTTGAAATTGTATTCTGCAACTTCTTTGAAAATCCACCAGTCTCAATAATATTTGTCATCTGGTCATTGGTTAAGAACAGAATGTTACTAGGTTTACATGTCTGTTGTCTGTCATAATAACACATACATACCATTTCTAAAGGAGGGACTTTCCTTGAATAGACTTTCATTTTCCCCCTGAAAGTTTTATTGATGATGGAACTAATGAGTTTCTTGTTTCCGTTTAGGGCACTGTGGAGTGCATTCAAAATCCAGGACATGAATTCTAGCGCATCACCTGTAAAGAACAAATCTACATTAATGCTTAACAATGGGTTATCAGGATCTTTTAGCACTTGATTATCCAGAGATGTGGAATCCCCTTAAAGTACATTTTTCAAGGTCACCTGTCTGGAGAAAAATACCAGGGAAAATCTTGGAATGCTAAAAATATTCTTCAAAGGTCTATTGTCCTATTGTTGATATTGCTGTTTATGAAGGAATTACTGGGTTCCAATCATTGTGGATAATGAAGAAACTGTTTGTAACAAGCAATTTCTTCCTTATTCTGTAGTCCATAGGTTTTATCATAAGAACATTGAGTGCCAAAAAGAACGGATTCTGCGGAAATGGGTTATTCACCTAGACAAGATATTACAGTCAAACCTGGTCATCCGGTCACCTCCATTCAGCGTGCACCTGTCTTAAACGGCCAGTTCAATGCCCCTCCCCCCCGATCTTTTTTACACTAAATTTTACCTGTATTCAACAAGCACCTCTAAAACGCGGTCAACGGCCGTCAAAATCGTGTCCCATTCTTTGAAATAATCTGAGATTACGGTCAATATCGGGCCGATGGCAATTTTCACAGATGAGTTATTATCACGGCGCATAATTGTTTTCGGATTATCTATTGAAGTGTCAAAATCAGATAAACATTCACACGCGTCGCCAATTAACAGGTGTTTTGTAGATAATTACGAAGTCATCAAAATGCCCAGTTTTGTTATTTTGCTCTTATTCAGTGATTGAATTTTATGCATATGATATTCAAACTTTTATCAATAAAGTTTAATGGAGTATGGTGATCGAAATTACTGTTCTCGGAAACCAATCTATTTTCGTATTCGTACAGTTTGTTTGCAGTTTTAGAGGTGGGAAATGAGTAAACAAACTCGCTCAGAGACTAATTCTGCCTAGATTCTAATTGAAATTACCCGGTATATAGAATTATACGCAATAATCAAAAATATCGAGCAGACTGATCCTCAATTGACCGGCCGATATTATGTCAATTGTTCGATCTTTGCAAAAACTAATCACGACCGTTCTAGTAATTTTATCCGATTTTAACCTTTTTAATTTCGATTCATAATCTAGTCCACTTCATGAGTATATAGGCCTACTTGTATTCTTACCAAAATAAGAAAAATATGTTTGAATGAGCTTTAATCTTGTTATTTATTTATTATACAAATATCCGGCCATCAGGCCGGCCTGTATTAAGCAAGCACCTGTCTTTAGCAAGCGATTTTGGCAAATCCCTTGACTGCTTGCTTAAGACAGGTTCCACTGTATATATAAATACAATTGATAACTAACAAAATGAATCCCTACCCTGTTCAGTGATCTGGAACCTCTTTTTACTACACAATACCACTGCCTGCAACATTTCATGAGGACTGACATGAGCTTTAAAGTTTCTAGGATTCCATAGCTTTCTTAATAACTCTCCAAACCTTTGAACAACGAGAAACATTTGGTCACCAGGAGGGCGTTTGACCCCTTTATAACTCTCTTCTTGTAAGAAATAGTTCCTTAGTGGGGAAACATGTGACAGTGCCTGAAATGTATAAACAGCATGTTTGTTAGTTGTGTAGGTTGTGAATTTTAGGATAAACCGAAATATGACATGCATGTCTAATTTTTTTCAGAAAACATTAAATCATTCTCTACTTTATTCAAAAATATGATAAATACAGGCAATACATTCTCATCTGACTTAATTTCTTTAACCAATTACCACTCAACACTCACTTGGTGCCTCTGTAAAAGTAATATTGAATAAAACATTGTGGGATTAGGAGAAATGGCTTGTTTCAAGCCATTTCTCCTTTTCCAACAATGTTTTCTACCACATTCAGTTTTTCAATCATTTTTCAATTTACACTCACTTAGAAATTTTTTTTGCAACTTCTTTCAATTCAGACCAGTCCAAAATGTTGTTGTTTGGGAAATGGGCTAAAAATATTTCTATACACTTTCTATAATGAATCATATTATAACTTCTTAAATTTGGACCTGTACATGACTTTTCAAACAATTACCCAAGAGCGTCAAGTATAGACTCAGATCAGACTATACATCCAGTCTTATTAGAACATTAACTTTGATGTAGATAAATAAAACTAACTAAATATTTCTTTAGAAGATTACAAAACATTCTTATGATTGATTGAATTGGGTTAAACGCCACTTTTAACAGTACTTCAGTCATATTATGGCGGCTGGAGCAACTTACCATGGATTTCTCACACCAGTATTATCAATACATCCTTTCTGAGCCTCCAGCTGCTCGTCCCACTTATGTTTAAAATTATACACCCACTGCCACAACAGAGCTTCAAACTTGGACCCCATGACAAGGAGTACTACATGCTACTACTGTGCTATGGCAGTAGCCATCAAACATACTGACTTGCTGGTAAGGCTTCTTAACCCATTACCAGACGGCAAAATCTTAGACTAGCCCAAACTGGAAAGAAGTTACATTCGACAATCTAAAGTTAATGAAATTTTGGATTTTTTCAACTTTCTGGGTAGAAAAATTGTAGAAAATGAAGAAATTGCTTTTTTACAAGCAATTTCTTCATTTCCCACAATGTTTTCTAAAGCTGTTTTTCTTGGGGGCGTCTAAAAGCGTCACTGAGTGGTAATGAGTTGAAGGCTAAACCTTGTATGCATGTGTAATTGAAGACTTATATAGTCTCACTTGTCATGTGAAAATTGATCTACTTACTTGTAATATGACATTACAGTAATCATTTGCTTTGATGTTGTTTAAACCAACAATACCTGTAAAAAAAAGAAAGAAACTTGGTGCTGTGATAGAACTTTTTAGCATCTAATGAAACAGAAAAAAGCATTTTAAAAGGGAGACATTTCTTACAAATTCATAATTTTTATATTCATCATCTTTATTTTCTATTAACAGTTTTTATGTTTCATACCTAAATCAACTTACTAATACCACATGGCAAAATTTTAGACTGGTCCAAATTAAATGAATTAACAGACAACAGTTTCAAATCTCTCATATATTCCTAGCCTACAACTGCTCATCTCACTAAGGTTTAACCCATTCCCACACAACAAATTTTAAGACTGGTCTAAATTGAAAGAAATTGCAGACGACAATTTCAAGTTGATGGAATTTTAATTTTTTTCACCTTTTTAGGTAGAAAATATTGTGGATAATGAAGAAATTGCTTGATACAAGCAATTTCTTCATTTTCCACAATGTTTTCCAAAGCTCTATAATTGAGGCGCGTAAAAAGGAGGGCTTGAGTGGGAATGGGTTAAAATAATTCACCTGTTGTTTGGAAAGGATATTTGCCATGGCAGAGTATCAAACCCTGGACCACCTACAGGTGTAGGAGGGGAAGATTTTTTAAAGAATTATTTCATGATTTCTCTAAGTCTGATAAGCCTGGCAGTGCCTACATTTTTTTCTTGCTAATCAAAATTCCACGAACAAGTTTTGAAAAGGGTCACCTCAGGAACATTCCTACCAATTTTGGCTCAAATCAGCAACTTGGTTAAGGAGAAGATTTTTTAAAGAATTTTTCATGATTTCTCTCAGTCTGATTCATCTGTCCCTACCACGCACACATATTTTTTTAAAAATCAAAAATTTAATGAACAAGTTTTAAAAAGGTTCACTAGAGAAACATTTCTGACAAATTCGGTCCATATTGGCCCAGTGGTTTAGGAGGAGAAAATTTTTAACAAACTATGAGTCTGATAAGCCTGGCCCTGCCACTCCAACATTTTTTCAAAAATGAAAATTTCACGAACAAGTTTTGAAAAGGGTCACCTAAGGACCGTTCCTGCAAAATTTGGTCTGAATCAGCCGAATGGTTTAGGAGGAGAAGATTTTTAACTAATTATTTCATTATTCCTATAAGTCTTGCAAGCCCAGTCCTGCCAATCCCATATTTTTTCGAAAATCAAAATTTCTCAAACAAGTTTTGAAAATACTCATCCAAGAAACACTCCTGCCAAGTTGGTCCAAATTGGTTAACATGGTTTAGGAGGAGATGCTTGAGGAAAATGTTGATGACCGATGACACATATGGATGACGGACAAGGGACTGGGTGATCCAAAAAGCTCCCCTTGGGCTTTTTGTGCTCAGGTGAGATAAAAACAGTGGAGCTATACATACTTTGCCACCTACATATCTTTTATTTCTCTACAATTATTTTTTACCTTAATTTGAAGGATTAAATGAATTACATTACTGCATTCTGATACAACTCTGATACAAATGAGCAGTTTGAGGAAAGGTGAAATTGCTTGTAATATTTTGCCATTAAAGTAAGAAAAATAATCTCTTAACTCTATCAAATTGGACCAGTCTGACATTATGTAGTCAACCCCATTTTGAAGCACCAAGGAAAAATGTCTACTGAAAGAATTGTGAGAAAAAGAGAGAAATTGCTTCTCAACTTTACCTGGTAAATAAGTAGTTCCATCGTAGGCTCTTGACATTTTGGCATTACAATCTAACTGCTGTATATGACTGGTTTTAAATGTTGGATTTAACACGTACTGTAATACAAGATCAAAGGGCTCTCTATAACCCATTTCCTAACAATGACACTTTTTGGCACCCCGAAGGGGAAAGGCTTTGGAAAAAACAGTAGAAAAAGAAGAAATTGCTTGTTACAAGCAATTTCTTCATTATCCTTTATGTTTTTATCTCAAAAGACTGAACAATTTAAAATTTCATCAACTACAAATTGTTGTCTGCATCACCTTTGAATTTGGACCAGTCTAAAATTTTGTCATTTGGTAATGTGTCAAAACAAAATCATATAAGTATTGGTTTAAAGATTCCTTAACAGATATACTGAAAAGTTAATGCTTTTAACCCATTCCCAAATGACAAAATTTTAGACTGGCCCAAAATAAAAGGAGTTGGAGACAACAATTTATAGTTTAGGCTGTTTTTGACAACAATTTATAGTTTATGCTGTTTTCGATTTTTTCCAACTTTCAGGGTTGAAAACATTGTGGTCCAAGCAATTTCTTCATTTTACACAATGTTTTCACAATTGTTTGTTTTAAGGGGCGTTAAAAATTGTCATTGTGTGGGAATGGGTTAAAAAAAAGAATTTCACAGATAATATTCCTTTTGGGAATACAAATTATTCTATGAAAAAATAAAATTTGACTTTCAAATTTGAAAATATAATAGTCTATAACATTATAGACATTATAACATTAATAGCATAATTATAATTAACTTTTTCACCTAACAGGGTGGTTTCATTTCGAATTGCATCAAGTTTTCACTCTTATCTGCAACCTCTTTCAATTTGACAAGTCTAAAATTTCAAAAAAACAGGAAGGGATTAATTCCTTCAATGATATCTTTGTAACA
This sequence comes from Fragum fragum, assembly GCA_946902895.1. Taxonomy (NCBI): domain Eukaryota; kingdom Metazoa; phylum Mollusca; class Bivalvia; order Cardiida; family Cardiidae; genus Fragum; species Fragum fragum. The sequence goes on along the minus strand of OX336365.1, from coordinate 23,819,262 downwards.
AAATCAAAAATGAGAAATGCTATCAATTATCAATATAAGATGTTGTATCTCTATCGTAACATAGTAATTTCAATATACTCACAATTATATCTTCAAGAGATGAATCAATGATCTCATAATTATCTGGCAGACAGTAGAATTTGTGAGTCAGTAGATTAAGATAGACATGGTGACTTTCTAACACACTATGTGTATAGGCATGAGATTTGTTACCTCGACCTGTAAAATTACAAACATAAACTATTTGCATGTCAAGTAAAATCCTTTTCAGGAAAAATTGCATTAAACTTAATTTGAACATGACGTGTTTGCGAAACACAATGCCCCGCAACAGGACATAACTATGAAAAGTGTTGTTGACTTGTACATAAGTTTTAATAGAGTATTTTATTGAAAGCAACAAGGAAATTTTTTGGGCACTTCACCTTGGTATGTGACTTTGACCTTATCACATGACCTTGACCTTGACATGAGGAGATGCGTATTATGGAGATGTATCATTATGCCAAATATGAGCATTGCATATTGAATAGGCTGGTAGTATTTCGCAATGTTAAGTTTTTGGGTTAAGTTTTGCAGACAGACAGACCAAAAGACAGAAAGACTGAATGATGTACGGACAGATGGACAACAGTAAAACAATATGCCCCGGATCTTTCGTTGCGGGGGCATAAAAAGTACTGGAGGCACTGACTGTTGGTCAATATTTCTTTCAAAATCAATTTTTTTTAACAATGTTTGATACAAAGTATAGTAAATAAAGTGTTTCTATTAGTTGCATCCTCATGCTAACATTTGAAATTGTGAAGTCATTGACTCCTCGACCTTGAAATTCTAGGGGTCAAACTGATTATGACGGGGTCAAAACATCAAAAAGAGCATTTCATAGGTGTAAATCTGAATGTTTAGTATGACTTAACCTTTCCTTGTGAAGATGTGAAGTGAGTTTGTATGTTTTTCAATAACATATAAGATGAATAATTGAAAAATTGGGAGATAAAACCCTGTTTTGACCTTTAGAAATTCTTCCCAAAGGAGGGTTTGTTTGTTTGAATGGGGTTTAACGCCGCTTTTAACAATCTTTCAGTTATATCGCGGCGGCTGGAGCACCTAACAATGGATTCCTGGTATTTCTCGCACCAGTACTACAGATATGTACCAAATATCAAAGCTCTAGGCTTTATGGTTTGGGAGAAGAAGATTTTCAAAGATTTCCTTCTTTACCTTTGTTAAACCAGGAATCACACAGAAAAGGGCTAATTTTCAGAATAGGGTAATTCTTTGAAGTATTTTGGTAGAGGGTCAATATATTATGATATTTGCAAAATATCAAAGCTCTAGGCAAAATGGTTTGGGACAAGAAGATTTTTAACGTTTCCCTTTTTTAATTCTATGTAAAATCAGGGATCACCCAGAAAAGGGCTAATTTTCAGAATACAGTAATTCTTTGAAGTATTTTGGTAGAGGGTCAATAGATGATGATTTGTACTAAATATCAAAGCTCTAGGCCTTAAGGTTTGGGAGAAGAAGATTTTAAAAGATTTCCTTCTTTATTTCAATGTTAAATCAGGGATTGCCAAGAAGCGGGCTAATTTTCAGAATATGGTAATTCTTTGAAGTATTTTGGAAGAGGGTCAATAGATGATGATTTGTACCAAATATCAAAGCTCTAGGCCTTATGGTTTGGGAGTAGAAGATTTTTAAAGATTTCCTTCTTTATTTCTTTGTAAAATCAGGGATCACAAAGAAAAGGGCTAATTTTCAGAATAGGGTAATTCTTTGAAGTATTTTGGTAGAGGGTCAATATATAATGATATATGCAAAATATCAAAGCTCTAGGCATTATGGTTTGGGAGAAGAAGATTTTTAAAGATTACCTTCTTTATTTCTATGTTAAATCAGGGATCATTAAGAAAAGGGCTAATTTTCAGAATACGGTAATTCTTTGAAGTATTTTTGAAGAGGGTCAATAGATGATGATATATACCAAATATCAAAGCTCTAGGCCTTATGGTTTGGGAGAAGAAGATTTTTAAAGATTACCTTCTTTATTTCTATGTAAAATCAGGGATCACAAAGAAAAGGGCTAATTTTCAGAATATGGTAATTCTTTGAAGTATTTTGGTAGAGTGTCAATAGATGATGATGTATACCAAATATCAAAGCTCTAGGCCTTATGGTGTGGGAGAAGAAGATTTTTAAAGATTTCCATCTTTATTTCTATGTAAAATCAGGGATCATTAAGAAAAGGGCTAATTTTCAGAATACGTTAATTCTTTGAAGTATTTTGGTAAAGGGTCAATAGATGATGATATATACCAAATATCAAAGCTCTAGGCCTTACCGTTTGGGAGGAGAAGATTTTTTAAGTTTTTTCACTCCGTTGCCATGGCAACCAGAGTTCTTCATGGATTTCAATTCTTTGAAGTATTTTGAAAGAGCATGACCTAAGGATCATTTCTGTGAAGTTTTGTTGAAATTCCATGGTTTGTTTAGGAGGAGAAGATTTTTCTGTAATTGTGAATGGATGGACGGACGGACAGATGGACGGACGACGACCGATCACAATAGCTCCTCCAGAGCACTTCATGCTCAGGGGAGCTAAAAAAAGGGGCTTTATCCCCTTTATCATTTTAAGCAACAATCCTCAAGGCCCCTTTTCCCATGTTTCATGACGGATCCACTCCATTTCCAAAAGAAAGTTACCTTATGACCCTACAATCATTCTGTGAATATTTCATTAGAATCTGACAATAATTGTGGACTTAATCACATATACAGGATTGTTTTGAATGAAAATCAATAAGGCCCCTTTTCCTGTGTTTTCTGATGGATCAATTTCATTCCAAAAGGAACTTTCCTTACAACCCGACAATTGTCCTGTGAAATTTAAAAGACAATTTGATAATGATTGTGATCTTCATCACATACACGAGAATGTTTTGAATGATAATCTGTAAGGCTCCTTTTTCTGTGTTTCGAATGCCACAATTATTCCATGCATCTTTGAAGAGAATCCAATAAAACTGTTGACTTTATTGTGTTAACAAAGATATTAAATTCCAGTTCTCATAAGGCCCCTTTTCCCGTGATATTTTACTGTTGGTTTTATCATTCTATGAAAGTTAAAAGTGAATCCGATGAAATATTGGAAATTCATTATATTTACTAGAATATTTAAAAAAAAAATCATATGTCCCCTTTTTACATGATACTTGATGGATTGTACCCAGTTCTGAAAAGAACCATCTAAGTATTTGTACAATCATTCTGTATAATTTTGAAGTGAATCTGGTGAAATCAAGGGACATCATTGTGTTAACCAGAATATTTAAGAGAGTTTTTCATAAGGCCCCTTTTTATGTGACCCTTGCTATAGTCAGATCCACTGTCAAAATCAACAATTGGAATGATGGTACAATCAATCTGTTTAATCTGTGGAATTCATTTTATTAATGAGTTTATAGTGAAATATTCATAGGGCCCCTTTTCTCATGATACTTTACAGAACAAACCAAATTTAAAAGGAACAATTCTAATGAAGGTAGAATCATTCTTTAAAAGTTAAAGAGAATCAATGAAAACAGTGGACTGAATTGTGTCAAGAATTTTTGTAACTAAATTTTCATAAGGCCCCTTTTTCCGTGAAACTTAAAAATCAGACCCAATGTACAAAGGAACAATCCTAATGATAGTTTGAAGAAAATTATAAAGACTGAGGACTTTATTGTAATAATGATGTTTTGTAATAAAATTTTTATAAGGTACCTTTTCTTGTGTCACTTAACCAATCAGACCTAATTTACAAAGGAACAATCCAAATGATGGTACAATCATTCTATAAAAGTTTGAAGAGATTCTGATAAAGACTGAGGGCATAGTTGTGTTTATGAGGATTTGGTAATAATTTTTCATACAGCCCCTTTTCCTATGATACTAGACAGATCAGGCCCAATTTGGAATGAAACAATCCTTATGATGGTACAAACATTCTGTGAAAGTTTGAACAGAATCTGATGAAAACTGTTGACTTTATTGTGGTACAATGATTTTAAAATTAAATTTCATAATGCTCCTTTTCCTGTGATACTTGAAGGATCAGGTCTCATGTCAGCATCAACAATCATGATTATCGTACAATGATTCTGTGAAGGTTTGAATAAAATCCAATGAAAGCTCTGGACTTGGTTACAAGGATTATAGATAAAATTCTCTAAAGGCCCCTTTTCCCATGATACTAGACAGATCAGGCCTAATTTGAAAAGAAAGAATCCTCATGATGGAATAATCATTCTGTGAAAGTTTTAACAGAATCTGATGAAAACTGTTGACTTTATTGTGGTACAATGATTTTAAAATTAAATTTCATAATGCTCCTTTTCCTGTGATACTTGACGGATCAGGTCTAATGCAAACATCAACAATCATTATTATTGTACAATTATTCTGTGAATGTTTGAAGAAAATCCGATGAAAGCTCTGGACTTGGTTACAAGGATTTATAAATGAAATTTTCATAAGGCCCCTTTTCCTGTGCTTCTTGACAGTTCAAACCCTGTTATGAAAAGAATGATAGTTATGACCTTCCAATCATTCTGTGAAAGTTTCAACAAAATCTGATCAAAGCTGTGGGCTTTATTGTGTTAACAGGGTTTTATTAATTGAATTTTCACATAGCCCCTTTTCCCATGTTACTTGATGGATCTGAACCAATTCCAAAGGGAACTCTTCTTACAAAAGTACAGTCAAATCTGTGTTAGCGGCCAACTATGCACAGCGGCCAATCTGCCGACAGCGGCCACTCGAGTTCCCCCCGTGCAAATTCCTTCTTTAATTGCACTGTGAATAGCGTGATCTCCTGAAATGCGGCCAGCGGTCACCTTAATTGGTCTATTGTCAACAGTATATCGCACCTAAACAACGGTCATCTAACAAAACACGCGACTTAATTAGTCGTGTTCGAAAAATCGATAATCACTACTATAGTAACTGCCGAAGTCGCCTTATCGTAATGTACAAGATATAAACAATTAATTATCGACTTAATCTCGTGTTGTTGATTAATTGACGTGTAATTAGCCATTTATATTTATTTGGTCGATTTGATCTATTTGAGCGATGAATATTGATCAGAGAAGACGGAATTTTTTAAGTTGTCGGGTCTCTTTAAATAAAATGAACTTGAGCATTATAGGCTGTTTACACATTTAGAAAACCGATTTCTTGAGGTCTTTAAAATAGACGAAAACTTGCTTTTGCTGTCAAATCTTGCTATCATGTCGCTCTCTAACCGTAAGTTCCTCTCTAGAGGATCGTGTGAAAATGGTTTGTATGCTTGACTCTGAACGTTCTTCTAGGATTATTGCTAGTGAGTTTGGTGTAGGTCTACCCAGGTCCAAAATGTTGCTAAACGTAAACGAGAATTTCTCAGGATATTTTCACTTCTGTCACAATATTTTGTAGCTTAAATGGTACAAATGGTACAACGTGCCTTTTCCTTTTTTAAAAGACACTTGAAATATAAGTTTAGAATTTCTTAGATTTTGGAGTAGTCTAAAGTTTTGTAATCTGTTAATGAGCTAACCCAAAATGGTATGACAAAATGGCCGCCCAATTGATACTGTGAACAGCAGCCAATCTGTGTACAGCAGCCAATTTGGCCCTCTCCCTTGACTGGCTGCTGTACACAGATTCGACTGTATAATTATTCTGTTTGAGTATAAAGACAACCCCATCTCATCTGTGGACTTACAAGCATTAATTAAGATTTTTTTAATTGAATTTTCCTAAGGCCCCTTTTCCTATGTTTCTCAATGGATCAGACCCAATTTGAAAGGAACAATCCTTCTGATGGTACAATCATTATGTGAAAGTTTGAAGTCAATCAGGTGAAATCTAGGGCCATTACGTGTTAACTAAGATTTTTTTTATTAAATTTTCATAGGGCCCCTTTTCCCATGAAACTTGATGGATCAAACCTACTTCCGAAAGGAACAATCCATTTAATGTAATAATCATTCTGGGAATGTTTGAAGAGAATTTGTTGAAAACTATGGACTCTATTGTGTTTACGAGGACTTTTTCAATCCAGTTTTAATCGGGCCCCTTTTTCCCCTGGTCCTTGACTGATCATACCAAATTTTGAAAGGAACAATTTTTATGATGGTACAATCATTCTGGGAAAGTTTGAAGTCAATCAGATGAAAACTGTGGACTCTAGAGTGTTAACAAAGATCTTTGAATTAAATTTTAATAAGGCTCCTTTTCCTATGTTTCTTGAGGAATCATATCCGATTCCAAAAGGTACAATCCTTATGATGGTACAATCATTCTGTGAAAGTTTGAAGAGAATCCGTTGTAAATTGTTAGCTCTAGATAATTAATGCGAATTTTTTATTAAACATTTCATAAGGCCCCCATTTTCCTGTGTTTCTTGAAGGATCATACCAAATTTCAAAAGGAATAATCCTTATGATAGTACAATCATTCTGTGAAAGTTTGAAGGGAATCTGATGAAAACTATTGACTCCAGAGTGTTAACAAAAATTTTTTAATTAAATTTTCATAAGGCCCCTTTTCCCCTGTTTCATGACAGATCAGACCCATTTTCGAAAGGAACGATCCTTATGATTGTACAATCATTCTGAGAAAGTTTGAAGAGAATCCGATGAAAACTGTGGACTCTATCGTGTAAACGTGGATTTTTAATGGAGTTTTTAAATGAATTTTCATAAGGCCCCTTTTCCCATGTTTCTTGACGGATCATACCCAATTTCTAAAGGAACGATCCTTATGTTGGTACAATCATTCTGTGAAAGTTTGAAGAGAATCCAATGAAAACTGTGGACTCTATCGCGTAAACGAGGATTTTTAATGGAATTTTGATTAAATTTTCATAAGGCCCCTATTCCCATGTTTCTTGACGGATCATACCAAATTTCGAAAGGAACGATCCTTATGTTTGTACAATCATTCTATCGCGTAAACGAGGATTTTTTAATGAATTTTCATAATGCCCCTTTTCCCGTGTTTCTTGACGGATCATACCAATTTTCGAAAGGAACGATCCTTATGTTGGTACAATCATTCTGTTAACCCATTCCATTACAGCAAAATTTTAGACTGGTCCAAATTGAAAGAAGCTGCAGATGATAATCTCAAGTTGATGGAATTTTGATTTTTTTTCATCTTTTTTATAGAAAACATTGTGGATAATGAAATTGCTTGATACAAATGCTGTTTTTTGAGGGGCGTAAGAAGGAGGGATTGAGTAGGAATGGGTTAAAGTTTGAAGAGAACCTGATGAGAAATGTGGACTCTATCGCGTAAACGAGGATTTTTAATTGAATTTTTAATTAAATTTTCATAAGGCCCCTTTTCCCGTGTTTCTTGACGGATCATACCCATTTTCGAAAGGAACGATCCTTATGATTGTACAATCATTCTGAGAAAGTTTGTAGAGAATCAGATGAAAACTGTGGACTCTATCACGTAAACGAGGATTTTTAATTGAATTTTTAATTAAATTTTCATAAGGCCTATTTTTCCCGTGTTTCTTGACGGATCATACCCATTTTCGAAAGGAACAATCCTTATGATGGTACAATCATTCTGTGAAAGTTTGAAGAGAATCCGATGAAAACTGTGGACTTTATCGCGTAAACGAAGATTTTTTAATTAAGTTTTAATTAGGCCCCTTTTCCCGTGTTTCTTGACGGATCTGATCCAATTTCGAACGGACTGATCCTTATGATTGTACAATCATTCTGTGAAAGTTTGAAGAGAATTCGATGAAAATTGTGAATTTTATCGAGTAAACAAGGAAAAGTTTAACGGATGGACGCCGGACAGACAGACGCACGGACGCCGGACGGGAAAAAGCTATCGCTATAGCTCTAGTGGCCTTCGGCCAGTAGAGCTAAAAATGACCATATTTGGAGAAATTTTGGAGGGTCAAAATAGGATATTTTCAGATTTTTGAGGGTCTAAAAAGAGGGTTTTAAAAGAGTCAAACTTGAGCCCTGATTCTCATAAAGCAATGAGTGCAAGTGTTAATACATACCTTGAAAGTATTTTCCACAAACTAAGCAGGCATAAACATTAATGTGAGACAAGGAGACAGAACAAAGTTTTTCAAAGTCAAAGTCCAACAAAGACCTGTAAATAAATTGGTGAACATTAACTCATAACCAGAAAGTAAAATTTTAAACTGGTTCAAATTGAAAGAAGTTGCAGACCACAATTCAAAGTTTATGATTTTTTTTTTCAATTTTGCGGGTAGAAAACATTGTCGAAAATGAAGAAATTGCTTGGTTGAAGCAATTTCATCATTTTTTTACAATATTTTCCCAACTGTTTCTCTTGAGGGGTGTCAAAATGTTCCATTGTGTGGGAATTGGTTAACCCATTACCAGACAGCAAAATTTTAGACTGGCCAAAATTGAATGAAACGGCAGGCAACAATTTAAAATCAATGAAATTTTGGATTTTTTCAACTTTCTGGGTAGAAAACATAGTAAAAAATGAAGAAATTGCATGGTTCAAGCAATTTCTTCATTTTTACAATATGTTCCCAACTGTTTATCTTGGGGAGGGGGGGGGGGGGAGACAAAAAGTGTCATTCTGTGGGATTGGGTTGATACAGTAATTTATGTTTATTATAATATTCATAAGAAATATTGGCCCTTATTAAGACCTTCAAGTGATGTAAGTCCTTTGACTTTAAAGCAATTCTGTATAGGTTTTTTCTATTCAGCATGACAAGGGTTAACGCATTACCCCACAAACTGGCTTTTTTACTACCCTAATACAAAAGTGCATCACACCACTCACAACATTGATGGAAATGAAAAAGAGTGCTTGCAGCAAGTTATTCTTCCCATCCCCACATTATTTTCTTCTCTAAAGACAAACGTTCTTGAAATATTATTAACACAAAGTGTTGTTTGCAGTTTCTTTCAAGTCTAACATTAAGTTGTCTAGTTACATGTTAATCTTGTATTGAAGCTTATTATTTGTATTATCTCGAACTTAGTGAGACCACTCAAATGACTATTCATAGCATAGAGACTTTGATGCAAATGTTAATCTGGTCCAAATTGAGAGGAGTTGCAGATAACAATTCAAAGTTTATGAAATTTTAGATTTTTTCAACTTTCTAGGTTGAAATCATTATAGAAAGCAATGAAATAGCTTGGTTAAATCAATTTCTTTATTTTTAACAATTTTTACCCAATTGCCTTTCTTGAGGGGCGTCCAAACGCACCACTGTGTGGGAAAGGTTAGTTTTTTTCTGGAAACAGTACTGAATATCTCATTACAGGTTTTCTACAATGCGGGGAATCAAGTGACCGACGTTGATGTTAACACACAAAATTTTGACTGCTTCACCGGCAAATTTCAAACTATATCAAGGTATGTACTCAGCTACATTCTTTTTCAGTCTAGACACCTATCCTATCATATGCACTATTGTCTAAAGTTTTCATTGATACCCATCTTTTCCTTTTCTGATAGCTGTATATAGAGAACACTTTGTGAATATTTTCAAAGTGATGAAAATTTCAGTTGGGTATTAAGCATGTTGCATCATATTTACAACTATATTTATTAGCCAAAGAACTCTTTGTTCACATGGTATATTTCTAGATTCCTTTTTATCAATATCTTTTCATTCCAGTCTATTTAAAACGCCAAAGATTTCTTGGTTGATTACATTCAGGAAAATGGTGTTAAGCATACATGGTATAAGACAAACCAAATCTCAATACTCGCAATGTTAAACATGCACATAAAACATTGTCGTGGCAGATAAATTGACAGAGATATATTCTGCTAGTTTCAGGCTCATTTGAGCGTTTCATGGATCGTATCCTCAGAGGGTTGTACAGGAAAGGGTTAATGTTTATCTCTAAGAAGACTAAACATTTAGTTTGAATTGTCCATCTTGTGATTATACTAGAATTTCTATGGTATTTTAAAAGTTATACCTATTGATTGTGTCCAAATAGGGACATATTCTGCTCTTGTCAACCTGTGGGTCACTGATAGGCTCTGAAAGATAAAAAAAAAAGCATTATACTTTATCCAATTCAGCTAATTTTGTATCAACTAAATTGGCAATTCAAATATGATAATTTATATTACTTCAAATATTAAATCAACCAGACACTTTTTGTTTAGAGTCATGTAGTATTACATTTGTAAGGCAGCAACTTGCTTCCTATCATGATGAGATTGTCAAGTGATTGCTTTTCCCTCAATATGTCTGATCACAAAATAAAACCCTTTACTTACCAAGATTTTTACCCAAACTTGCTGAGTACCATTTCACTGATGAGCTGAAGAATTCCCATAAACAAGACTTGAGACTTGATGAAAGGCGCACTTGATTCCGTCTATTTATTTTGCTATTTTTCTTCTATTGAGTTGCTTTCAGAATCTAGTACTTTTGAAGATGTCATCAATTATGCTTGAATGTAACCTTGGTTACAAACAGTGACTTTTCAAAGTTGAAGCCTGGGTACAATGTTTCCATTTGACAAGATATTTTGCTGAAGTTATAAGAACACCTAGTTCCTTATTTGAAAATTTGGGAAGGGGGTTGACAGCTCAAAGCTGCTGAAATCTTACATAATAGTCTAAATCAAAATTGTCATAATTTTTCCAGGTGACATTTGAATTGATTTCCCTGACCAGCCCCCCCTCCCTACCATTTTGAAAGAATATAATTGTTTTCTTTTACAGATCTTCCCTATTTGAATTAATCAATTTTATATCCCGAAAATGATGAAATAAAGTGTATCTGATTTTCACTTGTAAACTGAACAGTGATTTAATAATTCTGTTCCGTTTACTGTAATTACCCAAGCTATAATTAACCCATTACAACTAAAGCCCTCCTTTTTACGCCCCTCAAGAAAAAAGCTTACGAAAACATTGTGGAAAATGAAGAAATTGCTTGTATCAATGGGTTAAAGCATCCCTGGTATTTCTTACACCAGAACTACCACTACAATCCTTTCAAAGCCTCCAGCTGCTCATCCCACTTTGGTTTGGGATTATACAACCATTTGTAGCAAACTAATGTGACAGAGAATATATGCCCTATCTGTATAAATACATGCCCTGATAGCAAACTTGGAACTCTGTATCAAGTCAGCATCAGGAAATGACAAGTTTTGTAAATTGATTAATAATAGCAAAATAAACAATTGATTAAATGAAGTTAACCACCATTTTTAACATAGTTCAGTCATATAACCCTGACTGGAGCACCTAACAATGGATTCCTGATATTTCTCTCACCAGTACTACTTCATCCTCTCAGTGCTCATTCGACTTAAGTTTACGATTATCACCCCATCGGTGCATACATGAGATATTTCTCCAGAGGCTCATAGGGAGATTTGAAAGTTTTGGTAGGAAAATTGAGGTCCCAAATAGGGAGACTTAGTGCGCCTCAAGAATCGGTTAAATGTCACAAACTTGCTATTCTTCTTGCATTTTTTAATAAATAAGGGTGTTCTTGTTTTTATTGTTGCTGCCTTTTTTTTTTTTTACTTCAATCATGGAATGATGTTGTAGAAGATTCCTTCCATTTAATAAATTGAGTAATTGACATTTTTAGGGGAGGAGGACAGGCAAACTTTGGGTAAAAGTACATAGCTAACAATGCATGGGATTAATGGACATTTCAGATTTATCGAGAAGCCTTGTAGTAATCAGTATTTTCTATTAGTGCTTTCAGTACTTTGGATTCAGAAACAATGTTTATTGACTCATTAGCATCATTAAGGGTAACTGCGATATCGTAGCCCTCTTTCTGATAATCTGCTGGCGAGGGCTACGACACCCTCCTTCTTTGCTCTTTGTTTCATTGCTCAGAGTGATTCACTCCAGGCACTTTGAGGTCGAAGAAAGTCAGATGTTTTATGCATTTAAGTCTCAATTCCCTGCACCATCGGAAACTCAAAAAAAAGTTGTATGAAAGTAATTCAAGAGTTAATTTAATAGATGAAATAAAGATATGGAAGATTCAGTAGATGTATCTTTGAAGATAAATTTCTATCAATTGCAGGTAAAAACGGATACTAAAATTTTTAACGAGCACCTGTTTTGACAGCATGACAAACGTAAACAGTGTGATGTAATAATAGATCACATTACCAACCAAATGTCGTGGCCGCCAAACTAAGGAAATATTTCATGAACTGAAAAGAAACCGGTATTAAACGATTGATACAATCAATATTCTTATTATTTTGATATAATTTGTCCGTAATATTAACGTATGTAAGGTATTCATCCATAGCGAGTCGCTTATCACAAAACGTACAATATTATGACTTGCAACAAAGCGCAAAGAAGATGGGAATCGTAGCCCTCGCCAGCAGATTATCAGAAAGAGGGCTACGATATCGCAGCTACATTAAGGGTAAATCTTTGAATAAATTTATCAATAATAAATGAATGATATTATGTTTTTAACTTTTTTGTACAAGTACTTTCAGTGCTTTGATTACAGAAACAGACTAAATCTGTTACTCAAATATATCCTTGAATACATTAAGTACTAAGCAACGAGTAAGCCAAAGACTGCATAAAGCCATACATATCAGATGTGTTTTTTGTCTTCTACCAGAGCTCTCAGTACTTTGATTTCAGAAACAACTTTTTTTTTCAACCTTACTATACGCCTTTTGCATCTGTCAACAAATGAGGTGAATGTGACAACAGCTGTTATACAAATAAGACTCATAATAAGAATAAAACAAGCTTAGTAGTTTATTTTTTAGACATTGACATTAGTCTATCTTTTAGCGTCCAAGATCCGTATGATTAAAAACCAGTTGTTGTTGGACGAACAAAACTTTGTAACTACAGTATGACAAAGCTTTACTTACAAAATTTTGGTCGCAAATCAAAGTGAATTAACCTTAAAGAGCATAAACCATTATTGTAATGTTCCATTGAGGTTGTAATTACGATGTCCAAAGTAGAATTATTTTGACTACTTTCACTTTCAACAACATTTATTGCTCAAAACCAAAAGAATGATCTGGGCAGATGGCTCATTTTCATCTTCTTTTGTGGCTTTCATTTCAGTGTAAAGAGTAATCGTCTTCTGTAGTCAGAGTAGAAATGATATTGTTTAGCTCTTGATCCTCGTGAAGATCTCTGTCTATAATTCATTTTTTGCGACTCTTACTTTTGTGCAATGAGTTTAGAGAGTATTATAGTCTTTAAAAGCAGTAAAATTTTATATAAGTCAGAATGGGGTAAAGGTAAATCTTGGCTTTTGTCCAAATCTTCGAGACGGTCGAGAATTGGGAATCAGGACATATCCATGGTGACGTGTGCAACATTTAAACTCTCCCAATTCTTCAATGCATTTTACTATATCTTAAAACACTTATAAATGCTACATACCACCTTACTGCTGTACTTTTTCTGGTAAACATAAACTTAGTCTAGAGTATTATATGGAATGCTGATACCAGGGTCTCAAACCATCAAAACTAAATTTTATGTGCGTTGATAAAATATGGAAGTGCAAGTACATGTATTTAGATTAAAAAAGATGGATATTTGCAGAAGTAACGGTTATTCTAGAGAAGACTTCAGGGTCAAAAGAATTCCAAAAATGGCACTCGTCCTGCAGGGCAAGTAACATGAAAAAGTCACTTGTCCTGCATTGACTATCACTCGTCCTGTATTAAGTCTATGGATCTTTTAAAAGACCTGACTTTTCGTAATAATATATCTTGGTGTTCAGAACTAGAAAAACAAATCTTATATCTGACTACAACACTTTTTAGTGCAGGTGAAGCAAAAAAACAAATTTAGAATGTCAGAATAAGTTTTAATTTGGGGCCCTGCATACCAGTAAAATTAGCAGGTCAAGTGATACAATATATTGTTATACATACAATATAGCAGCCTTTTTCCTGTATATTTCAAAGAACATGACTTTATAGAAAAAATATGCACAAAAATGTGTGAAATTTGTTGCTATACATCCATGAAAATATTCTTAAATTTATTATTGATTAATTTTACGGTGTTCAGGTGCCGGTTCATATCATGCGAAAACTGGAACCAGTCGAAAATCAAAGTACATAATTGTTTGTTATATATTGTTGCGAACTTTTATCTCCAAATTTACACAAATGCAGTTTTTTGGGTATTTTTATCTGTATTGATCCTAAAATAATTTTTTCAGTAAGTTTATTTTCACTCAGCCAGGCAGACAAAGGCCTCCGAATTTTTACTCGTCCTCTGGGATTTTCTGCTCATAAATAACAGCGGACAAGTGGATTCTTTGGACCCTGGACATGGTGGTTTACCAAAAGTTTAATTTACAATATTCTGCATTTTTAAGACGATAAATTTAGGAAAAGCAGGAATAGAATTCATGCGTTCAAAGGACCAAATAATTCAAAACAATAGTGCATTCTTCTGCACGCTGCCGGAAGTAACGATGTTGGAAGTTTAGGATACAAAATTATAGAGTCAGGTTACATAAAAGAAGGATTGGTGACTTAGGACATGGATCATCAGCCTACCAATTTCCGCGTAATCCTGTTCCGTATATTCAACTTTAATTTCTTTTTTCATTCTCTTTTTATCCTTGTCCTCCTTGCTCTTCTTGGATTTTTTCTTCTTTTCCCTATCCGATGGGGACCGCCTCTTGTCACCATCCTCAGTATCCCTTTTGGCTTTCTTCTCAGAATTTTTATATTCCTCTCTTTTGCGTTTCAAAGCAATAGCTAGGGTTTCGTCGAACGTTTCATTACGTGAGCGTGTCGAATTCTCCGCCATGATAGCATACGCTTGTGAAATACGTCATTAAAATCGGGGGAAATGGTTCCCGCAGAGCCGTAGGAACCAATATGTCAAAACAAATGACGTTTAACGCAAGTGGAGAACAATGATTGGCTACATTGATTATCTTTAAGCCATAGATTTGTTCATCCAGCGATGGATGCGGCTCAAAAATCCACTAAAATTGATATGAACCATGGATTTATGAAGAGCATCATTAGGAATCAAGTTGATAGGTATAATAATCGGAGAAAGTATAAGACAAACTGTGCCAACATACATACAAAATAGAATCAAAGTACAGTAACTACATCAAGCTGTATTGAAACACAAATGTCAATGACTCACAAATACTTGTGAGGAATTGCATGAAAAAAATGGTTGGTAGTTATCCCGACAGCAAGAGTTTTTGAAATAAAAACTTGGTGGTCAGCCATAACTGTAGTAGTTGACTATTGACAATATATGCTTAACCCAAGACAAGGTAATTCTCTGACATCCTACAGAAATATTATCACGGAAAACTTTGTGAAAAAGTAAAAAGAAATTCTCTCTGTTTTCTATCCTGCTTAGCACTTATTTTCCAAATGAAGCCCATTCTGAAATGTCTTCTGCAACTTCTTTGAACTTGGTCAGGTCTAAAATTTTGTTCTCTGGTTATGGGCTAATGAAATCTCATCAAATACCAAGGTTCTTGAATTTGTAACAGGGTTTTACTGACAGAATGGACTGTAAATGCAATATAATTGCCCTCCACTCAAATTGTATACATTTTATTTTATTGATCCAACTCCTACACAACCAAATTTTAGACTGGTCAAAATTAAAAGAATCTAGAGACGACAATTTCAAGGTGATGGAATTTTCAATTTGTTTAGGAAACATTGTGGATAATGAAGAAATTGCTTGATACAAGCATTTTTTCATTTTCCACAATATTTTCCTAAACTGTTTTCTTGAAGGAAGTAAAAAGGAGGGAGTGTGTGGAAATGGGTTTATGTTGCTTCTGTAGAATTTGTCCATATATGCGACATTTAGTTGTTTCTTGGCATAGTTCAAGGATACAATACAGAACTACTGGATGGTTCTGAAATGGCTCGGTGTAACGTACAGGCACACAGGGTCTTGATCATTTTTATACCACATCTCATCTCAATGACAATGATAATGCAAGTTGGGTCAGCTGGGGGTGGAACCCTTAATCTCAAGGTTTGAAGTCAAGTGCTCCACCAACTGAGCTCAAACAGACAATTTCCCCATATTTCCACAATGTTTCAAACACGTTTCTATCTAGGGGTATGAAAAGCTTGATTTCCGGGTATTGGTTAAAGTTAATTTCCTACAACAAAACATTATTTGATTGAATCATAAAAAAAGTCTATTGAGGTATACAATGATAAAATGCTTGCGACATAGTAATGTTTAGCTCTACTATATCATGATGGATTTTGCTTATCCTGGAATATTTCTGTTTTGACAGGAGCTATAGTCAAAGATCAGCCTGCACAAATGTGTTGTCTGATTATAGTCTACACAAAGAAAGAAGTTTTGCTGAATTAGGATACAAAAATGATAAAAAAATTACTCAAGGCATGTAGGTACTTGTCAAACATTGAATTAACATTAATTATGAGGCCAATCATTACTAATTATTTCATAAAGTCTGAGTCAGGTTTTGTTAACAGTTTGAAATACTATTGGTGAAAGGTGTGGATTACCATTTAGAATGAGTGAGAATGCTCCTCTATTAATTAAGGCTATCAATATTTTAATATAAAGTGCAGAACCCAAAGGTTCTAGAAACAAAATTTTGTTTACTTGGTTTTTAAGTTTCAAATAATTGAAAAATTCAGTAAGAAAAAGAAAAACAGGAAAATGGCATTGAGCATAGGAAGGGGAAGGTCTAGAAGATTCATGAATTGGTAGATATACAGTTATCTAACTCCTTACCACACAGTCTTTTTTTTTTTTTTTTTCCTTCACATCAGTATAAAAATTTGGAAAATAAAGAAATTGCTTGTTACAGTAATTTCTTCATTACCCACAATATTTTCTACTCCAAGAAACAAATATTTTTAAAAGTATTTCAACTTTGAAGCGTGGTCTGCAATTTCTTTCAGTTTGGACCATTCTGAAAATTTGTTGTTTGGTAATTGGTTAAAGTACTCATTGACAAAAAATTGACATTACTATTTACACTGAGTTCAATGAGCAATAAAGAAAACATTATTGTGTCTGTTGAGGTATAAAAGCAAAAACGAGGTCATACTGTGTATTGCTTTGAAGCAGATTCAATACAGAAATGTGCACGGTCACATGTCTCAAGATTGTGATATTTAAAAAATCTCAAGAAAATATAAAGAGCTTTTTGTAAAAGGCCATAAGAGAGAAAAGCATCTAAACTTATATCCACACAATTCCTCCATTTAATGTCTTTCAAAAAGAAAAACCTTAGAAAAAAATTGTTGAAAAGAAAGAAATTAATTGTAAGAATGTTTTGCATCCTTAAAGAAAAAGAATTCAAAATCCAACCAAGTTAAAATTCTAATTTGTACTATGCTTGTTTAAATTTTTTTTGTGTTGGCAGGGGTGTGGAATTCCCATGCCCGACTTGTCTGACACGGGCTTTTCTACCTGCGGGCAAGTACATTTTTCGAGGCTACTTGTCCATGGACAAGTACATATCAGGGAAAATCTTGGAATGATACTAAATAGATAAAAGAGATTTATGAGCGTAATGTTTGTATCTAAGGCTAGAAAATGTTGTTTTTTTTTAATGAAGAAAATGCTGAGTTCCAGCATTTTCTTCTTTAAAAATAATGTTTTCTCAAAATTTATCTGTTCTTCATCTTTTCATGGACAAGTCCATTTTGATCCTGGACAAGTAGAAAATCACATTTTACTAGTCCATGGACAAGTAGAGAAAATCCGTATTTCCTTATCCCTGGTTGGAATTTGACGAAAGGATTTTAACCCTTGTCACGCTGATCCCAGAATATTCCTGTTTTGGCAGATGGTATAGACATAGATCAGCCTGCACATATAATTATGCAGTCTGATCTTAGTCTACACCACCTGCTTGTCTCGTTTAGGCCTAAGTTTTTTAGAAATGATTTTCAAAACAATTATTAACCTAATATTAGTGCATCCAGTGCTGTCAGCCCTTTGTTTTTAATGCAGTTCTGTATAGGATTTTTATTCATCATGACAAGAAATCATTTACAGGGACAACTATGACAAGGAAGTGAAGAGTAAGAGTACAGACAGAAGAAAGGGATTTCCAAATGCTACAAGAACAAAAAAGCCAGATGCCGCTCTCTATATACCACCAGTAAAGAATGAGCATTTCGAAGATGAGGAGGAATTTGAGGAGGACGGTAAGGAATAGGATTTGTCTTTGATTTTACTACTGACATTTCAGTCTATTACTGATGCTGAACCACAATTTGAAGCTCAGTTTATTTGAGATTATTCCTTCATCTTTTGAATTTTTGAAGCAAGCTTTGATAAATTAGCACCTTCTGTCTAGAAAACCATACATGTAAATCTTTCAAAAGGCATTTTTAGCTCATGTCAGCACATAGTGCTCAAGTGAGCTAATGTAATCACCTTTGGTCAGGTGTTTGGCCAGCGTACAATTTGCATCGTCCGTCAACAATTTCTTGAAACAACATCTCCTTGCAAACCACTTGGCCAATTTGAACATTTGCAGAAATGTTCCTTAGGTAGTCCCCTTTGAAAATAGTTAAAAGAATTGAAATCCGTTGAAAATTCAGGTTGCCATGGCAAGGAAAGAGAAATTTTGAAAAAAAACTTTAAAAATCTTCTCATGGCCCAGAAGGCAATGAGCCTTAATATTGTGCATGAAACATCAGTTTATTGACCTCTTTAAAAAATGCTGAAATCATAATCTGCGGAGTCCCTATGGGAATGGATTTATATAGAAATAAAGAGCAATTTGTAAATAACACCTCCTCCCAATCTATGTGGCCAATTTGAACCAAATTTGGCAGTAATTGTCCTTATTTGGCCCTGTATGAAAATAGCCAGAACAATTCAAACACATTGAAAACTCTGGTTGTCTGGGAAAGTTAAAAACAAATCTTTAAAAATCTTCTCCTCCTGACCAAGAAGGCATAGAACCTTCATATTTTGCATGAAACATCAGTATAATGACCTCTCTCATAATTGCTAAATCAAGACATGTCTCAGTAAATAACAAATGAAGAAAACTCAGTCCTAGTTTATAATTCAATGGAATCTACTTCTGGAGTTTATTTTGATAAATGGTGATTTATTTGTATTGTCCTAATATTATTTATTATGTATTTATTTTTTACTTTTTTGCAGAGGAGGATGATATGCCAAAGACATTGTTTACACTAGAGTTTCAAGATAAAGATGGGAAAATTTATAAACAGTATGTGAAAGAGGTATATAAATTTCACAAGTTTTTTCATGAACATGTTGCAATTATTAGGCATGCAAGCATCCGTTTCCTTTGTTTCCATCCAATGAACAGAATATGTTTGAAACAAATATTTTTTTGTAAAATGGAGTACATGTGTATTTTACTTTACCTATACTACTACATTGTATTGATGTATATTTCTTTCACCCTTTCCTGTTTAATCCCTAGTTTTTATGTGTTTTTATACTTGAGAAAATGTTGTGAAAAAAAAAGAATTTGCTTGTAAAAAGCAATTCCTTCTTTTTTGAAAATAATTTCCACCCTACTGAATGATTATTTTTCAAATGAAATTGACATTGAAATGTCTTCTGCAAAACCTTTGAATTTGGACAGGTCTAAATGTAAAAAAACAGGAAAGGGTTAATGCATTCTGATGGATTGTTGAGATTTCTTGATGGATTATCACTTTTTTCACCCATCAAAGCATATTGAGGGCTTAGACCAAAAACATAGTATGGGTCTATACAAAGTAAAGACACATACTGTGTTTTTGCTCTTAACCCTCGATATTTAAATTGAAAAGTGAATATACAATGGGAAGAAAAAAAATATGAAGGAATTGCATGTATAACCCATTCCCAGACGATCCCATATTTTGACACCCTCACAAAAAATGGTTCAGGAATACATGGTAGAAATGACAAGATTGCTTGTGCACTGGTAATTTCTACATTTTCCATATTAGTTTCTACCTAGACAGACAGAGATGCCAGAAAAAAATTCAACTTGAATTTTACTTGTCTGCAGCTTCTTTGAATTTGGACCAGTCTAAAATTTTGTCGTCTGTTTATGGATTAACTCAGAGCTACAGATAGAGGGCGTAATTCGAATTTTAGATTTAAATATTTAACCAAAAATGCTATTAACCCTATGTTGTGGGTACTCATTTGAATCGTCTCGACAAGACGATTCAAATGAGTACCCACAACATAGGCTTTCACTGAGAAATAAGGATTTTAGAATGCTGTAACTCCCTCTTATCTAGACCTCTGTTAACTGATATCCTTTTTTACCACAATGTTTTTTTCTCTTCAATGTATCCATTGTCAGGGCTTGTATGGACACATAAACCAGGATTTAACTCTATAAATTTTGAAAATATCCTATTTTGACTTTTTGGAATTAATGTACATCACCATGTATGTTTCAGGGCTTTTCAGCAAACTTTATCGCTCAAAGAATGGGAAAAGACAGAAAGCTTACACCTGCAATGACCAAAGCCCTGGAACAAAGAATTCAAGAAGAAATTGAGAAAAGAACAAAAAAGAAGAAGAGCTGACACCACCAAAACACAATTATAGAATTTTTTAATCTAATTATACTGAATTTGTAATTTATCAATTTCAATGTTTAACTCACTACAAGATAATAAAGATTTTGACCTTAATTATTACCAGATAATTTGTTTTAGATTGATCAAATTTCAAATATGTTGCAGATGACAATAAAAAATGATAATTTTTTAAAAAAATTGTAGGAAATTAAATTACTCGTTTCAGACAGTTTCTTCATTTACCATTCCTCCTTTCCCTTTTTGTTATAGTAAGTAAGCGATCTTGACAAAGTGAAACCTCATTTATTGTCTAAGGCGCTTATTACTAAAACAATAAACCTGAATCCCATTATTAGATGAGAACATTTTAGACTTCTCCATATTTAAAAAATTTCAGACAACAATTTTGAGTTGATTGATTTTCTTTTAAAAATCACTATCTTTTTGTAAGACAATGAACAGACTGCTTTAAACAAGCATTTTTTTTCATATTCCATACTGCTTTCCAAACACTTTTTGAGAACTTCTTTCAGTTTGGACCAGTCTAAAAAGTTGTTGTCTGGTTTAAGAAAACCTTTTTCGGACAAGTAGGAAAGCTGGTTACCAGATATTTTATTTTTTTTCAACAATGTTTTTCTTCTGGATCTGATGCAGTTCCCTACCATTTGATGATTGTTTAAATATGTATAAAGTAATTCATTTGTCATCTTGTAATGGGTTAAACGATATAATTGTACATAGATTTATTTTTATTGATTATTTTATTTACCCCATACAAATGTTTTCATTTGTTTGCAGGGTGTACTAGAGTCGGCCGTCCTTTCTGTGTGTCTAAACGCATTATCAGACGGCAAAATTTTTCGATTGGTCCAAATTCCAAGACTGAAAGAGACAACCTTTAGTTTATGAAACTTCAAATTATTGGGGGTAGAAAACATTGTGAATAGTGAAGAAATTACTTGTAACAAGCATTTTCCTCATTTTCCGCATTGTTTTTACAAAATTAAAAATGTTGGATTTTTGTGGGAACGGGAGAAGAGATAAAACAGAATTTCTTTTTTAAAATTGATTATCATTATCTGTCCCAAACATATGTCTTCATTTGTTTTTAGGATATACTAGAATCACGGTGTGTCATTCCTTTCCCATGTAATAAAAATTTGGACCAGCCAAAATTCAAAGAAGTTGCAGACGACCATTTTAAGTTGATGAAATCTTTCAATTCTTTGTCTTTTTGGGTGGAAAACATTGTGGATAATGAAGAAATTGCTTGTAACAACCAATTTCTTCATTTACCACAATGTTTTCCAGAGCTTTTATGTTGTGGTATTTAAAAGCTTTATTTTGAGGGGATGGGTCAATGCTTGTGTCTGCAGTGAATGTTTACAAAGTATTGAGGATTTCAGGTCTCGGCTTTCCCATTTAGTTTTATAGATTGTGTTTACAGCGAAATCCTCTTAACGCATTCCCACACAACACAATTTTAGACTAGTCCTTATTGAAAGAAGCTGCAGACAACAATTTCAAATTGATGGAATTTTAGATTTTTTCGTCTTTTTGGTTAGAAATCATTGTGAATGATGAAGTAATTGCCTGATACAAGCAATTTTTTTCATTTTCCACAAAGTTTTCTGAAGCTTTTTCTTGAGGGGTGTAAAAAGGAGGGATTGTGTAGGAATGGGTTAATTTGAAATTCTTGTAATAGCAAGTCACTGCATAATTACAACTGACTACATTCACAAACATTAGATTTAAGTCATATCCATTCAACAAAACTTTCTGCTGGTCCAAGTTCGAAGAGGTTGCAGATGACAAAATAAAGTTAGTTTAAATTGAAAATCAGTGCCATATGAGGTAGTAAACATTGTGAGTAAAAAGTAATTGCTTGTTACAAATAATTTCTTACTCACAATGTTATTCATAGCTTTTATTCTTCAAGATCTAATTATTTGGGGGTTGTTGAATAGCTTCATTTAACCCTTTCCCGTTTTTCAAATTTTAGACTAGTCCAAATTGAAAGAGTTTACCTATGTGGTAGAAAATATTGTGGAAAAAGGAGAAATTGCTTGTTACAAGCAATTCCTTCTTTTTCCACAATGTTTTCTCTAGAATGAAATTAAAAGATCGTAAAATCCCATATTTGAACGGGGAAGGGTTAATAACATCTTCTGGTTAATTGTAGCAAAAGTGTTGACTAATTAATGTTGCCATCTACAGGATTCAGCTGCATAGCATAATACCAAAGTGTAAACGAATTTTAACTCTCATCAAGAGCAGTCTGAACTCAAGGAACAAATTTAAGTTGATGAAATCTTTAAAATCTTGTCTTTTGAGATAGAAATCATTGTTGATATTGCAGAAACTGCTTGAAACAAGCAATTTCTTCATTTACCATAATGATTTCTGAAGCTCTCATATTGAGGAGCAATTTTTTCATTTACCATAATGATTTCTGAAGCTCTCATATTGAGGAGGGTTTAAAAGCTTTATTGTGTGGGAATGGGTTAAAGAAAGCTGAAAGTCTTTTTTATCTAGCACAAAGTGATAAGAGCTTTGCATAACTTTTGACACTTTTAGAATGACAAGCTAGATAAAAAGAACAAAAATGAACACATTTATGATGTCTCATTTACAGCAACAATCATAATTAAGGTTTTGTGTAGAAATAATTTAACAGATTTTAAAGAAAGTGTTAAGTCATTTTCACTATCAATTTTATACAGCATTGTGAATTCAGAGAGGTTATTTCACTCGTAAAATAACAAATGTCATCCAGTGGATGTTAAAATTTCACCAACCTGATATTGTTGTCTGCAAGTCGCCTTGATTTCGAAAATTCTAACAAAATTTTGTGTGGAAATAGATCAGGTGTCATGTACATCACTGCAGTCACAAAGTTGATAAAAGTATTGACCATAATGTTTTAGTTTTACAAGATGTATTTTGAAGTATGAAAATGCCGGCATGGGTATTAACCCTTTCCTGTTCAAATATGGGATTTTATGTTCCTGTGATTTTATACTCGAGAAAACATTGTGGAAAAAGAAGAAATTGCTTATAACAAGCAATTTCTTCTGTTACCACAATATTTTCTACCACATAGGATGGTTTCATTTCAAATGGCATCAAGTTTTCATTCTCGTCTGCAACCTCTTTCAATTTGGACCAGTCTAAAATTTCGACATCTGGTAATGGGTTAAATCACATTCTGTGGCATGTTCTAGTTGTAACATAAACATGAAAGTATGTTGTTTTCTACTGCAAATGCCTTGTCTTTCCACAACAGGTTTGTAACTGTGTATTTCTTATAAATAGACCTAATCTAGAGTATTAATTGACTGTCTGGGGTTAAAGTTATGGTTTGTTGTTTTCTACTGAAAATGCCTTGTCTTTCCTCAACAGGTTAGTAACTGTGTATTTCTTATAAATAGACCTAAACTAGAGTATTAATTGACTGTCTAGTCTTTGTTTAACCCTTTTCTTGTTTGCAAAAATTTTGACCTGTCCAATTCAAAGGTTTTGCAGATGTAAATTTAAGGCGGATTTAATTTGAAAAATAAACAATCAGTAGGGTTGAAAATATTGTAAAAAAAGAAGAAATTGCTTGTTACAAGTAATTACTTCTTTTTCTACAATGTATTCTGGATTATAAAATGACAGGGTGAAAAAAATAGGGATTGAACAGGGAAGGGTTAATAAAAACAGTGCCATTTATCTAGCTACTGAAATTCAAAATGTATGATAAATCATTCATTAATTTAAATTTTTATTCATACTTGTTGGTTTCTATTAATAAAACTCATAATTAACCTTTTCCCACATAAAACCCGATTTTTATGCCCCTTAACCCATTCCCACACAATGATGCTTTTTGACGCCTCTTTAAGAAAAATTATTTTGATAACATTGTGGACTATGAAGAAATTGTTTGTAACAAGCAAAACTTCAATGTCCAAAATGTTTTCTACCCTAAAAAGATTTTTGTAATTCTACTTGGAATTGTAGTCCGCAAATTCTAACAATAAGGACAAGTCTAGACTTTTGTCATATGGAAATGGGTTACAGAAGAAGCTTAAGAAAACCTTGTGATAAATGAGAAAATTGACTGTCACAAGCAATTTCTGCACTTTCCACAAAGTTTTCTACCACAATGGACAAAGATTTTCATCATTTTTTATGTTGTTTGCTTCATCTATCAATTTTGACTTAACAAAAATTTTGTTGTGTGGTAATGGGTTAAGACTGGTCAGACTTTGTGAATGCACAGGCTGATTCAAGTCTTTACTTAGTGTCCATGTAAAATTATGTGAAATATCAGCCATCGGCTCATCTTATTCTTATAGTCTATTAACCCAATCTCGCACAACGATTTTGGACTTATTTGAATTCAAATATGTTGCAGATGCCGAAATTTTAGCTGATGAAATTATGGATTTCTTTAAAAGTTTTTGGTAAGAAAATATTGTAAAAAATGAAGGAACTGCTTGATACAATGCTTTTTTCGTAGGGGCATCAACAGCAATTTTGTGAGAATGGGTCAGAAGTACATGTGTGTTAAATCATAAAGTTACTGATTAAGTAAATGCATGTAGTGTGCAATTGTCAGTTTAGCATTTAGCACCAAATAACCAGTTTGAAATCATTCATTTAGACAAGAAATGAGTTTGATCTCTGACATTGCCTGCCATTTTTATTAACCTTTTTTGTTGGTTTGGCGACTTAAATGTCTTAACTACAGTTTTTTCAAGCTGCATTACGTTTAGGTTGCCAACCAACTCTTCCTCCTTTTTGTTACATGCTACTTGCCATAGATTTTGCAAAATAATGCCATTTAAAATCCAAGCAGGACTTCCTGTCAGAGTCAGTGACCAAAGGAGTAAGTGGGCAGGGCTAGCAATTGGTCTTTTCCCTGATATATCATATGAACATTTTTTTGGTAGGAAAGAAGAATTGATCTGTTAGCTGCACTTTCTTCTTTCCCTAGTTTTTTTTTGACCCAATAGATCAACATTCATTGACAAAAACCTTGTAACTACAGCTTGGAATAAGCAACACCAGCAAAAGGCTTGTTATCTCACCTGAATTATGTTGCCTCACACACCCCCACTTTTTGTTGTCTTGGGTCCATCAACATTCTTATCTCTACTATGGTCTCATGTATATGAAAAAAGGTACTGAAATATGAGCCTTAATTTGTGTGACATTTAAACGATTATAAGTATTTGCAAAGACTGTTCATCCACACTGTCTAATCAGAGGCTTTACTAAGCTTTACATAGATACTGATTCAAAGCATCTTAAGACAATAGCCAATATCTTAAATGCACTGTGTGGCTTGCCAGACTGCTCATAGTATGTGCTTCACTTGTGGAATTGTTGGAAAGTAACACACAGGAGCTGCATCTCTTGTTTCTGATCAAAAAGATTGGTCATAGTTTTTGAATGGTATGCAATAGAGCAGTCATTTTTCCCACAAATTTCTTATTTCTTTTTTGTGTCAAGTTAAGGTCACTTTTTCTGGTCAAGCAATAATCATAGCCATAACTTTTGCTTGGTTAAGCCTTGTCATGCTGAACCCGGTTTGGTCAGAAGGCATAGACAAAGATCAGCCTACACATAAATGCAGTCTGATCTTGGTCCACCCATCTTGTTTGTACTTTTCCTGCCAGAGAAGTTATGAAATTGATTTTCAAAGGAAATATTGATTATTGAACAACAAGTACTTTCAGTGCTCTCATCGCTTTGATTTTAATTCAATTCTGTAAGGGATTTTATACAGCATGACAAGGGTAAGTGATTGGAGCTCCAAAGTTTACATCAGTATTCTAATTGACACAGACAGATTGCTGACCCCACCCACTGACCTCTGACATGGCAATCAGACACATTTATCAACGACATTAATTCTTATAATGTATGGTTAATAGCATGAAACAAGAGGCAAATCATTGGTTGACGACCTAAATGTTGTAACTACAGCTTGAATAAGCTGTAGTTACAACATTTAAGTTGCCAAACCAACAAAAATCCTTGACATCAATATTTGACCTAAAAGTTTACTTCCAGACTAAATAAATGAATGTCAATTGATGTTTTGATTGGTTGCAGTCATCAATAAATTGAAAAGGCATTACTTTAACTTATAGGTCTTTTTTAAAGTCAAGATCTCTTTTTTGAAAAAGTGCGGTTTTCAAGGCGTTTGTTTTCTGTATTGTAATATCATGATTTTTCTTTTTCTAGTTCATTTTTGGTATAAATATACTTTAGTTAGGTCATTCAAGGGAAATAATCTTCATGCATACTATATCAGCTTTTAATGGAATTATTTACTTTTATTTTAGAAGGATAAAAGTAATTGAAATAAGTAAACCTCTAAACAATTTGCCTGTAAGCAGGTAAGAACGATGCAGGCCCATTGTAAGCATAAAAACAATGCAGGCCCTTTTGGATTTCTTGTTACAAGATTTTTAAAATAGAGTGTTTGATGCACATCATTTCTTGAAGGGTTCCTTAATTTATTTAATAGTTCATATTTTATGCATTTCATCAAATGAGCATACTAGTTTACCATATGGTATCGAATTAATTTTTTGTGAGTAATATTTTAAATCATAATACTCATATTTCACTCAAAACCTGACTATCTGGCATTTTGACATACTTGGAAAGAAAGCTTTCCAGATCAATATGAGAAAATCTTTCAACTAATTACCAGATGACATAATTGTAGACTAGTCCTACATTAACCCATTACAACTCAATCCCTCCTTTTTACGCCCCTCAAGAAAAATGCTTTTGGAAACATTGTGGAAAATGAAGAAATTGCTTGTATCAAGCAATTTCTTCATTATCCACAATGTTTTTTACCCAAAATGACGAAAAAATTCAAAATTCTATCAACTTGAAACTGTTGTCTGCAACTTCTTTCAATTTGGACCGGTCTAAAATTCCTACAATTAAAAGGGTGTTTAAACTAAAAAGTGCAGAATGAGGTAGAAAACTTAGTACAATCAATTTCTTTGCTCAGCTATTTTTCCTGGGTGCATGAAGATGCAAGATTATGTGGTTATAGATTAAACTAGACCTGTCCTTAACTTGAAAATATGTTAAGTTTACTGAGCATACTTATTTACAATTAATATCACACAACCTTGTATTTCTTATCGTTTTCATTATTTAACCCACTTCCACACAACACAATGTTTTCCCAAATGTTTTTCTTGAGGGGGTCCAAAAGTGTCACTGTGTGGTAATGGGTTAAAAGACAGATTTTCAAAATTCTATCAGGTAAAAATTGTCCTCTGCAACTTCTGCAACTTCCACCAGTCTAAGAAAAATTCATCTTGTTTTTAATTCATCTGGTGATTGGTTAATTTTTATGTACTTC
This sequence comes from Fragum fragum, assembly GCA_946902895.1. Classification (NCBI taxonomy): domain Eukaryota; kingdom Metazoa; phylum Mollusca; class Bivalvia; order Cardiida; family Cardiidae; genus Fragum; species Fragum fragum. The sequence continues at coordinate 23,791,305 of OX336365.1, read as the reverse complement.
ATAAACCAGTAGCCTCTACAATTTAATTAAGTTATCACAATATTGCTTGTGTGTAGATGTTGTTATTTTGAAAAGATTGATAATTTGCGGCTAAGATTGATGGATCATGGCTAAGATTGATGGATCGCGGCTGTCAATCTTAACCCTTTCCTGTTTTACAAAATTGTAGACCTGTCCAAATTCAAAGGTTTTGCACACGACAATTTATTTGAAAAATAATCATTCAGTAGGGTAGAAAATAATGTGGAAAGAGAAGAAATTGCTTGTTACAAGCAATTTCTTCTTTTTCCACAATGTTTTTTCAAGTATTGAATCACAGGGACGTAAAATCCCATGTTTGTACAGGAAAGGGTTAAATCAATAGTATAACTGTTGAGAGTGTCTTTACAGTGTTTTGCAATTTATCCTCAAGTAGAGCTCCCAATAAAGTGAGTTATTTTATTTGTGGTACTCATTGAAATCTTTTTGTCAAGATGGCTTCAATGAGTATCAACAACATAGTGTTATTTGATAAAATATATATTGTAATCTCTCCCTCTTACCTAAATCTATAACCCTTGTCATACTGAACCCAGAATATATTAGGTTTTTGCAAGAGGTGTAGACAAGATCGGCCTGCACATAAGTGCAGTCTGATCTTGGTCTACACCTCCTGTTTGTACTTTTCCTGCCAGAGTTGCTCATGAAATTGGTTTCTAAAAGAAATATTAATTTTTGAACAGCAAGTTCTATCAGTGCTTTCAGCCCTTTCATTTTACAGCAATTCAGTAAGGTAATTTATACAGCATGACAAGGGTTAACCTTGAATTGATAAAAGGCTATTTGCTTGAGTGGGATTTTATGCTGTTTTGAACAATGTTTTAGTTAATATTAACCCATTTACTTCAGACGCCTTCAGATGCCCCTATTAAAAAAAAAACTTTGGAAAACATTATGGATAAAGAAGAAATTGCTTGTTACAAGCAGATTCTTCATTATCCACACTATTTTCTACCCATAAAGTGAAAAAATCAAAACTTTCATACCTTTTGAATTGTCTTCTGCAACACCTTTCAATTTGGACTGGTCTAAATTTTTTTCCGTCTGTTAATGGGTTAAAGGTAGACGTAAGTTTTACTGCTCATACATGTATTACAGATAAAATTTTATTTTTTATTTTGTTGATGAATGTACCTTGTGACTTTAACTCAAAAGGGACTGTCTTGATACTTTTGTAAAGTCAAAAACATGAATACGACATCAAATCCAGTAAAAGGTTAATATAACCAGCTCCCACACTATTCCGCATTTTAACACTCATCTAGACAGTAGCTTTAGAAAATATTGTGGAGAATGAAGGAATTGTCTGACAAAAGCAATTTCTTCATTTTCCACTAATGTTTCAAAACTGAAATATAAGAATTTTATACTTTTGCCAATCTAAAACTGTCTTCTGCAACTTCTTTCAAATTAGACCAGTCTATGATTTTGTCATGTGGTAATGGAGTTCAATTTAAAGAAAAATTTCTTTCCAAAAATGATGATATACCGGTAAAAACTAATCTGATTAACAAGTCCTTATTTTAAAAGGGACAACAGTAGTACTGTACATATGTGTGGATGGATGTTTGTCAATACCTCCTGACAGAACTGGAATTTTAGGGTTAAGCTTGACAAGAGTCAAGATTTCACAAGACTTTTAATCCGATTTACTACATGGATCAGTAGACATTCAACAGTTTGCCTTTTGATATACTGATAACAAATCTTGATCAAAGGAGCATACATTACCTCAATCTATGCAATCAGACCAGTATTATTACTTCAAGTCTTCAAGATTGTCCCTTTGTGCTTGATAGGTCATGAATTTATTTAACCCATTCCCACTCAATCCCTCCTTTTTACACCCCTCAAGGAAAAAGCTTTGGAAAACATTGTGGAAATGAAGAAATTGCTTGGATCAAGCAATTTCTTCATTATCCACAATGTTTTCTATCAAAAAAGACAAAAAAAATTAAAATACCATCAACTTGAAATTGTCGTCTGCAGCTCCTTTCAATTTGGACCGGTCTAAAATTCCATTGTGTTGGAATGGGTTAATGTCATTTTAACCATTACCTCATTCCTAAACCATCAAATTTTTGCCTGGTCCAATTTGAAAAATGTTGCAGATGACAATTTCTAGTTGATGAAATCTTGAAATTCTTTGTCTTTTGGGGAATAAAGAATTGTGGATAATGAAGAAATTCCTTGTAACAAGCAGTTTCTTCATTTTCCACTATGTTTTACTAAACTATTTTCTTGAGGGGCGTGAGAAAGAGGCATTGTGCAGGAATTGGTTAATTGTAAGACACAAGCATTGTAAGACACAAGCATTTCTGCTCATGTTTGTTTGACATATAAAATGATGAAACAATATTACTTTAGCCTGTGCTTTATATTTTCGACAATTTGATCATCATACACATCAGCAAAGTCTGATCAGAGTCTTCACTATGCACTCTGTAGATAAATACTGACTTGACCCATTCCCACACAATCTCATTTTTTACGCCAATAATGAAAAAAACTTAAGAAAGTATTGTCGAAAATGAAGAAATTGCTTGTAATAAGCAATTTTGTGATTTCCCACAATGTTTCTACCGTAGAAAAAAACCCAGATTTTTTTAAATTCCACCAACTAAAAACTGAAGGGTCAATGCTGTCAACCAGAAAATGATTGACTAATCAAGTCAGTCATTTAGACTGGAAGTGAACATTGAAGTCCAACATTAATCTTAAGCAATTTTGTTGTTTGGTGACATATAAACATTGTTACAGTATCTACAGCCTTAGTTCTAAGTGTCATCTGAAAGACTGGGGAAGTGGAGAAGCAAACCAAAGACCCCTGACACTTTAGTCTGTTTTGCTTTGTTTGTAACATACCATGCTCCGTAACACGTTTTCCCGATTATAGTTGAGGGGCATTGATAAGCATCATTGAGTGAGAATGGGTTAAAAGGTCACTCAAGGATCATTTTTGAAATTTCGTATTAATCCAGCTTGTAGGATTTTCAAAGTTGTCACTCTTGTAGAAAATTGACTCGCCCATAACATCTATGGTATTCATCCAATCTAAATTCTATGAAGGAAGCTGATAAAGGGTCATCCAAGGATAATTCCTGTGAAATTTCATTATGCCCATTTTCCCCGTTTTTTCTAATATAATGATCCCATAATCAATGAGATTTGTCCTTAGGGTCTAACAATTATTCTTGCCAAGGATCTAACAATTATTCTGACCAAAAAAAATTGCGGCCTCTTGAGTGTAAAGAAATTGTTATTAAGGCCCCCCCTTTCCTGTTTTCCAATAGAACCTTTCCATAATCAATAGAGATCATCCTAAGGATCTAAAAATTATTCTTGCCAGGTTTCATGAAGATTGAGCCATAATTGCAGCCTTTAGGGTGTTAACAAAGAAGTTGTCACTAAGGCCCCTTTTCCTGAGTTTTTGCGTAGAACCTTGCCAGAATCGATTGGGGTCATCCTTAGGATCCTACAATTATGCTGACCAAGTTTCATGAAGATTGAGCCAAAATTATAGCCTCTGAGTGCAAACAGAAATTTCTATTGAGGCACCTTAACCCTTGTCATGCTGTATAAATTACCTTACTTGCTGTCAAGTCAAAGAACTGAAAGCACAGATAGAACTTCTTGTTCAAAAATCAATATCTATTTTAGAAATCAACCTATCAAACAACTCAGGAAGGAAAAGTATGAGCAGGAGGTGTTGACTAAGATCAGCCTGCACAAACGTGCAATCTGAGGTGCGTTCTTTTCGTCTAGATGAAAAATCCCGCTAAATAATATTTTTCAGACGTCATAAAGAACGATTTTTGTTATTTTGGGTGACATTATTCAACGTCGTCAAGGCTACTCGTTTAAGCCAATGCTGAGTACGCTTAAATTCTTCATAAAGAATTCTTAAGATTCTTATTTAGCGGCTTAAAAATCTTAATCTAAAGAACGCTTCATCTTAAAAATCTAAAAAAGAATCTTAAGAATCTCGACGAAAAGAACGCACCTCTGATCTTAGTCAGCACCTCCTGCCGGAATATTCCGGATTCAGCATGATAAGGGTTAATCCACGTTTCCGACAGAACCATTACCATATTCAATATGGTTCATCCTTAGGATCCCACAATTATTCTGACCAAGATTCAATCAAAACTGTGGCCTATAGAGTTTAAACACGTAAATTGTTGACACTGCACAACTGACGACAGGCATTCAAGGATCACAAAAGCTCACCATGAGCATGTTGTGCTCAGGTGAGTTATAAACTTCCAGATGACAATATTATAATAACTTCTTTATTTAATGAGGCTACACATTTGGTTAAACAATCTCCAAAGTGGGCCTCCAAAAACATAGATACATATTACAAACATTATAGACATGCATTATCAAACATTATACACAACAATCAATCAAAAATTTTCCAGGTCATAATAATGACAACCCTTTCCTATTTTTCATTTTTTTTGTCTCGTCCAATTTGAAAGAACTTGCAGATGACAAAAGTGAGTTAAATTTGAAAAGTAACCAACCTACAGGGTAGAAAATATTGTGAGAAAGAATTGCTTGTTACAAGCAATTTCTTTTTTCCCACATTTTCTCAGTTGAAAATCATAAGTACATAAAAATAAAGGATTGTTTAGTAAATGGTTAAAAAGAGTACAAGAAAACTATTATGGTTTCAATATGAAACATAAGTAGATCATAAATTCTAGAATTCTGCTTCAAAAGACAGAAAAATGTTATTGAAGACAAAATCTTGCTTTTATCATTTCCTGATCATGTTGAACACAAATGAGAAAATGGAGATCTTTTAACAAAGTTCTGAATAGATAAGAGCTCTAACTGAAAAAAATTTTTTTATAAAGCTGCACATAATATCATTTTGCAGACAATGAGTTCAAACATACAGTAATAGATCATGATAGACTAGCCCATTATACAGGCAACATAATTTAGATTGGTCCAAATTCAAAGAACTTGCAGACAAGAAGTTATTTTGGTTATATTAAAACGATTATTTGTGTTTTGGGATACGAAACATTGTGGATAATGAAGAAATTGCTTGTTACAAGCAATTTCTTCATTATCCACAATGTTTGCCAATAATTTTCTTAAGGGGTGTTAAAAAGCGGCATTGTGTGGGAACAGGTTATTAATCCTGAAAGATAAAACAACATGGAATCATTACAAATTTAGTTTCAGATTACAATTTAACAAAAAGTTCAAATTCCCTTATCTGGCAAACTTTAGTATCTTTTTTTTCAGATGTATTTTCCAATTCTAGCACAATTTGAAATATTGTCTAAAACTTCTTTCATTTATGATTTTTGACTTGTCTTAAATAATGTAGTGGTAATGGATTGAATATTGAAATGGAAAGTAGCCACAGATAATAAACTATAATGAGCTTAGCTTGTCACTGAATGTGACTTAGCCCATTACAATTTATACACTCCTCATGATTATATTAAACCTTTATCAGAAATATCAGAAAAATTGTTTCAAAAGGGAAATCTTCTCATGGAGGAGAACAACTTTGACACATTATTTTGAAATCCATCCATAAATGTAGAATACAAGCTCTGGACAAATTTAGACAGACTGATGCACTAACACACACACAGAGACTTGTGAAAGCATAACTATGTCTCGCTCACATTGTGGATTAAAATGACAGGTATAAAGTGAAAGTGTTTAAGAAACACAACTTTTAACTCTTTCTTGTTTTGCAAAATATTAGACTAGGCTTTGCAGATGAAAATTTTAAGCGGATTTAAAAATAACCATTCAGTAGGGTAGAAAATATTGTGGAAAAAAGAAGAAATTGCTTATTACAAGCAGTTTCTTCTTTTTCTACAATGTTTTCTCATTTATAAAATTACAGGGACATAACAAGATGTGTTTGTGAAACACTATGCCCCGACACAGGAATTCTTTAGAAACGGGTAAAGGGTTAAAATTTTGACCTTGATGAAATGACCTTCTCCAGTTGCGCCTTGTTGAGACCTATCTACATACCAAATATTAGCATTGTAACTTAATCAGGGTTGAAGTTATAGGAAAATGTTTAGTTGGCAGGTTAAGTTTTGCAGACAGACAGACAGACACCGGTAAAACAATATGCCCCGATCTTATCAATGCGGGGGCAAAAAAAACAGGGATTGAAAAGGAAAGGATTAAAGTAATGTTAACTGTATGTCTAAGTAACTCAGCCTTTTCATGTTAAATATTCTAGAAAAAGGAAAAAATATGGAAAGTTTTATGAATTTGCGAGTCATCCTTATATGGTGACAGATGGCTCTTCAAAGGAGAAGTTGGAACTTTGTTGAAACAAGGTTGGAACATTGCAATAACATTTATTTTTTTCCAATAACTTTATGTGAGCTATGAATCGACCAAAGAAAGAAAAGGTGGTAATGACTACATTTTAAAGAAGCCATCAAACTAAAGACTAGATAACAACAGTGAAAACAAGAGGGCCAAAATGGCCCTAAATCGATCACATGAGAATGATTTCTCTAAATCTGATATGGCCAGCCCTACATTGCCCACTTATTTTTGGGAATCAAAATTTCAGGAACAATTTTTGAAAGGATCACCAAGGAAAATTCTTTGCAAATTTTGTTAAAATTGGCACCGGTTTTTAGGAAAAGAAGATTTTGTAAGAACTATTTCATAATCTCTTAAGTTTGGTAAGCCTATCACTGCCTTGCCCCTATTTTTTGGCAAATCAAAAATTTCACAAGCAAGTTTTGGAAAGGGTCACCCAATGAACATTTCCGTTAAATTTTGTTGAAATTGGCCCAATAGTTACAGACGAGAACATTTTTCAAGAATTATTGACAACTTCTGACAGATGCACAACGGACACAGGGTGATCACAAAAGCTGAACTTGAGCATGTGGTGCTCAGATGAGCTAACAAGCAGCTTCAAAAGAAGAAAATCATTTGAAAGCACTGGCTCAAGCTCAGGGAGCTGGTTTCAAAAGCCAAGATGTCAACACTAAGAGAAGTTTTTATGAAGAGTATGTTGGCATATACCAGACAATCAGGTGGTTAGTGGAAAATGATATGAGCTAGGTCACCTGGTTATTAATTTGTGTAGAGCAAGTAGTAAACTACAGAGCAAGTATTCTAATGACAATCAAAGTGAATTAACAATAAGAGAATTATTTCGAATATTTCAGTATATTTTCAATGCGTTTAACCTATTACTTTCATCTTTAAATCCTTAACAAGAATTGTCTGTAAGCTGACTCATAGCCCCCACCAGAGCTTTGTCACTCAAGTAACACAGTCGACCTTTGACTTTCATCATGCAAAAACAATAGGGCACCTCCTTTAGTCATGGATAACAATTGTAAAGAGTTTCAAGGTCCTCTGTCAAATGGCTTATAAGTGAGAGAATAGTTACAGTCAAAGCTGTGATCTTGACCTTCATGACCCTAAAACGATAGGACACTTCCTTGGATCAATGTCAACAATTGTATTGATTTTCAAGGTTGTAGATCTATTGGTTCTTGCATTACTGCAAAGAAACGAAAAAAGTCTATGAACAGACAGGCAGGCAGACATGTTAAAACCAATATACTCCTCTCTTCTTTGCAAGTGGGGGTATGACAAGGAAAACATTATGGGAGGAGAAGAATTTGCTTCCCATCAGCAATTACAATTTATAAGGGAGCAATTGCTTCTCATAACTGAATTAACCTTCTTTAAATGAGCCAGTAGTACTGTAAATGGATTGAAGAACAAGATAAGCAAATGTTACAGCATAATGTTGGTTTGTCTGTGCCATCCAAGTCAGAACCAACAGTATTGCCCTGGCTCAAGTTCAAGTACCCATCCACAAAGGCCTTCATTTCCTCAATTCGAACAGTAAGTTTTCAAGTTGCCCCCATAAACTGTTGGGACAAGTGGCCACGTCAGATAACAACCTTTTCAAAACCTTCCTTCAGATAGTCCATCCAATTATGACTGACATAAAAAGATTACCTGTTTGACCTTTCCTTTGCACACAGCTGTTCCAAGTCAATTTCAAATGGTAGTAGCAGCCTGTGATTTTTCAGCCTGTTTTACCACAGGGCAAGGTTGCATGAAGTACTGCATGGTACAGGAAACGATAATAAAGGAAAAAGTCAGCTGGAGAACATGTTAGATCAAACACTAAAAAGGTGATCCAGGAAACAGTAATCAAAGAAAAAGGCAGCTGGAGAGTATCGTACACTCAAAGGCGATTCAACCGACAGTACACTTGCCATTAGTGTATGAAAGTGAGGGATAAGGAAACTCATACACAACATAAAGGAAGGTGGTATTGCAAAGAGACTGCATTAGCTAAAGCCAAAAATACTTTATGGCTACAAGGAGATCAAAGGAGAAGAACTACAGAAACAAGAGCCGTCAGTGACGTGTTATGCTCCCCGAATAAGTGCTTGATACTTAAGTATGCTTTAAATCAACAGTCAAATGGTGCCTAAGCCATCCAAGTCAGGATCAACAGTATTGCCACTGGCTCAAGCTCAAGTACCCATCCAGAAGGGCATTCTATATCCTATATCGCTCACCTGATCTTGATAGCTCTAGGTCTACTATGATAGCTTGCAGAATTTTTGTAGAATTACATAAGGCAGTGCCTTAAACAAATTTGAATGCTCAAGGCTGATTAATGGTTTGGGAAAGGTTCAAGATTTTACAGTTTCCATATCTTACATCCATTATAACCAACATTAAAGAGCTACTATTTATCAAAGAGTAATAATTTACAGTACTGTGAAAGATCTAGGAATTTCTGTATTAGAGAGACAATTTTTAAAGATTTCTTCTGCATCTATTTTTATTGTCCAGAAACCCACAACACAGGGTTTACAAATTTGATATTTCTAGGCCTTATGGTTTGGGAAGAGAAAATATTCAAAGTTTTTTCTTCCAGTTACATGGCAACCAGAGTTCTTCATTCATAATCATTCTTTGAAGTATTTTGAAGTATTTTGAAAGAACATGACCTAAGTATCATTTCTGTGAAGTTTCCTCACACTCCCATGGTTAGTTTAGGAGAAGAAGGTTTTTCAATAACTGTTTACAGACAGACAGATGGACAGACATGCAGACTAACACCAGACATTTAACAATCACAATAAATCACCTTGAGCATGTTGTGCTCAGCTGAGTAGAAAAGAAATGGTGAACATGATTATATGTTACAACAAATCTTTACAATTGACGAGACATAGATTCTGTCTTTTGAACCATAATGACAGCACCAAAACAGTGAAATGCAAACAAAAATATCCCAAGACAGATAAAATTTCTGTAGAAGTCAGAACTGTGCCGAAATATTGACAAACTTTGTTTACAATTTTATTGACGTATGTTGCTTCTTATCAGCAAGAATAATGTGACTGCAATTAAAATTGAGGGCTTTGACACATTGGCTCTTATTTACAGTGACCTCCCAATACATTAAAGAATTAAAATAGAAAGTCTTGTACTTCTTCTAAGGCTCCTTGGCTCTGACATTTGCCTTTCATACCATATGAAGAGTAACTTGTCAAACTAGATGGTTGTCCAAGGACAGGACAACAGCTGTCGAGCCCGCAAAATTTTGACCATCAACTTGACCTTGACCATCAATTTTAGTGTTTGACCCTGAGCTTTAACCTTGAACTTGAAGCTATCCTAAAAATTCTTTAAAATGGCACATCTACTTATGATGGAGAATAATTGTGCCAGTTTATTTTTAAATCCATCCATAATTGTAGGAGAGAAGCTCTTAACAATCACAATTTTAGTGTTTGACCTTGAGGTGTGACCTTGATTTAGAACTGTCCCAAAAGTTCTTTCAAATGGCACATCAACCCATGATGGAGAATAATTGTGCCAAGTTATTTTGAAATCCATCCATAAATGTAGGAGTAATTGTCCGGACAAATTCAGACGGACGTACAGACTAACAGATTAACTGACTAACGCACAAATGCACATACACCAACTCGTCATAGTGACAACTATGTCTCGCTCGCCAAACAGGCTCCACAAAAAAGTAGGTCCAATAATTTCCAATGATCCAATTGGTTTGTCATTCCAACTTGATCAAAGATTATCTGATTTTTAGCCAATAGAGCAGGTCCAAGAAGTCACATGATTTCAATGTAATTTACATTGTAAATATTTTGTCATTATATTGAAATTAACATTGGTTCTGTCAATATTACTTTTTCTTCTTGTTTATAATTGCTTCGGATTAATTAAGGTAAGATCATTATATTATTATTCCATACAGTTCTACATTTAAAATTGTTCTGTGCTGTAACGTAACTGATTTGGTCGCTTTCATTCATTTCATCCACAACTCTGTTCATCCTTATCATGCCATTTTCATTTTAGTAAATAGAAATAACATGGGCTTCAAAGCAAGTTTGTTAATTTCAGAATTAAATGCAACAAGGTGTAATACCCACTCTAGATCCTTAAAAGCAAATACATTTTACGTGGTCTTAAAGGTCGGTATGTTGTATCACACATCCCTGTTAGTCCTTTTTTGAGATGATGGGTATGACAGTTTATTCTATCTGTTAACCCTTTCCTGGTTTTTGAAATTTTAGACTGGTCTAAATTGAAAGAGGATGCAGACGACAATGAAAATTGGATACAATTCCAAATAAAACCATCCTATGTGGTAGAAAACATTGTGGGAAAAAGAGAAATTGCTTATTATAAGCAATTTCTCATTTTTCCACAATGTTTTCTCAAGTATAAAATCACAGTGACGTAAAATCACGGGTTTATCCAGGGAAGGGTTAATTTCAATTTACTAAGTAAGCTATGAATCTTCCAAAGCTAAGAAAAGATGGAAATTACTACATCTTCAAGCCATCACCAGAAGCTGTCCAAATAAAAGATAGGCCACAACCATTTAAACAAGCAGCTTCAAAAGAAGAAGTTTATTCTAAGGCTTTAGCTCAAGCTCAGAGAGCTGGTTTCGGTAACCCAGATGTTAACACTGTGAGAGGTTTTTTTGAAGTGCAGGTTGGAGTATACCAGGGACAGACATTTAGATAGTTGAAAATGATATGGGCTGGGTCACCTGGTTATTAACTCGTGTAGAGCAAGAAGGAGGAAATTCCGGAGCCAGCAATCAAAATGACAATAAAAGAGCATTAAAACTAAGTGAATTATTTCAAATATTTTTAAATGTTTTCAATTTGGTAAACCTATTTTGCATCAATGATATAGAAAACATTGTTGAAGAAGGAGAAATTGCTTTCCATAAGCAATTTCAGTATATAGAGACTATATACTGAAATTGCTTCTCATAATCAAATTAACATACTTTCACCATGTTTCCTGACCAAGAGTATGCTTCCATTCTGAATTTCAGCCCACATTCAATTATATTTTGCAAATTTTAGAGTGTCCACTCCAAATTTGCATTGTCAGGAATTATGGGTTAAAAATCAACTTTCCTATACCCATTCCAACATCATCCTCAACTTCTTTCAAGTGATAATGTAGTATTTGCAATAAGAAATGATTAATTCGATTGTCTAAGATTGAATATATCACCACAACTGTCAACAGTATCTCTTTTGGCTCTATATCAGTGGCATGTGTAGCTATAAGATGTGTAATTCTGGAAATCAATACAAGATGAAGTGCCCTTCCTAGATTCAGAAAAGCAAATAATTTTCATCCTGGCCATAAGGACCAAAGTGAAGAAAAGTTGGTCAAGACTTCATTTTCAAGAAGTAATCGAAGTGAAAGCTAGATCACAACAGTAGAAACAAGCAGGTTCAAAAGAAAAAATTAATTCCCATGCATTGACTCATGCTCAGGGAGCTGTTTTCCAAAACCCAGATAACAACAATATGAAAAGTCTTTATGAAGTGCAGGTTGGTGTATATAAAGGAAAGACATTCATATGGTTAGTTAAAAATGATACTGGCCGAGTCACCTGGTTATTAACTCGTGTAGAACAAGTAGGAAATTCTAGAGCAAGTAATTATAATCTAATTGACATTAAAAGTTAATTGAAAATGAATTATTCGAATATTTCGGATTGTTTCAATCTGTTTAACCCATTACTTTCATTTTGATAACTTTGAGATTAACAACTAGCCTTATTGCAAAGCATACTCATACCCCCTAGCAGCACTTTGCAAAGTTGACCTTTGACCTGCATCACGTAAAAGCAATAGGGCACCTTCTTGGGTCAAGGACAACATATGTATAAAGGTCCTAGGTAGGTCAAATGCCTTATAAGTGTTAGCATGGAAATGGTTATTAATCAAAGTTCAATTATGACCTTGACCTTTAACTTTCTTGATCAAAAAATGATGGTACGATTCCTTGGATCACTGTCAACAATTGTATGAATTTTCGTGGTTATAGCTGGGTCCATTGGTTCTTGAGTTAGAGCTCAAGAATGAAAAAGTCTACGGACAGACTCTCAGACATGGTGAGTCCAGTATACCCCTCTCTGCTTGCAGGTGGGGGCTATAATAAGGAAAACATTGTGGTAGAAAGGAATTGCTGCCCATAGGCAATTTCAATTTCTAGAGAAGCAATGATCAAATGATCCAAATAACCTAATAATCCTACTTTCAATGATCAAAGAACAAGACAAGCAGATGTTTCAGCAAATATTTGTTTGCCTCAGGAACCTACAGTATTGTCACCAGCTCATGTTCAAATAACCATAATAGACAGGCTTTCGACAGCAAGTTTTCACATAGCCCCCATGAACTGTTTGGACAAGTGGCAGTGTCAGACAATAACCTGTTTGAAACCTGTTTGAAAACTTCCTTCAGAAGAGTCCAGCTAATCCTGACTCAGACATACAAGGATTACCTGTCTGACCTTTCCTTTGCATACAGCTGTTCCCTCATTAACCCATTCCCACATAGTGACGCTTTTGGACGCCCCTAAAAAAACATTTGGGAAAACATTGTGTAAAATGAAGAAATTGCTTGTTACAAGCAATTTCTTGATTTTCCACAATGTTTTCTACTTAATAAGTGGAAAAAATCTGAAATTCCATAAACTCTAAATTGTCATCTGCAACTCCTTTCAATTTGGACCAGTCTAAAATCTTGCCACCTGGGAATGGGTTAAATAGTAATACAGCAGCCTATGATGTTTCAGCCTATATAAATCACAGGGCAATGTGGCAAGAAGTACTGAATGGAACAGGAAACAGAAACAAAGGGAAAAGGTAGCTGGAGAGAATGTTAGATCTTACACTTAAAGGACACTCAACCGACAGTACACTTACTATTAGTGTGTGAAATTTAGGGATATGGAAACTCATACACTTTGTAAAGGGAGGTGGTATTGCAAAGAGACCTCTAGTGACTTTATAGGTAGGGCGAGATAAAAGGAGAAGAACTACAGGAAAAAGCAAAATAGGATGGGGATCAAAGACAAGTGAGCTATGCCTCAAAACTTTTATTACATATGTTTATGTTTTATGCAAAATGAGTGCATGAAAAAAGAATGTTACATGACACCAATCAAATATGACCTCATTTACAAATTTGGCTTGGCAAACATATGTTCATGCTGGCACACTAAAAACAACTAACATTTATCAAAATTGAGGCTAGGCCTGCAGTAGGTTTTCACATTGCACCCATACACTGTTGGGATAAGTGGCTGTGTTAAATAACAACCTGGTTAAATCCTGCCTTCAGAGAGTTCAGCCAATCTAGACTCAGACATACAAAGATTTCCTGTTTCCTTTCCTTTGCATCATTACACACTTCAGTTCCTAGTCAATTTCAAATCATAGAAGAGCAACTTTTTTTTCCAGCATTTATTTCCACAGGGCAATGTTGCGAAAAGCACTGAATTGTACAGGAAACAGCACTAAGTGAAAAGGCAGCTGGACAGTATGTAAGATTGTATACTCAAAAGCAAAACAAGCAACGATACACTTGCCATCAGTGTTTGAAAGTAATAGATAAGAAAACTCGTACACATTTGAATTGGAAGTGGTATTGTAAAATGACTGTTACTTAAAGCCTCAAAGACTTTATGGCTAGGGAGAGATCAAGGGAGAAGACTACAGGAACTAGAGGCGCTTAGGCACCTGTATTGTTCCACAGGCATGAATGTTCTGATTAAGCAATTTTTTTCATTAATTTTAAATAAATCTAAATCATTGAAATCTTTGAAATAGTTCTAGAGAACCATTTCAAAGTTTTCATTGTTTTTTAGAAAAGTCAAGATATGTAAAATTCATTATGCCCTGCCCATTAAAAGACATATTTTTCATCCGATCAAAACTCTTTTTCATAATCTGATAAAAGGTCACAAAAGGATTAATCCAGTCAAATTTGGTTGAAATCCATCCAATGGTTTCTGAGAAGAAGAATTTCAAAGCTTTTACCATATATTGAAATTAGCCCCACCCATTAAAGCCATGTTTTTCAACCAATCAAAATTCATTGAAGGAATCTGATAATGGTTCACCCAAGGATCATTTCTGTGAAATTTGGTTGAAAACAATCCACTAGGTTCTAAGGAGAAGATTTTCAAAGCTTTAACCATATATGGAAATATATCCAGACCATTAAAGCCATTTTTTTAATCCGATCAAATTTCTTTGAAGGAATCTGTAAAAGGTTCACCAATGGATCATTTCTGTGAAAATTGGTTGAAATCCATCAATTGGTTCCTGAGAAGATTTTCAAAGCTTTTACCATATATTGAAATTAGCCCCGCCCATTAAAGCCATGCTTTTCATCTGGTCAAAATCCTTTGAAGGAATTTGATAGAGGGTCACCCAAAGATCATTTCTGTGAAATTTGGTTGAAATCCATCCACTGGTTTAGCAGAAAAGGATTTTCAAAGCTTTTACCATATATTGAAATTGGCCCGGCCCATTTAATCCATGTTCTTCATCCGGACAAAATTCTTTGAAGGAATCTGATAGAGGGTCACCCAAGGACCACTTCTCTGAAATATGGTTGAAATCCATCAACTAGTTAATAAGAAGAAGATTTTCAAAGCATTTACTATATATGGAAATTGGCCCACTCATTAAAGCCATGTTTTTCATCCGGACAAAATTCTTTGAAGGAATCTGATAGAGGGTCACCCAAGGATCATTTCAGTGAAATCTGGTTGAAATCTGTTCAGTACTTTCTGAGGAGAGAATTTTTAAAGGACACAAGGCCATGACAATAGCTCTCTGGCTTTCAGACAGGAGCTATCACAAGGTCCAAAGCCTTGAAAAAGGCTGATGGGAAGAAGCATACACAATAATAATATAAGTTGTTGCATATT
Organism: Fragum fragum; assembly: GCA_946902895.1. Taxonomy (NCBI): domain Eukaryota; kingdom Metazoa; phylum Mollusca; class Bivalvia; order Cardiida; family Cardiidae; genus Fragum; species Fragum fragum. The sequence goes on along the minus strand of OX336365.1, from coordinate 23,775,978 downwards.
TCACTATAGGTTACATCCTATGCTTTCAGCAAAATATAATGGGTAACAAAACAGTTTGGGTTAAATTTTCAAAAAGCACAATGGTAGCCTTTGAGGTAGTTTCCTTTGCCTTGCAGACTAATATGTAGTTTATATATTACTGATACCCATCTCACTTTTGAAAATTATCATATTGATTTTCATTTCATTATTAATGTGTAATACTTACATAATGAACCTATTACAAGACTGCAAAATTTTAGACTAGTCCAATTTGAAAGGAATTGAAGACAACAGTTCAAAGTTTATGAATTTTTAGATGTTTTCAGCTATTTTGGAAAAGGCATTGAGTGAAATGAAGAAATTGCAAGTTAAAGCAATCTCTGTATTTTACACAATGTTTTCTCCATTGCTTTTCTTAATGGATATCAAAAGCATTGCTGTGTTGGAATGATTAAGTTTTCTGCTACCAGGGGTACCAACTGCATATAACGAACATTATCTCCATTAGTTTCAGGCTGCTTTGGGCAGTGGCCATGCTCATCTTCTATGTACTGTTCCAATTTCAATATATGTACAGCTGAAGCATGTACAATGGACTTCAGAAACACTTTCTTCTAAAAGAAATGTCAAATAATAAATATACATAAGAGATAACTCTACCCTACAATGTCTAAAGGGAAATGAAATGTATACTTAATGCTTTTGATCAATAAAAAACACAGTATTATCCCTACAAATATGTTCAATATTTCTGATATTCATCCAGAAAAAAAGATTTTAATATACATATGTAGTTTAGGGATAATCTGTATTGGTATCTTTATCATATCTTTTCTTGGAAGTTACAGGTCTTTTCTCCATCAAAATATTCTAATTATGTGCTCAATTGTGCCTAAGATATTGAGCAGAGAATTTCAAATTCTTAATCTATTAACAAGAGGACCATGATGGTCCTATATCGCTCCCCTGAGTATGATGGCTGAAGGCGTAATGATATGATATACAAAATATCAAAGCCCTACACCTAATCATTTTGGAGAAGAAGATTTTTTAAAGATTTTCTCCTTTAATCCTAGGTATAGTGAATATCCGACCATATTGAGCCAATTTCAAGAGTGTGGTAATTCCTTGAAGTACTTAAGTAGAGGGTCAATAGGCATTAATACATACCAAATATCAAAGCTCTAGGCCTAATGGTTTAGAAGGAGAACATTTTCTATGATATCCTTCATAACTCCTTTCTGAGATTGTACAGAAAAGGGCTTATTTTCAGGATACAGTTAATCTAAGACAGACAGACGGACGGATGACAGACAATGACCGATCACAATAGCTTACCCAGAGCACGTCGTGCTCAGGTTAGCTAAAAACATTAACATTCTATGCTATTAATATTTTCCTGTTTAAAAAGTTAGTTTGTTAGTTTACTTCATACCTATTGAATGTCCGTAGAAAATTAACCATTACATTGATAGGGCTTAAGTCCTCGTTTGCTTCCCTTTAACTCAGACAAAATTTCATGCAGGAAAATTGAATGAAGAAGCAGATGCAATTTAAGAAAAATGAATGAATCTCTTATTAACTCTTTCCTGTTCAATCCCTGGTTTTTATGTTCAAGTGTTTTTGTGCTTGAGAAACTATTGTTGCAAAGAAGAAATTGCTTGTAAAAAGCAATTTCTTCTTTTTCCACACTATTTTCTACCCTACTGAATGATTATTTATGTCATCTGCAAAACCTTTGAATTTGGACAGGTCTATTATGATACAAAACAGTAAAGAATTAAGAAAGCAAACTGTGCAAGAACATAAAAAATCTAGTTTTTATGTCATTGATTGTGCGGGCATAGCCTTCAAATTGTTTTCCAACAGAATCAATAAAAAAAAGAAAAAAATACCAGGCTATAAAAACTTAACCCTTGTAATGCTGTGTAAATAACCTTACTGAATTGATGTAAAATCAAAGGGTTGAAGCACAAACAGAACTTATTGTTCAACAATCAATATTTCTTTTAGAATCTATCTCATAAACAACTCTGGAAGGAAAAGAACAAGCAGGAGGAGTAGACCAGGATCAGACTGTTCCAAATTGAAAGAAGTTGCAGACAAAATTTTTAAATTATTGAAAATTTAAAAATCTTTTTCCTTTGCAATAAAACATTGTTGATAATGGAGGAAATTGTAGCATTTTCTGAATTTTTGCAAATATTTTCCAAAGCTTATTTCTTGAGTGGCATCAAAAGGTGGAATTGTTTGTCAATAGATTAAGTATTACTGAGACTTTCACCCATACCAGACGACAAAACTTCAGACTGGTCAAAACTGAAAGAAGTTGCAAGACATTTTACATTGCTCTAGAATTGGAAAATAAGCCCCAGATTAAGCAGCAAACATTGTGTGTTTGTCCCATGCAAGTTCTCCTTTTCCCACAAAGTTTTACATGATCATATTTCTTCAGAGCATCAGAAAGCATCACTGTGTGGCAATGGGTTACCCATTCCCACACAATGACGCTTTTTTACAACTCACAAGAAAAACAATTGGGAAAGCATTGTGTAAAATGAAGAAATTTGTTTAAATTGTTGTCTGCAACTCCTTTCAAGTTGGACCAGTCTTTGATTTTGGCGTCTGGTAATGAGTTAAGTACCTCATCATGTAAGCTCTACTAGTAGCCTAACTGTCAATCTCATTCATCAAAACAAGACAATCCCATACTTTTAACCATAAATACATAACAAAACTTTATACTGGTCATTACTGACAATAACTCAAAGTATGTTATTAACCCTTTCCTGCACTACACCTTGTTTTTACGTTCCTGTGATTTTTGAGAAAACATTTTGGGAAAAGAAGAATGTGCTAGTAACAATCACTTTCTTCTTTTCCCACCATATTTTCTATCTTGTAGGTTGGTTACTTTTCGAACTGTACTCACTTTTAATTGTCATCTGTATCTCCTTTCCAATTTGACTAGACTGAAATTTTGAAAAACAGGAAAGGGTTAAAAAAAAGATAATTACCAATCTTGGTAGAAACCCTATGGTAAAAGGACAATTTACTTCAAAAAAGCAATTTCTCCTTTTCCCACAATAACTTTATTAATGAAATTCATCGGAAAAATTTCAATACAAGATAGGTTGGTAATGGGCTCAAAACCCAAAACAAAAGACTTTGTAATGAATCATCAACAAATACCAAATCAACCTATCTGTACCTTCAGTTTTGATATACCAAAATAAATCAGGAGTCCTGGATGAGGTATTTTAACCCATTACCAGACAGCAAAATTTTAGTCTGATCTAAATTGAAAGGAGTTGCAGACGGCAATTCAAAACTTATGAAATTTTGGATTTCTTTTACTTTTGGGATAGAAAACATTGTGGATTATGAAGAAATTGGTTGTAACAAGCAATTTCTTCATTTTCGACAATGTTTTCAAAGATTTTTTTCTTGGGGGCATCTAAAAGCATAACTGAGTGGGAATGGGTTAACCCATTACTAGATGAAAAAATTTCTACTGGCACAAATAAAAAAAAGTTGCTGACAACAATTTTAAGTTAACAGAATTTAAAAAAAGAATTTGGACAGAAAACAAGGAAATCCAAGACTCTTTTTCCTTGGGTGTGTCAAAGAGTGTCATTGTGTGGGAAAGGGTAAAGGAATCCTTGTTCTGTAATTTTCTGAATACCTCTTTTTCATGTGGCATGGACATCACATCAATTTAATTCATACTTCTTGATCCTAATGCTTGTCAGTGACACAAATTTTTTGTACTTTTCTTGTGACTATCTGAAATTCAATAAAAAACATTTTTGAACCTTCCTTAATTTTAACACATTACAAGAATAAAATGTTTAGGCTGGTCTTAATTCAAGGAAATTGAAGACCCCAATTTTTGAATCAAGAAAATTAAAAAAATCTTTGTTTTCAGGGCTAGAACAGGTAGGAAATTAAGAAATTATTTTGTAATCAGCAATTCCTTCATTTTTTAGTCCTAAGAACAGTTCAATTGTAAAGGAACCCAAACCTATTATGGCACATCCGCCTGAGATATCTTCAAAGTTAACCAGTTGATTATCCTCTATATCATTACCACAAACAAAACTTTTTTAGACAAGTTAAAGCAAGCAATAAACAAAACAAGAATTTTTTTTAAGAAAATCCATTAAGACACTGAAATTTGTGGACAAAGAGAACTAGGACTCTCACAGCTTGTGACTTAATACCCCTACAAGTGCTTTCAGTGTAATGAGAGCTTTCACAATACAAGGCCATAGCTACTGACTTTGCTTTTCTAGAAAGGAAGAGTTCACAACACAAAATTGGTAGTATAATTAGCTGTGTATGTCTACATCTCATAAATATGTCTATGCTCAAGGGGAGATAATTCTTGAACCAGGGGGAATAAAGACTTTAAAATTGTGTCTTGCAAAACATCAAGGTCGAAGGGAAGTAAATCAGTTTCCCGCCATCTGTCATGTAAGTATAGGGAAACTTCGGTTCATATAAACAAGAGATCAAGGTGACCTGTGATTGGACAATAAAAGTTGAATTGAAAATTATTCATTATTTTGTGACTGATTATATTCTATCTTTAAGTTAAAAGCAAAAAAATAATGATTTTGAATCATTTTGGCATTTCAATAGCCATTTTAAAAGATGGGTATATTTCTCTGAAATGCCCGTGAGAATAGCTTTGCAGTGAGGGTCAACTCAAAACTGGGGTCAAAAGTCATACAGAAAAGGGATCATGCCATACTAAAATTTATTTTTGTTGGTGTATGAATGAATGTTCTTCAATTTAAGGTAGGTCTGATCATTACTGCAAACTCATGGACAGAGCTATAAGCAAATATGTTATAATGGTTGTCTATGGAAAATGAATTACAGTAAAACCCCTCCTTACGACCATCCCGGAAATACGGGCACCCCGCTATTACGACCGATTTTTTAAAGAACGGAATTTTTTATTCTTTATTTCAATGTTCGCGAACCCCTCTAAAACAGGCACGCCGCTATTCCGAATTACGACCACTAAATTCAGTACCAACTATAGCTGATACACTATTTTGAACCCCACTAAAACGACCAGTAACATCACACATTGAGACCGACCACCCGAATTTCACACTTGATAAGAGCGACACTAATTGGGTACGAATACATTGTAAATACATTATCGGATTTTTGATTATGTGATATCGAACCCTTATTATAATAGGTGTTATGATTAAAGTAGCCGATCACTTTTTGAAATTATAGCTCGTATTATTTTTTATTGTTATTTGAATATGTCACAGGTTTTGACTCGAGTAATAAATTTGAAAGTGAAAACGTATCCGAGAAGTTACGATTAGTTTGTTTACGGCGTTCCGAACAGTTAATTAGCAATTCAATTTTGATTTCAACGTAATTGATGCTTGGTAGATATGATATCGACAGTTTGACACTTTGAACCTGTACTTACGCATAAATAATCTGAGGTCGGACTTCTGACTCAGATGGATCAAAAGGAGAATAGCGAAAGTAGAACTTATCGAAGATCGTAAATTTGAAAATGACATTGGATTCCGCTGTAATACACGTTCTTATAGTTTCATTTTTGTATTTATAGTATTAATATATTCAAATAACGAAAATGAAATAAACATGAATTACTTGACAACAAACGACCAAACCTCAGTATTACGACCACCCCTCTATTACGACCACTTTCAGAAAGTACCGCAAGTGGTCGTATTAGAGGGGTTTTACTGTACTTCCCTTAGACCTAAATGGACTCTTCGTCTACCTTATGTTTTGACCTTTGACCAGCTTCTACTTCAGGTTTAGTGCTTAGTAGCAAACGATTCTTTCAAAATAGCTTGGTAAAATGTCATTTACACCTGAATTTACAGAATCAGTGAAAAAATCCATAGCCACACTTTCTAAACCTTTGGATCAAAGGTCAGAATGCATAGAATGGACTGGCACTCTGGATAGGGATGGTTATCCTATCAAAAGGGTAACTTGGCCCAACGGGAATGAAACCCTTGCTCGTGTTCAGCGACTTGTATATGCAGTAGGCATTGGTCACCCATTACCCAAAACAGACAGTCAAGGAAACCGGCTTGATGTTAGTCATCTATGTCATAATAGGAGCTGCATAAATCTTTCTCACCTTACGCTGGAGAACCACTCTTATAACATGGGGCGGTGTCAGTGTGTTGGTAGAACATCCTGCCTGGGTCATAATCCCCATTGCATTTTTCCATGAAGAGGGTTGTTTGCGTTTCTTGGAAAATCCGGTTTGCGTGCATATGAGTCATGGTCTGTGATAGAAGTGCTTGTGCTTGGTTGTGGCTTGGCAGCATTTTTTGTCCGGACCCTATTAAGCTGTCTGTCAACTGATTTTTTATGTACTTTTTTTCCTCCCTCTAGTTTTCATACAGTCTATAAAGCCGTTGTTTTCTTATTTTTCTGACTATCTTGTATGCCATGGACCCTTGCAGTTTTTAATTTTTTCAGATTGCAATTGCATAGACTGTAGTTGCTTCCCCACTCTACTTCTCTAAGGGATAGGGCAGCCAGCCGCAAAGCAAAGTTTTGCAAAGAGTTGCCAGGACCATTTTTTACGCGGTGAATTGCACTGTGAGCACGGGCCTCAAACGTCAATCGGAAGGTTCTGTCTTTAAGTAAGGATGTTTTGATAGCTCTTTGTTCCTTCTACTTTCTGTGTATTAGAACCCAGTTTGGTAAGGAGTACAGTATCATCCCCAAGTCTGTATTGGATGCAGTCCATCAAAGTTTGTTCATTTTCTTCGTTACTCAGATTGATTTGGAATGAATTTGGAAGGAAAATACTGTTTTTTTATCCAATTATCTGCAAATTTTCCTTTACAAACAAAGGATTTGGTTTTGCAAAGACTATGGTTGCCAGAATAACATTGCTTGATGACTGAAATCAAGTCCCTGGTGAACTGCAAGATATGAGTGTCTCTGCAACAATTGAATACAAGGTTTTGAAGCTCAGTCTGGCACCTCTGGCTAAGGTCTAAAGCAAATCTATTCTGCAGATACAGGCCATATGCCTTTGTTTTTCCTGGCATACAAGCGGTTACTTTAGAAGAAGATCTTACAAATTTTCTGTGGTTCGCGCCGAGATGTCGCGTGTCCAGCTGATGTATAGGCATGGTTTTAGTAACTCAGTTACTATGTAGTTGCCGCGCTGCCTCAAAAGACTTGCCATCACCATCCGTAGTCACATTGTTTACCTCCATTCCGTCCTTTGACATCTGTGTAAGGCAGTGTTTTGCCCAGCTCTCTTCATCCCCAATATTTGTCTCCATGCTTGCAGTTGCGGAGCAGGGGCCAGCCTTGATGTCACATGGTTCTTCATCTTGGGTATGAAATCCATGTTTGGAGCATATTTTATCGACCGTCTCCATCGCGACAATCTGTCTTTTTCTGGTTATATTTTCGGCTACTGTCACAGTGCACTGTGTAGCAGGTTGGAACGGTGTGCGGCCTACTCCGGAGTAAAAGTTATTGTTGTTAACACCGTCAATCTGTACTGGAATCTGATTGTCTGGTTGACCTTGACATTTATTTACTTTACGAAGTCGTTGAAGGCGCGAGGACATATCTGCCTTGTTTACGGAAACTATAAATTCCCTTGTTACTCGGCTAGTGTTATTCAGGCCCTTAATAGAAGGGCCTTCAATGTTGGCCCCAGCTAATAGCCGAACAATGCTTGATGCCCCAACTGATGTCTGAGTCATGGCTACATTAATGCCCATGTTAGCAGTGGCAGTTTTACAGCCACGTTGCTTTCCACAGGTTTTAATTTCGGTGTACAGATTATACATTTTGGACCTGTAGGAACCTTTTGGTTTTAAGCATATCATTCTTTCACGCCAGACAAGACCTCGCTGGGCTTCAGATCTTTTATCAAAAGTTGACTAAGACACTTTGGAAACAGGGCCTGGTGCTCTGAATTGACTTCATTTATCATCTCTAGTAGCTTGTTAACATGAAATATCCTATAGCAGTCATTCTCAGAGCTGAAATTGACAGAGACTTATTTTATCTACAACTGTAAGGGACCAATCATGCCTGAAACCTATTAATTTCCCTAATTTTACTGATTTTGTATTCCTTGAATGTAGACATAGATGTTTAATCCTAGTATGGCTGCAATGCAAATAGTCAGTCATGGTAGGCATTTTGGTCTCCTGTGTTACATATATAGGATTTAGTTTCACTCTCATGTACTATTGAAATGTTAATGGTGAGGGAATTATTGAAAATTTGAAGTTTCTAAACTATCTATTCATGAGAAGATATACATATACATCTCTTTAGAATGAAAAAAGAAATACAGGCCAAACCTAAATGTGCGGTCAATTTCAAATTGAAGTTTTAAAGAGACATAGGAAAAAATGGCCAACATACCTTGAATCTTCACAAGTTTCACTTCTTGACCACCTATTCCGCAGGCGCAGTAACATTGTATGAAGTTCCGGTCCTTCACACTTCAAAGCATTATGCATTACTGGGTCACTATCCAACAATGCGGCCTCCTCTGTATTTGGTCGGACTTACACAGATTTGTCACTTTTATTCACAGGCCTTCCATGGCCAGGTTTATTATGGCCTTTCTTAAGGTGTCCATCACTGGACTTCTTCTTTTTCCTATTTTTGTCACCTTTCATGGTTGAAGAAGTGAGAAAGCACAAAATTATACACAAATTATTTAGAAATCCACTATGAATGTTGTCACAACACTGGATTAGGGTTAAATGATACATTGGTTCTATATACAGCTTTATCAAAGTGGCCATATTATAGGTTCAGGGGTCAGATTTCTGGCCAATTAGTTAAAAAATTATCAAAACCAACTGTTAACACCCTGTCTTCTTTGAATTTGGCTCATTCCATACTGCTGATGTGACAGACTTTATATTTCTATGGTGGCTGGCCCCTTTTCCTTTGGCTCATTATGAGCTATTTATCACTTTTAATCTGCAAAACAAAAGACAAGATATTATTAAAAATGGTAAAAAATAGTGTTAAAAAGCATTTTTCAAAATCATTGATATAGATAAATGGTACATTTTAGGTCATATTAGGTTCATGTAAATGAGAATTCTAACATCACACATTTTTTTTCACAATGATTTTTTTTTTTTTTTTCAAATTTAATTTCAATTTGTTAAAGTTAACCTCTCTTAAATTTGTTAAAATATATCTGTTATAAAAAAAAGGAACAAGATTCTGAAGAGAGAAAAAAGATTTAGAGAAGTTTTTCTCTAAGGTTCTTTGTTGACAAATGAAGACTATTTCAGCCCCAGATTTTAGCCTGTAATCTGGCTTACTAGTGCTAAGGGAAAGTTCTAATTTCTCCAAAACTGTTTGACCAAATTCATTCAAATTTCATGTGAAACTTAACAATACATTACTACACAATTAAACATCAAGATTAGGGACTTTGGTTGAGAAAAAAAGTGTCATTTAGGCACAGGGAAATGGATTTGAATTTGAATGGGGTTTAACGCCGCTTTCAACAATCTTTCAGTTATATCGCGGCGGCTGGAGCACCTAACAATGGAATCCTGGTATTTCTCACACCAGTACTACCATTACATCCCTTCCTAGCCTCCAGCTGCTATCCCACATAGGTCTACGATTATCGACCCATTGGTGAGAGACAAATAGTCGGAGAGGATGAGGCCGCCGTCGGGAATCGAACCCGGGACCTCTAGAATGATAGTCCGACACGCTACCAACTGCGCTATGACGGCGGCTACAGGGAAATGGAAAAATCATAAAAATATGTGTAGGATAAGGGTTAGTCCATAAAAAAAAATATCAAAAAATATTAATTGGTGTTATCACTGCATGAAACAGCGTCTTACCTATCAGGCAGTAGGTGTTCAGGATTTGCAGTAAAAGAAATTGTAACAAAATGTGAAATTAAACTTATTTTTGAAGACCGAAAACATGGGTTATAGTGAAGAGCAATTCTCTCTTTTATTGTATTTGTTCTCTGATTTAATTCTGACTGGGTTAAGGGAAATGTCCATTTTTTCACTATGTAATTGAAGGAATAGGCTGAAATTTTCAATATTTGTCCAAAATAAGGCTTAAATTTTGTAATTTGCCGCCACACCATCTTTCCTTTAGGTCTAAGGGAAGTAAATCAGTTTCCCGTCATCTGTCATGTAAGTATAGGGAAGCTCCAGTCCATATAAACAAGAGATCAAGGTGACCTGTGATTTGACAATAAAAGTTGAATTGAAAATTATTCATTATTTTGTGACTGATTATATTCTATCTTTAAGTTGAAAGCAAAAAATAATGGTTTTGAATCATTTTGGCATTTCAATAGCCATTTTAAAAGATAGGTATATTTCTCTGAAATGCCCTTGAGAATAGCTTTGCAGTGAGCATCAACTCAAAAATGGGGTCAAAAGTCATAGAGAAAAGGGATCATGCCATACTAAAATTTATTTTTGTTGGTGTATGAATGAATGTTCTTCAATTTAAGGTAGGTCTGATGATGACTGCAAACTCATGGACTGAGCTATAAGCAAATATGTTATAATGGTCGTCTATGAAAAATGAATTACTTCCCTTAGACCATCAGCATACGGTTAATTTTTGTATAGAGTTTCAATGGTATAAAAAGCAAAACTGAAGGAAGAGTTTGCAACAAAATATTGGTAGTATAATAAGCTGTATCTGTCTACAAAATATAAATAATGTCTAAGTTCAAGGGGAGATTATTCTTGAACCATGGGGAATTAAGACTTCAAAACTGCGCCTTGCAAAACTTCAACATGTGGTTAATCTTTGTAGAAAGGTTCAATGGTATTAAAGCAAAACTGCAGGAGGAGTTTGCAACAAAAAATTGGTAGTATAATTAGCTATATATGTCTACAAAAGCATTATTAATGTCTAAGTTCAAAGGGAGATAATTCTTGAACAAGAGGGAATTTAGACTTCAAAATTATGTCTCGCAAAACTTCAACATGTGGTTAATCTTTGTATAAAGTTCCACTGATATTGAAGCAAAACTAATGCAGATTTCGTGACACAATATTGGTAGTATAATAAGCTGTATATGTCTACAATAGCATTTATAATGTCTAAGTTCAAGGGGAGATTATTCTTGAACCAGGGGGAATTAAGTCTTCAAAATTGCATCTTGCAAAACTTCAATATGTGATTAATGTTTGTATAAAGTTTCAATGGTATTAAAGCAAAACTGAAGAAGAAGTTTGCAACACAAAAATTGTAGTATAATTAGCTGTATATGTCTACAAAAGCATTTTTAATGTCTATGTTCAAGGGCAAATACTTCTTGAACCAGGGGGAATAAAGACTTCAAAATTGTGCCTTGCAAAACTTCATTATGTAGTTAATCTTTGTATGAAGTTTCAATGATATTGAAGCAAAACTGATGGCGGAGTTTGTGACACAATATTGGTAGTTAAATTAGCTGTATCTGTCTACAATAGCATTAATAATGTCTATGTTCAAGGGGAGACAATTCTTGAACCAGGGGGAATTAAGTCTTCAAAATTGCATCTTGCAAATCTTCAATATGTGATTACTGTTTGTATAAAGTTTCAATGGTATTAAAGCAAAACTGAAGAAGAAGTTTGCAACACAAAATTGTTAGTATAATTAGCTATATATGTCTACAAAAGCATTATTAACCAAGTTCAAGGGAAGATTATTCTTGAATCAGGGGGAATTAAGTCTTCAAAATTGTGCCTTGCAAAACTTCATTATGTAGTTAATCTTTGTATAAAGTTTCAATGATATTGAAGCAAAACTGAAGGAGGAGTTTGCAACTCAAAATTGATAGTATAATTAGCTGCATATGTCAACAAAAGCATAGTTCAGGGGAGATTATTCTTGAACCAGGAGGAATTAAGACTTCAAAATTATGTCTTGCAAAACTTCAACATTTGGTTAACCTTTTTATAAAGTTCCAATGATATTTAAGCAAAACTGAAGGTGGAGTTTGCAACACAAAATTTGTAGTGTTTTGTACGCAGTCAGACACACGGACTCATGGACAGATAGGCTTATACCAGTATACCCAACAAAAACATTCATTTTTTCAGGGTATAAATATCCTCCTTTTAGCAGACTTTTGATATCATTCATACAAATGTAGAAATCAGCAATTGAAGAGAAAAGAAGGATGGAAAACTCAACAAATGAGAAAAAAAGTGTCACTTTGCAAATTTTGTACATCCTAATAAAATTTTTATTACACTTAGAAGTACCAAAAACATAAGATTTTGTAGTGAAGACATTTTGACTAATGCCTAAAGTATAATTTTGAAATACCAACCTTCTGTTACTCATTCCCAAACAATCCAACTTTTTGATGCACTGAATAGCTAGATGCACTTGAGTGCCTGATTTACTCCACTGTCTACCATTTACTGATCAAGAAAGTAGTTTAGTTTTCTTTACAATAGGGGGCAACTCTTTAAAACAAAAGGTCTACCACCAATGGGCAGATAATCGTAAGCCTATGTGGGATAGCAGCTGGAGGCTAGGAAAGGGTGTAATGGTAGTACTGGTGTGAGAAATAACAGGAATCCATTGTTAGGTGCTCCAGCGTTAAAACCCCATTCAAACAAACAAACAAATTTAAAACAAAAGGACCATGATGGTCCTAAATCACTCAGCTGAATCATCTGTTGTTAAAAAATAATGCAACTGGGGTCAAATGATTTTATCAGTTTTGTGAAGATTGAGCCAAAACTGTGGCCTCAGAGTGTAAACAAAGAAATTGACACCAAGGCCCCTTTACCTGTGTTATCCAATAGAACCTTCCCATTTTCAATAGGACTCATCCTTATGACCTAACAATAATTCTGACAAAGTTTCATGAGGATTGAACAAAAACTGTTGCCTCTAGAGTGTAAACAAAGATACTGTCACTTAGACCCTTTTTCCTGTGTTTTCCGACAGAACCTTCCCTTTTCCCCTTGGGTTCATCCTTATGACATAGCAATTATTCTGACCAAATTTCATGAAGATTGAGCCAAAATCAAAAAGACTGTGGCCTCTAGAGTGTATAAAGTTAAATTGTTGACACCGCATGATGGATGAGTCATTCATGAATTACATAAGCTTACAATTAGCATGTTGTGTTCAGGTGAGCTAAATAAAGGATTACTTTTTTGTGATTTATTTTAAGAGAGGAATCTTTCTTTTATGTAACAAATACTCTCAGTTAAGCAGAATTAATTATTTCCCTTTAATCACTATTTGATCTCTACCTGTTGACCGATCTTCTAAAGATGGATTGTCAAAACTATTCTTCAAAAAATCTGATGAAGAGTCATCAAAATATCAATGCTGTGAAATAAGGTTGGAAACCATCATCCAGTTTCAGAGAGTATACTTTTCAAAATACTCACTAAACCATACATATATTGACATAAGCTCCACCCATAAAATCCATGTCTCCACCTATATTCTATAACAGCTGTTGAAATTCTAAGCATTTGCAGACCTCTAAAAGAATAAGAATTGTAGTATTTTATTTGTTTTGTTTGGGAAAGATCACTGCACACAGGCTTATTGTGTAAACACTCTTTTTCCTTGAAGAAGAAATTGATTATCAAAACATTGGACACAGCTTCCCTGTGTAACTTACATGTACTGGTCAATGTAAAAATAAATTCTTATAAAATTCTTCGTCAACCAATTCATTCAAGTAATCCATGGCTGTTTGGATTTATTTGAAGGTGATGTGTGTTTATGGCACTATACAAGGAAAGCCCTTGCAAATCATATGAAGGCATGGCTACAAATATTTTCAATGCATTTGTATGGATATTTAGTCAACAAATACACTTGTCAAGGCAAGATCAGAAATCTAAAACAACTTTTCCCTCAAAATTAATTTCTTTGAGATAAGATTTCCCATCTATAACTAATACTTATTATTTAGTAATGGATTAACCCATTCAGATACAATAATCCTTTTTGACACTGCCCAATAAAACAACTTTGGAAAAGATTGTGGAAAATGAAGAAATTGCTTCAATTAAGCAATTTCTTCATTTTCCATAATACTTTTTACCCTAAAAGACAAAGTTTTTTAAAATTTCATCTGCTTGAAAATTGCGTCTGCAACTTCTTTCAATTTGGACCAGGCTAAGATTTTATTGTCTGGGAATAGGTTAACTGATCATATAATATGATTAAATTCATGCATCATATGCATACCCTATACTTCATCAATGACAGTTTACTGCTGTCAATCAAAAATTAAATTGACCAATCAAATCATTTGTGACCGGATATGAATGATGAATGCAGACATTTATGTCAAGAATTTCATTGGTGGCAACTTTTACCCATTTCCACACAATTTTTTTTTTGACTGATCCAAATTGAAAGAAATTGCAGAGGATAATTTCAAGTTTGCTGAATTCTAAAATCTTTGTCTATTTTAGTAGAAAACATTTTAGATAATAAAGAAATTGCTTTTTTTCATTTACCACTATGTTCTCCTAAGCCTTAAGGTGAGTAAAAAGGTGTGATTGTTTGGGAATGGATAAAACACAGTAACTACAGCTTTAATTGCTGATTCAAGTTGTTTTAAGACTTTAAGGTCACCAACAAACAACTTACCTTTTCATTTATACCCCTATCATATATTCGTTTGATATCTAAGTCAAACTTCCTTCTCACAAATGTGTCCGAGGCCCGGAATGCCTCAATTCTGAATCTTGTCAGTGATTTAAAATTTTCATCTTGTATTAATCTGAAATACAATTGAATAAATATAAAACCACGGCCATAGCACAGTTGGCAGCACTTCACGCTCCTAAACATGGGGTCCCAGGTTCAATGCTCGGTCGTGGCAAATATCCTTTCCGATATTTGTATCCAACTAATGGGTGAATAATCTTAAACCTAAGTGTGGCTCTGAAATGGATGTAATGGCAGTACTGGTGTGAAAAATACCAGGAATCCATGGTTAGGTGCTCCAGCCATGATATGACTGAAATGCTGTTCAAAGAGGCGTTAAACCCCATTCAAACAAACAAAAAAATTGGGTGCATAATACATATTATGTGACCTATCTCACAAACAGGGATAACCTTGAAAAAGAAAAAAGTATCCCACTTGGCCCAACTGCATAATATTGTGCAGATTCAGGGTCTTAACCTTTTGCTTTTCACATATTTTGTTAACCCATTACCAGACGGCAACATTTTAGACTGCTCTAAATTGAAAGCAGACAATAATTCAAAGTTTATGAAATTTTAGATATTTTCAATTCTCTGGGTAGAAAACATCATGTGAAATGAAGAAACTGCTTGTTGCAAGCAATTTCTTCATTTTACACAATGTTTCCTAATTGTTTTTCTTAAGGGGTGTCTAAAAATGTCATTGTATCGGGATGAGTTGACCAATTCCCAAACAATCCCAAAATTTTTCGTCCCTCAATAAAAATAAAGCTTTAAAAAACATACTTGGATAATGAAGAAAATTACTAATAACAAGTAATTTTTTCATCATCCACAATGTTTTCTACCCATTTGAAGATTTTGTCAACAAAAAATTATCGTCTGCAGCTTCTTTAACCCTTTCCTGTTTTTCAAAAATTTATACTTGTCTGAATTCAATGAAGTTGCAGACAAAAATTAAAAAGTAGTGCAATTTGAAAAGTAACCAACCTATAGGGTAGAAAATACTGTGGGAAAAAAGAAATTGCTTGTCATTTTCAAGTTGGTGGAATTTAGAAAATATTTCCCTCTTGGGGAGAAAACATTGTGGACACTGAGGAAATTGCTTGTTACCAGCAATTTCTTCATTTTCGACAATGTTTTCCAAAGCTTTGTTTCTTGAGATGCCTAAAAAGCAGATTTGAGTGAGAATGGGATAAATAGGATGCTCTCTAGAGAGAGCTCTACAATTTGAATAGAATTTGCAATATTCCTGAAATACATAAGAACTACTTTTTATGGTGTAGGCATTCAATAGATCTAGTGGTTAAGCCTCCAGTGGCAGTTTGCCCTCATTGAACTTTGAGGAGATCTCAAAATTTTGTCTGTTTACTTAAGCTATCAAAGCTGATGCTTTGCTAACTGAAAACACATTCCCCAAATTATTGAAGCCATTTTTAATGAAGATCCTACTGAATCAACATTATTTGTCAGTAAAGTTCTAAAGGACATTTTTTGGTATAAAAAACAATGCTGTTCTTTCTGGATTTATACTTCCACCTTTCTGATTTGGATCTAAACTAAATTGAGGAGCTATCAAATGTGGATTAAATTCACAGGCATATAGTTGAGTTTTCAAAACACAAAGCTTAAAATCCAAAATGATCTCACTTTATGACAATCCTCAAGAAAAAGTTTTGGAAAACATTGCAGAAGATGAAGAAATAGCTTGTCACAAGCCATTTCTTTGTCACCCACAATGTTTTCTATCCAGAAAAAACAAAGAATTTAAAAATTCTTTATCGTGAAATTGTCATCTACAAAATCTCAGAAATTGGATCAGTCTAAAATTTTAGCATCTGGTAATGGGTTAAGTAAAGTTAGTATCAAAGAATAAAAAAAAATATGGAACGCTTCACGAATTTGCGTGTCATCCTTGCGCAGGGGCCATGCTAATCTTCTCTGTATCGTTCCAATTTTAGTATATGTACAGCCGAAGCGTGTACATTATGTGATAGAAAATAGGCCCTAAATAAATAATGTCAAACACTCTTTATATAATGATAGGGGTAACTCTCCCATTATAATGACTAAAGGGAAATAACATGTATTTCTAACTTTTTTTATCAATAAAAACACATTATCATAATGTACTTCACAAACAAGTAAAATATTTCTAATATTTTTCTAAATTGAAAATAGATTTTTCAATATGGATTAGTGATACTTTGTATTGACATTACCATTTGATCTTTTCATGGAAATAACGGGTCTTTTTAACCTATTCAACTCATAAGTGTTCAAATGAACTATGGAAAGAGAAGGAAGAATTTCAATATCATATTTTATTTTCTAATATTCTAAGCTATTAAATTTTTTCCTGTAAAAAAAAAAGATAAACAAGAAAGAGAAAAAAATAGTAAATTAATTAATACTACGTCGGCTCCGTTCTATAAGGACGTATATGAAAAATAGGTACTTTTCAGGAGAAGCAAAAAACTAAATATCTTTTTTTGTACTTTTCATTTCTACACGTTTTATAGTCGAAAAACAAAGGAAAATTAGCCTTTTAAAACGGTATACTTCTTTTAAAGATTTGATTCTTTGTTATTGACGTCATGTCAAATACGGCATTTTTTCACGAAAATCCTCCGGAATTAATACAAGTACGCCATTTTAGCAGCAAAAATAGTTCAATATCGTTAAGCAAATTTCGTTTTATGAAATTCAAGACTGGTTCAAATGAATGTGAAAAACAAATGCCCCCGTAACAGCATTTTATTTCAAAACCTTGCCTATGGCGGATTACCTTGACTTTGTCAAATGACAACGCAGACGCACATCAACAAATCTATCAACATGCCAATCATTGTTTATTCAATAGGATTAAAGTAATGAAAGATTTTTTGTTAAGTTCTGCAGACAGACAGACAGACATACCGACAGGCAGGCGGACGGAAAGACAGACGGACAACGATAAAACAGTATGCCCCTGATCTTATTGATGCGGGACATGAACGTTGCAGACGATAATGAAAAGTTGGAGCAAATTGGAAAAGAAAAACCCTATGTTTGGAAAAATATTGTGGGAAAGGAATAATTGCTTGGGACAATACCTCCTTTTTATATTATTTTCTCGAGTATAAATTCTAGGGGGCGTAAAAATTGACTGGTAGAATTTGAAAGAGATTAAGTTTGACGACAATAAGATTTGGGTGCAATTTGAAATAAAACCATTATAAGTTAAAGAAAATATTATGGGAAAGGATGAATTGCTTGTTGCAATTTCATCTTTTCTCATTTTATTTTCCCAAGTATAAAATCATAATGGCGTAAAATTCATGGGCTCTGCAGACTATTGTTAAGCTAAGTGCTTCCGATATCTAACATTCAGAAATATTTTGCTTCGAAATGTTATTACGAAAACCTGATAATCAGATGAACGACAAGTTAAATGATTCAACACCGCAAACTGATAACTGTTTTATTAAAACAGATGAACTGTAACTAAAATGCTTATGAACTATCAATAGTACAAAAACTACGTGAACCAATTACTGTATGGCAGTATTTCAGAAAGGTCCAGACGAATCACACAATTTTTAACAGCTTTCAATGATAAGGAAACATTGTGAGAAGAGGAGAAGCTGTTTGTAACAATCAGTTCCTTATTTTCTCGCAATGTTTTCTCAAATACTATTATTCATGGGCGTAAAAAATAGTCTGGTTGATACGGGGTTAGATGATAGATCATTTTAGCACGAATATAGCTATTGTAAAATACAGTTTTTCTACCTTTTTTTTAAAACATAGGTTTAACAATCCCTTTTAGTCATTGTGATCACTGTAGTAGCCTTTGTCTTATGAGTGGTGCGGCAGCTTATCATAAAAAGCATGGTAATCCTTCGGAATGACCGACTTTAACTGTTGTAAATGAAGAAACTTGTTTCTTTTAAGTGGAATCTCTTTGTTATACAACTGTGTAGTGGTGGTGGTGTTTTTAGCTCCCGATACTTTCCTCGGTGTTGGTAGATCTTGATATTCTGCGCTCATCGTAGTCTTGAACCTTATGACTCCATCCCCATATCTAAGACAACGTATATCGTTGACTGTTTCTGTGCCAACACCGATTCCTGGGCGTATTGAGGAATATTTTCCAATGTTAGAGAAATCCTTAAAGAACCTGTAGTCGACGTATTTTATCTCATAAGGGACAATCTTTCTCGCATCTTTAATGCCATCTACATATTGTTGTGGAACATAGATTGGCCTATTTTTCAAATGCCTTTCAATAACACTGTGAACACTATCACACTCCATTTGGGTGTGCCCTCTTTCGAGAAACTTTTGTTCAATTGTAATATTTTTTTCAGTCGAAAAATTGAGAAGAGCATTAGAAAGTGTTATATTTCGGTTTTGATACCCACATCCATCCGAATAGACAATTACGTGATTTATCTCCTGGAAATCGATGTTTGATAAGTAATCTAAAAGGCACGTTGTGAAGATATTTGCCGTAAGTTCACCATGACACTCGTGCCAAAAGTAACACATTACCTGGCGTGATGCAAGGTCAAATATTGTATAATTATGGCAAGACAGCTTCATTTTATAATACAGACAACTGGCATTCAATTTTGGACATGTTAGAAGACTTTGTAAGTCTACAGTGATAACCTTAACGTTTTTCTCGTATCTAGTCCTTTGCTTGTCGCTTTCTTTTGAAGCCCGTGCTTCTTCCTTACGCTTGATATGCTTTTCATAGTCATTTTGTGAAACCGTCTTGGCCTTATAGCCACAACATGTATCACATAAATCCTTTTTAGGCCTATACAGACTGAGATTCATATCATGAAATACTTTATAGAATTGTGTCGTCTGCACCACTGGTTCATTTTTTTCAAGCATTTTTCGATTGTACTCCTTGTACACATCCATGATATTAATAAACAATGGTTCTAAATACTGTTTAGTAGTTGAGGATCTACAATAGTGTGAAGGTAATTTCGGAAGTTCTGTAAGGTATTGTCTGGCTTGCTCCAATGCAGCAGTGGATCCATTACGTTTAGGTTTGGTTTGTTGTCCATCAACACAATTTAGTCTGCTTTCCTTAGGAACACCAACCTCGGCACCTTTCAACCATTGGTAAACCATCTTTTCATGCAATCCAAGCGTGGATAAAAACATTTCCCGACAGACTTGTATCCTCTCTTCATCAAGTTTCAAGTGGTACTTGTGTGTTATACTCTTTCTACCATCTTCCGTTGCTTTTTTCGCTTCACATTTGTCAACAAGACTCATAACATAAACTCTCTTTTGGTTCCAATCCATTTTCCGCCAGAATTGTTCAAATATTGTTTCTCTGAGTTTCTCTTCCATCTCAAAACACCTTCGACCTCCGACTTTCTTTCTGCATTTTGCTGAACACTTACTTTCGTATAAACTCCTCTCTGTCCTGTCCTTTGAAAAATGTTTCTTACCATCTTCATCTCTGACGACACCTTTATATTTCAAACCAGTCATTCTCAATCTTTTATTCTTTAGCTTTGTTATCTTAGTAGACATTTCAATTTGCTGTCTAAGATGTTCCTTATCACTTTCCTTTTCTGTAATTACTTCTTCGTGATCAACAATTAAATCTTCCACATCTGGCTCATTTCTCTCTGACTGTAAAGCTACAGCTGAATCATAAGACACACCGTAATTATTTTGTCCATTTGCAATCACACTTATTGAATCATCCGAATCGGACGTGAGTTCCTCATTACAAAATAAATCAACATAGTCTGTTGAAGGTCCTGGAAAATCCGTCTGTGAATTACAAGGGTAAATAGATTGATTGACTTTTGTCTGAATGTGTGAACTTATACCTGTAGACTTAAGTGCACTATTGTTTTCAAAATTCTGTTCAATATCTGTGTCGTCACTTGAACTATCTCTTCTTCTTTTTGATGGGAAGAATGTTGGGTCTTTCACATCATCATCATAGTCTGAAATATCTATATCATGATCATCACTTTCATTGTTGTTCTCATCTTTGGTCAATGTCTTGTCGGGGTCATTGTCTGTGTTTCTTTTAAGTGCTAGTTCAACTAGCCGTTTACCTCTAGACAACATGGCGTCGTGTCGGAATCTTGTGAATGGTACAGTCTAAATGCCTTCTGCGGAGATTGTAGACCTCCCTATCTTCGGTGTCCTCGGGAAATGATATAAATAGTTGCATTAACCATTGATTTATTAGTCTATCACATATATCGAGCTGTATTATAACTCCGGAAATATCCAGGACGATAAGTCGTAGTTTAGCACAAATATCAAGTAATGTTTCTTGTGTTATGTGGTTGAACGACAGATAAAGCTGATCTAACTGTTTACATGTGCTTATTACACCAAAGTCAGTGTCAATTAAGTTGCGACAGTCAGATAAGTTCAATATAACTAGAGATGGTGTCTCTTTCAAAAAGCACAGTGTAGAGATTGGACTTTGACTGATATCCAACCAATAAAGGCGCTTAGACAGGCAAAGTTTCTGGGCTAACAGCAAATCCAACTCGTATGAGTTTGACTCTTTGAGTGCGAACGGTACATACAGCCTTTCAATATATCTTGCGTGTCTTAAAATACGCCTGAGACAATGTGTATCAATACATGTATTGAAGTCTATATCAATATCTCTCCACAATACAGAGTTATATTCAATGACGTCCTTAAGGTGAGTACATGTTCTGTTTACACTCAAAAGTAATTCTGTTAAAGGTATGTAGAGTAGTATCTTGACGAGCACACACTCTGGCAAGGATAGTAGTGAAGCCATCCATATGTTCGAAAAAAGCGTACCTGCAAAAACAAAAGTATAGACCACCTGTAAATTTCGTTCGAAAATGACGTACCAAACAAAAACAACAAAAATATATTTTGGGGAATTCTGATCATCGTTTCTCACTAATTAGCTGTAATCAAATAATGTAAGTCAATTTTTCTAATGGCTGTGAAATTGGAAAGAGTTGTTTGTAGCGAGATTCTAACTCGCATTATTGTCATCAATCAAAATCATCATTTTCGTCGATGTAACTTTACAAATCAACAAATTACTATATCTAATGTTGATAAGAATATTTATATTTTGATTAAGTTTCAAAATTTAGCCTCTTTGCTTGTAAAAATGCAAAAAAACTTACACGTGACACAATGTGATGTTCTCTTTGCAGGTACGTCATTTTCGACCGAGTGAATAATCGCCCAATCCATTTTCGACTTTTCCTCACATGACAATTTCTATGGTTTATTATTGGCTATCGTATTCGGTATTTTCGCATTTGACGCGGGCAAATTCGTTAAGTTCGAAGGCATCGAAATCGAAAAACCGCATTTTTCCATATACGTCCTTATAGAACGGAGCCGACGACTATTGAATGCTAAAAGGGAAGTAGACCGTATTACATCGATAAACATAAATTCCAAATTTGTTTCCCTTTGATATTCAGGCAAACTTTTAGGCAAGCAAAATTGAAGGAATAAACTTATGCAATTTGAGTGGAACAATAACAAATCCCTTTTTTTAAAAAGCAACTGTGTGTGAAAAAAATAAAACAAGAGGGCCATTGGCCATAAGGCGCTCACTTGAGTCAATAGCTGCAGAAGTAAAAAGGCTGCAATGACCTAATTTGGCCAAAGTGAATTTGTATCAAATCTTTTTGATGAAATCAGAGTAAAACTTCCTTAAAAAGTTTCAAGGTATTTGTTCTGTATAATTAGCATGTACATTGCATGGAATATTTCAGAATAGACCTAGTGACCTTGTTTTTGACCCCAAGTGACCAATTATCAAAGTTAACCACCATTTAAAGGGGGCAAACATGCTTACCAATTTTCAACACATTTGAACCAACAACTTTGGTTAAAAGTGAGGGCTGTATGGTGCAAAAAAGTTATTTCTAAGATTAGCCCAACCAACCCATCTTTTGACCCTAAATGACCAAAACGAACTCCACCAAGAGTTTATCGAAACAAACATTGGACCAAATATCTACCCATTTGAGCAAAAAAATAGTATCTCTAGTGCACACAATGTTTTTCAAAGATTTGACCAAGTGACCTATTTACAGACCCTCCTCTGCCCTAATAAAAAACTTGATCTAGATTTCAAAGAAAAAAATATTCTCACTAAGTTCTTGACCCACATGACCCAAAATAAACTTGACCAAGAGTTTATGGAGACAAACATTCTGACCAAATATCATGTCAATGGAGCCAGAAAACTGGCCTCTAGAGTACTCACAAGGTTTTTCAATGGCTTGACCTACTGACCTTATCATTGACCCTGTGTGCCCAATATTGAAATTTAATATATACCCCTTTCCTGGATAAACCCGGGATTTTACGTCACTGTGATTTTATACTTGAGAAAACATTGTAGAAAAAGGAGAAATTGCTTGTAATAAGCAATTTCTCCTTTTCCCACAGTGTTTTCTACCACATAGGATGGTTTTATTTGGAATTGCATCCAATTTTCATTGTCGTCTTCATCCTCTTTCAATTTGGATCTGTCTAAAATTTCAAAAACCAGGAAAGGGATACTTAAAAATATTCCAAGTAAAATATATACATCACACACAGACAAAATTGGACACATCAGAAAAAAAACTCTGTATCTGACAGTGTCAAATACGGTTCCTTATAAGGTAGTCTAAGATGACACCATTTTCATTCTTTATGAAGTCATAATGCAAATAAACGTAATCAGAATGGTAACAGAGAAGGAAAATACTTGTAGAATTAGAAATACATATTTCTTTATCATTTCTTTGAATTTATTCAATAAAAGACAGGTACTGTATATAATAAATGGAAAATTATGTTATGATTGCAATACAACATCTTGTATTTATTTCTTGCTGTGGAAGAAAATGTGATATTCCGCTCCATCTTCGGATTTTCCTCGGCAGCTCAAAGCAAATATAAGATATTATGTCACCGCTATTGTTACACAATATTTTTTATTGAGATTTCATAGAGACAAACATACTGACCATGTTTTTGACCACAAATGACCTTAAAAAAACTGAACCAAGAGTTCATTGAGACAAACATTCTACACAAAAGTATTTCTATGATTTGACCAAGTAACCTAGTTTTTTACCCCAAAATGACCAATATTCCAACTTGGCTGAGATATTATGGAGACATACATTCTTATAATATACATTTAAGCCCGAATTGTGGCTTCTAGAATGCAAACAAGGTGTACCTAAGATTTGACCTAGTAACCAATTTCTTAACCCAAATTGACCAAAACTCGATCTTAGCCTCGATATCATGTAGACAAACATTCTGACAAAATATCAAGTATTTCTAATAATTGACCTGGTGACCTTATATTTGACCAAAGGTGACACAAATTTTAACTTTGCTGAAACATTCTGACAAAAAAAGTAGGCCTTAAAGTGCATACAAGATGTTGAAAATGAAACACAATACAAGACTGACAGAGGACTGACACAGCATGATCACAAAAGCTCACCTAGAGCATGTTGTGCTCAGGTGAGCTAAAAATATAATTTTGAAAGTAAAATTGATCAGGGTTGTTATATCATAGAAAAACAGTTAAATGCGACAAAAGTATCTCATCAGAAACAGTTGATTTTGTTTGTTTGAATGGGGTTTTATGCCGCTTTCAACAATCTTTCAGTTATATCGCGGTGGCTGGAGCACCTAACAATGGAATCCTGGTATTTCTCACACCAGTACCACCATTACATCCTTTCCTAGCCTCCAGCTGCTATCCCACATAGGTCTACGATTATCGACCCATTGGAGAGAGAGCTTTTCCTTGAAGGGAGGTATCAAAGTTTCTGAAACCCAGATAAGAAAAAAATTACCAATTTCCAAGTGCCAAAATACACCTTAACAAATATTTAATACTTTTAACTTTAGTCAGGTATTGAATAGTGGTAATCTAATAGGCCTTAACCCATTCCAACTCAACAAAATATTAGACTGGTCCAAATTGAAAGAAGCTGCAGACGATATTTTCAAGTTGGTGGAATTTAAATTTTCTTTGTCTTTTTGGATAGAAAACATTGTGGATAATGAAGAAATTGCTTGATACAAGCAATTTCTTCATTTTCCACAATGTTTTCCAAAGTTTTTTTCTTGAGGGGCGTAAAAAGGAGGGCTTGAGTTGGAATGGGTTAATTGGCTTTTTGTGGTTATATCTGAAAGGTTCAGCATAATTCCAGGTAATTTTTAGATGTCACTGAATTTGGCTGCCAACATCCAATGACCTCATCTGCATATGACCCAAAGTCAACTGAAGGCAAATAATTTACTAGCCAAACAGCCAATGTCCAAAATCATGTCAAATGAATGGGTTAGCGCAAAACTACAGTAAGTGTTTATATTCGCAATAACACTTACGACAGTTTTTGCCTGATCTTAAAAGAATTAAAGATCGGCTAGCGAAAATAACTCCTGATAATGTAATGATGATGTTGGTTTGATGTAACTTAATCCAAGTGCAAGCTTCCAACAGTTATTCACACCATGTGAATGATCCTATATTCTTTGCAACTGTCTCGGATTAATCTAAAAATACCTTACTTTTTTCTGATAAGCAGGCTCAGACTTTTGAAAAAATACTTTTCGGAATAATGTATTCATGTAGTATATGAGAGGAAATAAAAATGATTAAAATCTGTGACATGAAAAAAAACATTGATACCTACCTTTAACCCTTTCCTGTTTTTAGAAAATTTAGACTAGTCCAAATCGAAAGAGGTTGCAGACGACAATGAAAATTGGATGCAATGCGAAATAAAACCATCCAATGTGGTAGAAAATATTGTGGGAAAAGAAGAAATTGCTTGTGTCAAGCAATTTCTTCTTTTTCCACAATGTTTTCTCAAGTATAAAATCACAGTAACGTAACGTGTTTAAACAGGAAAGGGTTAACATCAGAGTGCTGAAAGCACCAGAAGCACCAACTGTAGGTTAAAATTTCTTTTGAAAATTTGTCTCATAAACAATTCTGGTTTAAAAGGGACAAGCAGGTGGTGTAGACTTAGATCAGACAGTTCACATGCATAGGTTGATCTTTATCTATACTTCCATCCAAAGAAGGAATATTACAGGTTCAGCATGACAAGGATTAAAGAACCAGCTGTCAGCAGTTTCATCCTGTATCCCTGTAACAAGCCATTTCTTTTCCAACAATATTTTCTTCCCTACTGAGTGTTTATTTTTCAAATAAAATCAGTTTTAAATTTTGCCTGAAAAACTTCTTTGAATTGGCCCCTACCGATATACGGAGTTGTCCTGAAAATAGCCCTTTAATTAACTCCCTTGACTTGACTGGGTAGTTCCGGTTTAAATTTGCTATATAGAGAATATAAGGGCTGAGACTAAATGCTCCTATTTTGCGTAGAATCAGATCTTTTTTCAGTATTTGATACAGAGGAATGTTGAGTACTCTTAAAATACTCTTAGAATATGGAATGGTTGTGGTAGTTTATGATAACGTTGACACGTTTTAATCGTTTTCTCTCCCAACCTAGGAACCAAATTCATTCTCGTCCAGTTTTCATATTTTACTTCTCATTTTCGAAACAAAATTAGCCTTTGTAGAAAATCATTGCGTTTACTTCTTTAACTTGAAAAGACTTATTAAAACAAGGAAACCACACAACAACAACGAAGAATAATAATATTGCGATAAAGAGTACTATTTACGCCGATTTTCTCCACATTTGAAAGATCAAAGATCCATTATTTTAGGTACACATGGCTATTAAAATTTTGTTCGTATCCTCTTTCATTCTGAGATTTTTTTCTGTAAAGGGTTAAATGGTTAATCAAATTTGAAAGTTAACGATGTCCTCTCATAAATTGCTGTTTTAATCCAAGTAACTTACACGCTTCTGATCGGTATCTCTGATTGCTTAATAGACCACTAGTGGTATTTTGGATATACACTGGATATATCTCTCAATGATCGGCTATTTGCTTTTGATTTTCACCCGATATCCCCTTATTACTAGTAATAAAGGAAGTTGTTTGCTATTCCCTCTAATTCTAAGGAAATTAAGAGTTTGTTCATTTTAAATATGATTATAAATGCAAGAGGTAAAGGAAATCTATTTTAAAACGTTTCTCATTTAGAAAAAAATTGAAAAAAATGTTTAAGTAAGAAAAATCTGAAAAAAAATGTTTAATATCACTTTTTTACAACAAAAAGATTTGACTTTTTATTATATATACATTGTATCATAGATGTCATTGCATGATATATCTCAATATAGTAATAAGAATTTGGTAAATGGATTAACACATTCAAAAAGATTGTCTTAGTTTGATCTTTGTAACACCCTTTATGGTCATCTCTTTTATATTCAACCTTTTTTATTTCTCACTTTTTCTCAAATACTTAAACACATGAAATGATATATAAAACAATAAATAAAAAAAAAACATTCAGTAGGATAGAACTACTGTGGAAAAGGAAAAAATAATGCTTGCAGCAAGCATATTTTTTTTTCTATAATGCATTCTCAATTTGCATATTCTTTTTCTACAATGCATTCTCAATTTGAAAGCCACAGGGACGAATAAACCAAGGTTAACCAGAATAAATTTTATATAAAAAATATAAATTTGTGCACACAACTAATATCAGATGCTAAAGCTTGTGCAGGTTGATTGATTTAAATTGGTTTACCCATTCCCACACAATGATGCTTTTAGGCGCTCCTTAAGAAAAATAATTGTGAAAAACATTGTGTAAAATGACAAAATTGCTTGTAACAAGCAATTTCCTCATTTTGCCAAATGTTTTCTGCCCTGAAAGATGAAAATATCTACAAATTCATAAACTTGAAGTTGTCATGTGCAACTCCTTTAAATTTAATATTTTGCCCTCCGGTTATCGGTTTAACACCACTTTCAACATTAAATCAGTTACTAAGCATAACTGACATTTCATCTGAGCAACCAGCTGCTCACCCTACTTAGACCTTATCATTTGCCAAATGGTAAGAAATTAATGATATATCTTACTTGCCATTGGTAAGAAACGAATGATATATCTTGGGAGGGCATACAGAGACAACAACCATTTCCACAAGCCTTCAGACACTTTACAAAGCTTGTTGAAGATCATGCAGTGAAATTCTGGTTAAATTTATTCCATGAAAATCAATGACAATGGTATTTGGTAAATTCCCATGGTCATGAAATGAAGACGTATGGAGAGCTTCTTTGTAACAGTTCCCGTTTGTAAAATGACAGATATTTTATCAATTCAAAGCCCCGCTTGACATGTGAAACCATTCTTTTTTAAAAAGGAAATAGCAGAATGTATTAACGTGAGTATCATTGTATTTATTTCGATCAAAAAAGCTTTTTTTATGGTAATTCATACGTATATCCGGAATAAGGGTATATCCGAAAAATACACTTTCATATCGGCTCATTTACGATTATAAACACGTAAAACGTCACTTAGCTTTAAAAATTAAGCTTGGCTGTTAAAATAAAGTACTCTCTAGATCATCTAGGATTTCAACATTGATGACACGTAGTAAGAGCTGGCAACATCCTGTTAATGTTTTTGATACCGATATCATCGATTTTATCACCGTAACTACCCAAAGATTTAAGGGAGGCCACTCTAATACTAAAACTAAGCAGAGTAACTCTGGATATCGGTAGGCCCCATTGGGACAAGTCTAAAATTTTGAAAAATAGGAAAGGGATAACCAAATATGCTACATTTACTTTCGTTTTTGAAATACCTACAAATTCAGCGGTACTGGATCCAATATTTTTGAAAAACCTTTTTGACTTCCTGGATGGCCCTTTTTGGTGTGGTAGGTGACATTTCATCATTTTTGTTCATATTCCGTACCTTTCATTCCATCGGCTTATCAGTCACACTACATCTTTTAAATATTTGATGTGGCATAATCTGAAATTCAATCATATATAATTTAATTGTTAGTTTCGTCTATCAAAAACGAGCGATCTGATTGGTCGAAAAATTTAATTCATACCTCCATGAACAAAATTTTGAGTATGCAGCCACTTTGAATGCTTCCGCACAAAATAGTTCACTACAAAAAGGTATCAAAATTTGTTAAGTTGTTGCAATTTTCGCTCGATGCTATTAAATTATAAGAAATGAAGAAAATATTTTTTGTTTTCATGGAGGTATGAACCGAAAAACCTAATCACACATTCAACAATTAAAGTTTATATAATGTTAGATTTTTTCAACTTTCTAGGCAGAAAACATTGTGTTAAATGAGGAAATTGCTTGTCACTAGCAATTTCTTCATTTTATACAATGTTTTCCCAAGTGCTTTTCTTGAAGGGCGTCAAAAGGCGTCACTGTGTTGGAGTGGGTTAACTATTTCATTAGTACTTGATAGACATTGAACAGCCTGGAGAAGCACATAGTGCATAAAAAGTAATCAGTAATTGTGAACAAAGTGCATTGAATTAATCTGGAATAAGAGAGTTTTAGAAAATAATATGAAAATTGACGAGCAATTTCTTTATTTTCAACATTGTTTTCTACCCATAAATACAGAGAGAATAACAGGGTTATTTGAAAT
The DNA here is from genome assembly GCA_946902895.1 of Fragum fragum. Lineage (NCBI taxonomy): Eukaryota > Metazoa > Mollusca > Bivalvia > Cardiida > Cardiidae > Fragum > Fragum fragum. Next base: position 23,746,697 of record OX336365.1, on the reverse strand, counting down.
TCCATCAACTTGAAATAGTTCCCTGCAACTTCTTGAATTTGGAACAGTCTAAAATTTTGTCATCTAATAATGAGTTAAAATTGTAAGATTTCCTTATTTGTCCATCTAAACAAATGTTATATACTCAATGATACTCAACGAATGTATCTAATCAAGATCACACCGTCTCATCAAGTAAATTTGAATGAGTACCTATTGCATAGGGTTTGGTCGAAAAATAGCAGACACCTGTCCCTCCATTTTAGAGCTATTGGTCATATTCTATCAATCAAGGATCGACTCTTTTACTTACTTTTTTTAAATCTTTTTCCTGTGAATTCCATCTATAGAACAAAAATCTAAATTATTATCCCATTCCAACACGGTGGATTTTAGACTGGTCCAAATTGAAAGGAGCTGCAGACAACAGTTTCAAGTTGATAGAATTTTGAATTTTTTCGTCATTTTGGGTAGAAAACATTGTGGATAATGAAGAAATTGCTTGATACAAGCAATTTCTTCATTTTCCACAATGTTTTCGAATGCTTTTTTCTTGAGGGGCGTAAAAAGGAGAGATTGAGTTGTAATGGGTTAACAGGGTTCATGCTGCCGATCGCCATTGTCGCCATATTCGACAAAAATAGCATTCTGGCACCAGTTTTTTAATTAGGCGAAAGTTTTTGGCGCCAAAAGATGATAAGTTTTGTTAACCCATTACAACTCAATCCCTCCTTTTTACGCCCCTCAAGAAAAAAGCTTATGAAAACATTGTGGAAAATGAAGAAATTGCTTGTATCAAGCAATTTCTTCATTATCCACAATGTTTCCTACCCAAAATGACGAAAAAATTCAAAATTCTATTAACTTGAAATTGTTGTCTGCAGCTTCTTTCAATTTGGACCAGTCTAAAATTCAACTTTGTTGGAATGGGTTAATACATACATTTACTTTGACTAATCTGAGGAAACCAAGGCTGAGGTATAATTGCTCAAAGGCTTGTATATTTGGTCAATTATGTCATCGAGTCTTAAACAAGACCAACACATTACCAAATTTAATTACAGTTCTGATTGACAGTAAATCAGATTAATGAAATAAGCTCATTGGTTGGCGGGTCGTATTGATTTTGTTTTTTGGGCATGACTTAGTATTAAGGCTAGACCAGATGAAACTTTTTATATGAAGGCTATCAGTTTATATCAAAAGACCTCAATTATCACCCATAAATTGGCTCTTTTAAGAAAATTGTAATTAAACTGACCACCATTTGCCTTTTCCTAATGAATACAATTGCCAAAAATAGGCATATTTTCAGCATAATCAGGATCTGCACTAGTTAATTAATTACCGCACAACAATTTTTAGATTAGTCAAAATTGAAAGGAGTAGCAGCTGACATTTCAACTTGCGTGAGAATCAGAAAATAAGTGTGGAGAAATTGCTTAATCGAACAATTTCTCCTTTTCCCACAATTTTTTCTATGATTGTATTTCTTCAGGGTGTAAGAGAGTGTTACAGTGTGGTAATATATCAAAGGTGTTATCTTATTGAGGATCGAAATATTTAAGGCTTATAATCATACTTTTTTTCAAATAAAGTTTATACAAAAAAAAAATATGGAACGCTTCACGAATTTGCGTGTCATCCTTGCGCAGGGGCCATGCTAATCTTCTCTGTATCGTTCCAATTTTAGTATATGTACAGCCGAAGCGTGTACATTATGTGATAGAAAAGGTGCTCTAAATATATAATGTCAAACACTAATTACATAATGATAGAGGTAACTCTCCCATTCAAAGTTTAAAGGGAAATAACAAGAAAAATTAATAGTAATTATCAATAAAATAATGAACTATACATACTAGGCTTAGGAAATAAGCTAAATATTTCTAATTATAATTACAATAAAGTATAATCAATATTAAATTAAAGAAATTAACTTTATCATTATTATAATTCACTATTTGCTTCACAGTTACAAGTGAATTCGCAAACTAAATGTGAGACCACCTGAGCTGCAGATATTACTAGGGAAAATCTAATTTCTAATTTGACATTGTTTCAAATATTCCAATTTCAGTCTTCTCCTTTTGCAAATATTCCAAACAATACAAATTTAGAAAAATATGAAGGCCATTTATTCATCTTCAATGAAATTAAAAGTACGTATCTAGTTAGCTGGAGCATATTCATTCAGGAGCCAATAAGATTTGACATCACAATCGCTACCGGATATTAGGTTTTAAGATGAAGGTCTTTAATTACAAAATACAGGTTAGGATGCATAATCATTTTAGATATAAAAAGCTCAAATAACTATGCAATCAAAATAGACCAATTTAATGCTTTTCTTTGGTCATTCAAGTTCAAATTATTATTCAAGTTCAAATTATTTGAAATTAAATTAGGCTACTATATCGACCTACTTTAAGATATCTAAGGGACATTACTCATTAAACATGAAGTTACCTCTCTTAGACAATAGTAAACTTCTAACACAAAATGCAGTTTTTCACCCAGCAAATATCTAACGCTTAAGTGAGCTAAGCCTTGTTGTAATAATCATAACAAAGATCACAATTCAATAGTAGATCTCTCTCTCTCTCTTTTCTATTTTCAGTTTAGGCAATCTGTTGCCAATGCCAAATAAGTTCAGACAATTATCTAAAGACATTCTGAAACCGTAAAACCAGAGCTGTGCAAGTCATACACCATGAGATCTAGCAACCAAAATAAATAATTACAAACCATCTCACTTTATATCAACTAACAAGATAATGTTATCTGAAAGTTTCCAACTTTTTTGCAACTAGGCGCCATTTTCAATTGGTGTCGTCTAAATTAGGATGTCATGTGCTGCAATTCCAAGAATTGATTGGTTCCTTGGGATGCAGGCAAATCACGTGACGAGAAGAACAGCTTCCTCGCTCTTGGTGGCAGACCACAGCGGTTATCATCGAGTCAAATTTGCCTAAGCGCGTTAAGAGATATATTTCTTCCCACCGTCGACATCAAAGTAAGCAATATTTACCTTTGTTGGTGCTTTTGTAAAGAATCCAGCAGAGCTTAACTATGGATAATATCTTTAAATTGAATACTGTATATGATTGGACAAATGACAATTAGACGACTTTTTAATTTTATGTCCCCGACTATATATACATTGTTTACATTTTGCGAAACAAACTCAGTCGTTTTTGTCTCATCTTAAAAGAGGTCAAAATGCATCACGCCCAGCGATCTGTCAACCAGTCACGATCTACTTGTTATACCGTGAGGACAAAAAAAAAAAAAAAAAAAAGAAAGAAAGAAAGAAAGAAAAGAAAAGGAAAAAAAGAGCGACGGGGTCGTTGATTTGACGCCTAAACGTCGTATCTATGAATTTATTGAATATATACATGAATAGTAACGGAAATTAATTAAACCGTTCCCAAGTATAGGCCTAATAACGCTTTTGGTCGCCCCTAGGCCATTTGGATAGTGTAAAATGAAGAAATTGCTTGTGACAAGCAATTTCTTCATTTTACACAATGTTTTCTACACAAAAGTTGAAAAGTCTTCGAATTGATAAGTAGGACTGCAGTCTGCAATTCATTTCAATTTGAATCAGTCTTAAATTTTACAGGCTGTTTATTTGTTGAATAAACATTGAGGAGAATATGAATCATGAAAAGGGCCTTTTCCAGGTGGACCAATGTCGACACAACGCGAACAATCCACACAATCGCGCATTCAGAGGGGGTTCGAGGGGTCTATAATCTGATTATTTTATATTCTTGGGTAAATTCAGTATACATTTAAGCGATGAAGAGAATATTTTTTTGTTTTCATGGAGGTATGAACCGATAGCGTATTCATACAGTGTGTGATTAGGTTTTTCGGTTCATACCTTCATGAAAACAAAAATTGAGTCTCTTCATTTCTTATAATTCAAAAGTATCGAGCGAAAAAACCAAAAACTTTCCAAATTTGATACCTTTTTATATGGGACTATTTTGTTTGGAAGCATACAAAATCGCTGCGTGCTCAAAATTTTGTTCATGGAGTTATGATTTTTTTTTGACCAATCAGGACGCCCGTTTTTGATAGACGAAACTAAAAATTAGATTATTTGATAATACAGTTGATCTTGCCGCTCTAGCGATCACCTCTATTAAGCGACCACGTCCATTAATTGACCGTGAATAATCGAAACCCCTTTATAAAAGCAAAAGCTCTAAAGAAGCACAGGCATTTTGCTGAAACTTTATAATTACAACTGAGTAAATCCTATGCTGTTGGAACTCATTTCAAATGATTCCTACTGAAAAGCTTAGGATTAAACGAGAACCACCAGGCTGTCATAATTTATGTATGCAATCGAATCAATTCTTCATATCTTTCCGCTATAATTTAGATAATCGACCATTCTCTTAAGCAGCCGCTTTTTGGTCGTCTCTGGGGTTGTCGCTTAATTATGAGAACATTTACTGTAACAGGATAACGGCAACCTCCCTCTTTAGTAAGTTTGAAAACCCTTTACACAAATCCTGGATCCGCAATTGATCTAACGGTGTCGTTTGTCTGAGATACGGGGTGGTGTAGGGTTTTAATTCCGGCCAGGGTCGGAGACAATTCGCAGAAAAAGTTAATCGCTTTGTGGGCAACCTATATGTTATAACTATGGCCTATATCTATGGGTCAGCGCGAAAAAGTTGTAACTGCTTATAGTTATAGCCAGTTACAGCTGTTTTGAGATGACGCGTCAATATCATGAGCGTTTTAGATCGCCTACTGACGAACGGATTATCCCAATAGCAGACAGCAAAATTTTAGACCGGTCCAAATTGAAAGGAGTTGCAGACGACAATTCATAACTTATGATTTTTTTTTCTTTTTTTTTACACTTGGGGTAGAAAACATTGTGGATAACGAAGAATTAATTTCTTCATTTTCCACAATGTTTTCTAAAGGTCTTTTTCTTGGGGGCGTCTAAAAAAGTAATTGAGTGGGAACGGGTTAAATCTTCGACCAGACCGTAAACAGCGTATATTATTTCAACATTAAATTTCTCGGAATAACTGTAAGGCGACCCATCTTTTGCTTAATAAGACTTTCGTTTCCAATTTATTCATCGTTCTGCGTACTATTGACGGATCGTCATTTCAAATTCAAAATCGCTGGACTTACCTCATACGATTTTCCTGGCGATTTTTTCGGAGTGCCTTCCCCCTTTATTTTAGCATGACAAAAGAGTAGTTAATATCGAGGAAGTATATCGTCGATGGGCTATCAAATCTCGTAACTACAGCTTGCATATGCTGTAGTTAAGAGGTTATGGAAGCCCACTGGAGATACAGTCGTCTGGTTGTCTCATGGCTAATCCCGGCCAATCAAATATCAATGCACGTTATTTCCTTGGAACATACAGTTCAATGCTGACTTAACCCATTCCCACAAAAAGAAATTGTGGACAACAATTTTAAGTTGATGAAATCGTTAAAATCTTTGTCTTTCGTGGCAAAAACATTGTGGGAAAAAGAAGAAATGGCTTGTAACAAGCCATTTCTTCGTTTTTCATAATGTTTCTCATAGCCTTCATATCGAGGGGCGTTTAACAGCGCAATTGTGTGGTAATGGGTTAAGCCGGAAACAGTGTTAGCAAAGCATACTTTCATGGCAGATGAGGTTTTATTTTTTTATTATTATTATACACAGTTATTATTATCATTATTTTAGCTGTAGTTCAAGCTGTAGTCACGACGTTGGGGTCGCCAACCAACGATTTAACTTTTTGATTGCATGTTACTGGCTATAAATTTTGCAAAATAACTTTCCTACACAATTCCTGGTTTTAACGTCCCAGTCTTTTCATACTTTAGGAAAAAGAAGAAATTGCTTTGTAACTTCAGCTTGGATCAGCTGTCTTCACAACGTTTAACGCCTTACCACACAATAACGTTTTTTTGACGCCCGGGTTTTAACTGTGTTATTTTGAATAATTTATGGCCATAAGCATGTTACAAATAAGCAGAATGGTTGGTTGGCTACCTAAACGTCGCAACTACAGCTTGAATAAGCTATACTCTCGACGATTAAATCGCCAAACCAACAAAAACGATTCATCAAAATGGCGGCCAATGTCGGAGTTCAAACAGAACTTCCAGTCTAAATGAATGATTTCATTGGTCGACTGATTATTTGATTGGCAGCCGCGATTGGTCAATTCACTTACCATCTACTGAAATCCTGAGTCAGTTATTCTATCTAACACAGCTCATAGTAATTGCTAATCAACCTACACAGGGCTACAAACGAAGCACGACGAACATACGCGGATAAAAGCCCTTTCCAAACAATAACTGGTTTTCAATATCCCAAAAGCAGAGCTCAGGCTAATGCACTATGCTATAAATCCTAAGGTCGTTAGCTCAAACCCCGGCTCGGCAAACTTTTTACTCATCAATTGATAGGCCTCAGCGACTTGCGTCATGTTTCCAACTAATTTGCGAATGGCAACTAGTGAGCTTAAGTCGGATGAGCAGCTGGTGGCTCGGATCGAAAATTGTTGGTATGCTGGTTTGAAAAATGACAGGAAGCCGTGGTTAGTTGCACCTGTCATCGCGATACTTAAATGAAATACTGTTTATAGGGGCATCAAACCCTCATACAAACAAGTCAATATCCCAAGACATTTGTATTATAAAACATTGTAGGGTTTGTAACAAGCGATTGTTTCTTTTTTCTCATATTATTTTCCACCTTAGATGTATGTTTGTATTTCAGTTTATTTGTCGTCGCTACCGAAGCACATGCCCATATGAGCGACGCCCCAAGAAGACGGTTAGTTGTTACGGGCGAAAGTGCATGAATACAGGACGAAACTGCTGAGAGCTCCGCCTGGTTCTTTAACGTGCTCGGTGGATAGCACCGTCACACGGGGCCTCGGGTTAACGTCTGATCCAAAATACAAATAGTTTGTTATTTGATATAGTCAGCTCAGGGCTCGAACCCGTGACGCTCTACCACTTTAGACTTAATTGTCTGAAAGTAAACACGAATTCGAAAGACTTTCCATTCATGAGGATGCGTAGACTTTTGAACTGATATGGACCCCGTTGACCTTCGCGAGTTTATAAGGTCAATGTTGACCTCTGACTAGGCACAAAATCAACATAACCACATTATCTCGTCCAAAGTGCAGCTTTAAGCAAAAACATGAGCACCGAACAAGACGGGCAACACTCGGCTGCAGATGCTGATAGAGAAACGAAAATTTGGCCATTGAATATATAATTCTACATTTGACCTCTGTACCTCGACCTTTGGCAGATTAGCCTCGACAAGAGCAATAAATTGCTCGTATCAAGATGCACTAGTGTTTAAATATTTTTGGAATCGACGCATAGAATCAATATGTAGGCGAAGGTCAATATTTGACCTTTAGGTACCTGAATGACTACATCGATAAGGCTATAGCAATATAGACGTACAAGTTTAAGTGAGTGATCAAATGTCAATTTTGTCTAGACCTGTCTAGACAAAATCGACATTTGATCACTTCAATAAATTTTGCTTTTTCTTCGAAGACATCCAAGGTAACACAATATAAAACCATGCTAAGCTGATTGGAGCTTGGTAGTGAAAAATAATCTTAGTCTATTCAGGTCCTGTGCTAGCCTCTTGAAATCAAGAGCCCTTCACCCTCAGGGCACGAAATCTAGGGGGAAAGCAACAAAATAGGAAATTTCCAAGTTCAGGTGTGTTATGTTGATTCACTAAAACAATCCCTCTTTAAACGCATGATTGATTGATTGATTGATTAGGGTTTAACACCGCTTTTAACAGTATTTCAGTCATATCGCGGCGGCTGGAGCACCTTACAATGGACTCCTGGTATTTCTCACACCAGTACTACCACTACATCCTTTCCTAGCCTCCAGCTTCTATCCCACTTAGGTTTACGATTATCCACCTATTGGTGAGAGACAAATGTCGGAAAGAATATGTGCCGCCGCCGGGGATCGAACCCATGACACCCTATGATTGAAGATTAGGAGTCTGACGCGCTACCGACTGGGCCATGACGGCGGATCTTTAAACATATGAAGGAGACACTTGATTAAATATTTCAACAGTGAATAAAATACTTCACTGAAAATCTGAGGGGTCAAAAAAAGATCCGAAAAGATATTTCTGCTGTCGAAACAAGATATTATCAGATTTGAGCTCTGCTATTACAAAGAAAAAGAAAGAAATCTAAAAGAACTTCGGGTACATTAGATATCTTTAACCCATTCCAACACAATGACGCTTTTGGACGCCACTCGACAAAACAAAGCAATTTCTTCATTTTCCACGATGTTTTCTACCCAGAAAGTTGAAAAAAAATCTTAAATTTCATAAACTTAAGTTCTTTAAGTTGTCATCTGCAACTCTTTTCAATTTGGACCAGTCCAAAATTTTGCCGTTGGGTAATCGGTTAAGGCTGAGTGATTACCAGAATTTCTAACAATAAGGTACAGGGTTATAATGGAGCTGCAGTGTAAAATGAAAACGACTCGGATCAAAATCGAGTTTTTTGGTGATTTTTTGGTGTTTTCTTACTTTGTGGATCGAAAAAATTGTGGAAAATTAAAGAAATTGCTTGTAACAATTTCTTAATTTTTCCACAATGTTTTTAAATAGTTTTTTTCTTGTAGGTGTCTAAAAGCGTCACTGTAGACATTTTTTAATCCATAACCACACAATCCTGAAAACTTTGCAGGAAAAATGGGAAAACTCTTTAAGGATGTTTCCCTACTACGAATTTACTCCAATGTGATAGTTTCTGAATAATAGGGAATTTGAAAATTAGCTAACTGTGGAGAAAGTCAGTATATTTCAGTGGTGCTGCTCTCCTTTTAACCCATCCCTCCTTTTTACGCCCCTCAACGAAAAAGCTTTGGAAAACATTGTGGAAAAAGAAGAAATTGCTTGTATCAAGCAATTTCTTCATTATCCACAATGTTTTCTATATAAAAAAAAAAAAAAAAAAAAAAAAAATAGAAAAAAAAAAATCAAAATTCCATCAACTTGACATTGTCGTCTGCGGCTTCTTTCAATTTGGACTGTTCTAAAATTTTGCTATGTTGGAATGGGTTAAGTTGATAGAATAGGCAACACTCTTGATAGTGAATGTACAGTCAATTTTGCTAAAGCGACCATGTCTATTAACCCATTCCAACTCGGTGACACTTTTAGACGCCCCAAAGAAAAAAAGCTTTGGAAAACATTGTGGAAATGAAGAAATTGCTTGATGCAAGCAACTTCATTTTCCACTCTGTTTTCTACCCAAAAGTTGAAAAAATCCAAAATTTCATAAACTTTTAATTGTCGTCTGTAACGTCTTTCAATTTGGGCCAGTCTAAAATTTTGGCGTGTGGTAATGGGTTAAGCAATCAATTCCATTATCAAAATCCCCATTTAGAAAGCAAAATCATTTAAGAGGTGAAAGCAATGAGACAATTCTAATGAGTCCAAACAGCAAAGAATAATTTTTTTATGCAATCAAATCAATCCTCCATGTCTTTAACAATTTAAAGAAGGTTCTTTTATGCGACCAATTTTGGTCGTCGCTTTAGTGGTCAAATAACCCTTTCTTGTTTAATCCCTAGGTTTTATCTGACTTGCTACAAGCAATTTCTTCGTTTTTGACAATATTTTCTACCCTGCTGAATGATTATTTTTCAAATAAATTCGACTTTGAAATTGCGGTCTGCAAAACCTTTGAATTTGGACCAGTTTAAAATTTCGAAAAACAGGGAAAGGGTTAATACAAGATTAATGTATATGAATATCTTAAGCTATAACAAAGATATCTCTTTGTACTTCCAATCTTTTGCAAGAAAGCAAACAACAACAACAACAACAACAACCAATTCCTTATAAAGACTATAAGAAAACAAAAGATAAGACTGAGTCTATATAAAAGATATTTAATAAAATAGCACATAGTTTTTACATTCATAAAATCATGTACACAAATTATGTACATGCATTGAAACCTATCTTTCTGTAATATTCAATATAGGTCACTAACTGCCACATAAGATTCAGTGATTAATGTTTAAAAATTCCTCGACCAATATTATTGAAAAATCACTACTGCAATTTGGTAACAAAGTTTGATAATTTAATTTTTAGTTTCGTCTATCAAAAACGGACGTTCTGATTGGTCGAAAAAAATATTCACAACTCCATGAACAGAATTTGGAGCAGGCAGCAAATTTTGTATGCTTCCGCAAGAAATAGTCCCATACAAGAAAGGTATCAAAATTTGTAAAGTTTTCACTTTTTACACTCTATGCTCTTAAATTTTAAGAAAAGAAGAGGATATTTTCTTTTCATGGAGGTATGAACAAAGAAATCTTCGCGTATTCATACAGTGTGATAAGTTTTTCTGTTTATACCTCCATTAAACAAAAAATATTCTCTTCATCTCTTAAACAACTTGAAAAACAGTCCACTTATAAAATGACAAGGATAGAGTAAATTGAAAAGCCTCAAAACATTTATAAAATAAATATCAATTCAGCTTTTGGCAACTGAAACATTGTAACTGCAGTAGAACAGCTGTATTATAACATTTTGGTCACCCAACAATGTTATTCAATTTAACACTGAATTTGTTACAAATTTATCAAGATTCATTCCCTGTCAAGTTCTAAACTCTTAATAACTCATTACATTTGCAAAATTCTAACTGAAATTCGCTTAAAATGTAAAAGAACACAAAGTCAGCAGTCATTGAGGTAGGGGGATATTAACACATTTGCACACAATCATGCTTTTCACATCTCTCAAGAAAAAAAAACAACAATTTCTTCATTATCCACAGATTGTGAATTTAGCAAACTCACATCATTTGATATCTCAGTCAAAATGAAGTCAGAGATAAGTGCGTGCAACCAATTGCTGGCCCCGCCCACTTACTTCTTTTGCTCCTCCCATTGACTCAGACAGGAAGTTCTGCTTCCATTTCTAGCAGCATCAGTTTGCAAAATTTATGGCAAGTAGCATTTAACAAAAAGTGAAATGATTTGTTGGAGACTTGAACGTAACTACAGCTTGAATAAGCTGTAATTACGACATTTAAGTTGCCAAACGTACAATAAAGGTAAACAAAAATGGCGCCAATGTCGGAGTTGATAAGCTCAGGTCCGGGCTGAATAAATAATCTGATTGGTCGGTTTATTCTTTGATTGACAGCCTCATTTGGTCAATAAACAGAAACGGTCAGCAAAAATGGAATAGAAATATGATAGCATAAAAAAAACACTGGAAAAGAAGAAAAAGCTTGTTGTCAAATAAATTTTCTTTTTCCCAAACAATAATTTCCTAACCCTTGTCATGCTATATAAATTACCTTACTACAGTTCCTTAAAATCAAAGTGCTGTAAGCACTCATAGGACTTGTTGAAATTCAATATTTCATTTTAGAAATCAATTTCATAAACAACAGGAAAATTACAAGCAGGAGGTGTAGACCAAGATCAGACTGCAATTATGTGCAGGCTGATCTTGGTCTACATCTCCTGCCAAAACCGAAATTTTCCAGTTTCAGCATGACAATGGTTATAAAATAATGGCAGGTGGAGAAAAATAGGGATTGCTGGGGAAATGATAATGATTGTAGTAGTAGAAGAAGAAGTTAGCTTGTGGCAAGATTTTCTAACTTCTAAATACATGTATGTTTCATATGAGATCTTATACAGTTTTTTGTAGAAAAATGGTTAAGAAGAGATTGCTGGCCTTAGATGTTTTCGAATTCATAATGTAATTCATGTCTCAATTATGCACATGTTAATTGTTTGCATGTTGCCAGCAAGTTCTTTGAATTTGGGCAAGTCTAAAACTGTTTAATCTGGTAAAGAGTTAAAGGCAGTTAAACTGAATTTTATAAAGTTAGAGCTAAATGCTATAAAGTTTAACCTTTGTCATGCTGAATGATTTTTTTTTTTTTCAGTAGTGCATTTTAATTGAAATGCTGCAACGGAAGCTCAGTTTTCCTTTGAAAGCAAACTATGTTGCTTTAAACAGGTAGATGGTGGTGTAGACTAGGATTTAACTTTACATATGTATGAAAGCAGGCTGATCTGTGTCTATGCCTATCCAGGGGTTTATTCCAAAACCACAAAGTAGTGTCCCAGGGACTCAACAGTTGGTGTCCTTACTGTCACTGTGAAAACAGTCTTAAAATCTTTACTTAACCTTTTCCTGTTTTTCAAAATTTTAGACTGGTCCAATTTGTAACAAGTTTGGACAACAATCAAAAGTGGAGGTAATTTGAAAAGTAACCAACATACAGGTTAGAAAAAAATGTGGGAAAAGAAGAATTTGCTTGTTACAAGCAATTTAATCTTTTCCAACAATGTTTCTTAAGTATAAAATCACAGACACATAAAAACAAGGGATTGTACAGGAAAGGGTTAAGTTGAGCCCAAGAGGGTCTTGTGGAGTCAAATATGACAATTATGGGGATTATGGCATTTTACTATTGAGTCCGAGACTCGAAAAGAAAACAAGCACTCACACATAAAAAACCTGCCTCTTGCCAAAAAATTGGAATATTTTTGGTTCAACATGACAAGGGTTAAGTCAAATGCCCTGAAATAAACAACCAATATGGTTAAGAACACTTATTGCCAGAAAAATGAACATTTTGGCGATAAATATACATGTATAATGTATATGGCAATAAACTTAAAAATTATGATCATTTATGAACACAATGATACATGTAGAAGTAAAATTGAACACAAGATCTGAAATACATTGTCATTGGGTGTGCAAAATGTGGTAACTACAGTTTTAATTAAGCTGTAGTTTCCACATTTTGCATACCCAATGCTGATATTCTTTTTAACAAAATATGACAGAATAACATTAATGGGATATATGGTATCTGTCAATTGATTTTCTTTGAAACAAGCCGATTTTAACAATATCTAGAAAAGACAATAATCAGTTGCGGTTTGGAAGCAAGGTCCCAATGCTCAACAAGAGCCATGTCAGACATGGCCATCCCCAGCTATAAAAGCTTGATAGTAATAAAGGGCAATAACTCCAAAATTATGCAAGCAAGAGTTGTGGTTCTTGTGCACTGCACTTCTCAATCCACCTATGAAGTTTCAAGTTAATAGCTATTATACTTTCAGAGATATGCCCCAGACAAAATCTTAGTCTTTAAAACAACAAAGGGCATTAACTCCAAAATTAGATCTATCGACCTATGACGTTTCAAGTTCATAGCAGTTATACTTTCAGAGATATGCTCAGACAAGTTTAGTGACAGAAGGACGGAATGACGGATGGAGACCATTACTATATCCCCTTCGCCAAAATGGCAGGGGATAATTAAAAGTGGGGACATTTTATAAAATTGATGGATCAAAGCTTTAATCAATTGACCGAGTCTTTCAAACCAAGGGAACAGTGTCCCAATGGCCTGAAAAAATGTTGATTTATTATAAATGGGGGAACAATAGTGAAAAAAAACCCAAAAAAAACAGCCTTGGCAGATCACTTTAATCCATTCCCAGATGGCAATTTTAGACTAGTCCAAAGTTGCAGATGAATTATTGAAGTTTATGAAATTTTGGAATATTTACTAGATGGTAAGGAATCACTGTGGATAATGAAGATATTGCTTGTACAAGCAATTTCTTCATTTTCCACAATGTTTTCAAAGCTCATTTTCTTTGGGGCATCTAAAGGTGTCATTGTGGGGGAATAGGTTAAGCATGGTAACTAATTGCAAGGTGACAAAATTTTGGGCACGGCCTACAGGAAAGAGGTTTCAGAATTAAATAGCCAATGAGTGTAAAACAATAAGAGAGATAAAAAAAAAAAAAAAAAAAAGAAATTGCTTGAAACAAGCAATTTCTCCTTTTCTCACATTGTTTTTCTATAATCATATTTTTCCAACTAGTAATAAAGCGCCAAAAATTGATAGATTCCAGCTGGCTATGCCCACAAACCCCTGGTCAGACACATAGAACAAAGCACCTTGTGCTCATGCACCTAAACATCTTAACAATAGTTCTCTCAGGCTTATCAATGAATGTGTATTTAAAACATGTCTGAGGTCAACATCTTTTTTCAGTCAAAATGAATGATTTGATTGGTCAGTTTCTTTTGATGACAGAAGTGATCTGTCAATTCAGGGCAGAGTCTAGAAAGGCTGATGAGTAATAACCCATAAGACACAGTCTGAATATCTAAATATAGTTGAACATATCAATAGACAAAACAAAGAGTGATATTGCATCAAGTAATCCCAGCAATATTTTCCACCTACAAAATACTTACTTTCTAAAACTGAAATTATAAATGAAATTACAATTTCAAAATTCTATACTTTAGAGCTTTTAAAAATAAACTCTTTCTGGTCATATTTAAAACATTCCACATTTGCAGTGAAAGTCATCATGGCACACAGGGCTAGCACAAACATTGAGCACAAAGACTGCTGCTGTCAGTCACTTCCTGAGTATAATCCAACACTTTGAGTTTAACTGTTTGAGATCATACCATAACATTACTGATATCATGCCATCACACCACATAAAATCTCCTGTCTCTTTTCTTCATAAATTTCTGTCATTCTGCTATAATCATTGTTAGCATCTAAAACCTGTTACAAAAAAATAACATTCAACTCTAAAAGTGAGCACACTCTGTAATCCCACACAACAAAATTTCACACTGGTCCAAATTGAAGGAATTGAAGTTCCAGACAACAGTTTTCAGTTGATGAAATTTTGAAAATCTTTTTCCTTTCTGTTACAAAACATTGTGGATAATGAAGAAATTGCAATTCCTTCATATTCCATAATGCTTTCCAAAGCTTTTTTCTTGAGGGGCGTCAAAATGTAGTCCTGATTGTATCGGAATGGAATAACTCATTTTTAAATATTTCATCATACATGTATATGGAAATTAAGGATGCATATTACAACCTTATTTTCATCCAATCTAAATTCTTTGAAGAAATCTGATACAGGATCATACATGGATCATTCCCGTAAAATTTGGTTGAAATCCAAATGCTTTCTGAGAAAAAGTTTTCAAAGCGTTCACCATATATGGAAATTAGCCCTGCAAATAAAAGCCATGTTTTTCATCCTATCAAAACTCTTTGAAGGAATCTGATAAAGGGTCACACAAGGATCATTGCTTGTAAATTTGGTTGAAATCCATGGACTAGTTTCTGAGAAAAAGGTCTTTAAAGCTTTCAACATATATGGAAATGAGCCCAATTGGTTAAATCTATCCAAATTCTTTGAAGGAATCTGATAGTGTCATCCAAAGGATCATTTCTGTGAAATCCAATACTTTATGAGAAGATTTTTAAAGTAAAAGTTTATGGACGTACGCATACCACACCACGACAATAGCTCACTGGCTTTCAGACAGTGGAGCTAAAAAAAGGTTCCCAGTTCATAGACAAATATACTGATTCAAACTTTAAAAACATCTCGAATAGAAAATAGGTACTTTTATACAACATTGTTAGTCATAGCTGTACTTCAATAGAAATGACCACTGAGTCAGGTACTATCGAGATACAAGCCATAGACAAAAAAGTTGATACAGAAAACCAAACAATTCTACCTTATCTTGCTACTGACAAAATTAGAGACAATATTTGCCTGAAGTCCCCTTTAGTATGAAAGGCAACACCATTTACATTGTATCTGAGCTTCTTTACCAGATGACAACATTTTGAGACTTGCCTAGAAATAAGTTGCAGAGGGCAATTTGATTTAATTTTGAAAGTCTGCCTTCCTGGTTGAAACATCACGGAAAATGAACAATTTGCCTATTACAAGCAGTTCCTGGCTTCATAATCCACAAAGCGTTCTCTTTTCATAAACAAGAGGACCATAGTGGTCCTATATTACTCCCCTGAGAATGATGGCTCAAGGCTTTATGATATATACAAAATATCAAAGATCTACACTTAATTGTTAGGGCAGGGATCTAGGAAATGACATTGCTTATGTATGAGACGACAATTTTTCTCGGTGGACGACAAAAATGACATGCGCCTGAATAAATATATGCATTGTTTATTTGCAGTTTATTGGCCCGTGAAAATCCGATAACGGGGATGACATTACTCAAATGTTTCACAATATTTCACTTTTCATGGAAAACGATCTGTTTTGTACGGAGTTTGTCTCGGTTGCAGACAACTTTTTTCCTAAAGCCTTTTTTTCTTTGCAAGTAAAATCATTTATATTGAAGAATAAATGATCAACAAATTCTTTGAACATTTTTGGACCATCATTAACAAAAATAAAAATAGTAATATTAAAACAAATATCAGGCAATACCATGGCTGTCAAGTCATCTGCTTGCCTTGAAAACCTCGTATCTACGGCTATTGGTGCATGCTTTAGAAGTAAGTGACTATACTGTTTTAAGTTTGACGTATCTTTAGTGTGCGGTATCTATCCTTCACCACCCCCTAAAGTAAAAATTTCATTCAAAGACCAATTATGCCATATCGAGGGCTTAGAGCAAAAGCATAGTAGGGCTCTATACAATGTATAGATCCATACTAAGTTTTGCTCTAAGCCATCTATATGCTGTTTTATCCTTAGTGCCTACTGAAATATACTTGAGTGTACTGTTTTGTAAATTGAAAAGGAGAGAGAGAGAAAAAAAAGAAGACTAGCACCTGGCTCTCTCCATTCCCTACCAAAAATTCTGTCTTCTGTTCTTATTTACTGAAAAGTTAACCCACAACAAATTTTAGACTGATCATGGCCAAATGTCACAAAAGTAATGTAAAAATGAGTATATGTTTGTAGTTTTATAAGGCTGCTTTGAGCTAGAAACATACTGGTACTGACCCTTGTGTTAAAATGCATACACTTTTTAAATATAATTACCAATAATCTGTATGGTTAGGCAATGTCAGTTGTTCGCACATTTACTAAAACGACAGTGAAAATCCAATTTTTGTCGAACTAGAATCCATCTTATCTGTGTTGAATCCATTTTTTTTAAGTATTAGATTCCCGGAATCCTACTTTTAAAATACTAGTGAGATCCTTGTAGGGAAAAGATGATTTTTGAAGATATCCTTCTTTATTCCTAGGTTTACTGAAGATCCAACAATATAGTACTAATTTCCAGAATATGGTGATTCTCTGAAGTATTTTGGTAGAAGGTCAAAAGGCATTTACTCGTACATATCAAATATCAATATTCTAGGCCTTATGGTTAAAGGTTTGGGAGAAGAGGAGTTTCAAAGATATCCTTCTTTATTCCTATCTAAAATCAGGGATTGCAGAGATAAGCGCTTATTTTCAGAGTTGTGAAATTCTTTTAAGTGTTTTAGTAGAGGGTCAATAGTAATTGATACATACTAAATACTCAAGCTCTAGGCCTTATGGTTTGGGGGAAGATTTTCAAAGATATCCTTCTTTAATCCAATGTAAAATCAGGTATCGCACACAAAAAAGGCTAATTTTCAGACTACTTTATTATTTTGGTAGAGGGTCAATAGATGATAAATTATACCAAATATTAAGCTCTAGGCCATTATGGTTTGGAGAAGTTTTTTCACTTGGTTGCCATGGCAACCAAAGTTCTCCATGGATTTTCTAATTTTTGAAGTATATTGAAAGAGCATGACCGAAGGATTATTTCTGTGAAGTTTGGTTGAAATTCCAAGGTTAGTTAAGGAGAAAGCTTGAAATTGCAAACAAACAGACAGAAAGACACAGGTTGATGATCAATCACAATAGCTCACCTAGAGCACTTTGTGCTCAGGTGATCTTTAAAGCAGAAATTTAAGGGAATGATTGAATCAAATATACTTACAAGAACAGGAGCTGGTAATTTTGTCAGGGATCTTTTGATAAGCCATTCTTCATGCAGATCATGAAGGTCTTGTATTAATTGCTACAAAAAGAAGATTAAGTTTGAATTAGAACTTTAAGACAATGAACTGTTGTTAATTTATTACCAGGCAACAAATTAACCAATTTCTCTGTCTTCATGCTCTTTGACAACCACGTAGAAAAAAGCTTTCTCTTCATTATCCAATGTTTTCTACCCCTAAAGGAAAGGGCTTTTTAATATTCATATTAAAATTGTTGTCTGCAATTTCTTTGAGCTTGGACCAATCTAAAATTATGTCATCTGGCAATGGGTTAAACTGGTCCAAATAGAAAAAAGGTTGCAGAGAATAATTCAAAGTGTGTAAGGATCAAGTCTTAAGGGGAGAAAAACATTGTAAAAAGGGGGTCCAGGGAGATATTACTTGTTACTGGACAGAGTTGACTAATCAAGGCTGTCAATCAAATAATCAGTTAATGCTACGTTCCCACTATCACGATTCGCGCCACGATTGAAATCGTATTCTTTATCGTGGACTTATCGTGGTGCTCGTATCAGATCTTATCAAATCTTGAGGTCGCTCGTGGCAATCGTGTTGATCGTAGAAAATTTTTGGGCAGTCCAAAAATTTTCCACGATCGGCACGATTATTTTTCAATCGTATTCATCGCATCAGAACGTATTGCATCGTAGCTAAGCGTCACATAGCGCATCTAATCGTGCTTCCAAATCGTGGTGATCGGGGTCAGTCTTGGACATCACAAAACCCACGCTCTGTTGAGATGTGTTGCGATCTCTCACGATCTGGTACGATCAGTGACGCGCTTTCGGGGACTCTTGCTCACGACCTGTTACGAATGTCTCACGAGCAGATACGATTTGATACGAGAAGATAAGAGTAAATGCGAGAAGTTACGAGTATCAAACCCTTTTCACGGACACTCACGATCTGTACGAGATCCCACAACATATATATACCGTGAACGATTTAATACAGCTCATTCAGCGACCTAATCTTGTAGAGAAAACATCTACTGTAAACTTGCTTTAACGCCGTTAAGAGATGCCTCCCAAGGGAACAAGAGGAAGGAAGGGAAAGAGCAAAGCTGCCCCACCCCCTGAACCTGATATTGAACAAGTCCAGCCACAACCTACACCAGAGGATGCAGAAGAAGTTTTCCCAAATGAAAAAGTGAAAAAGAAGAAAACAGTAACTGCCTTCTCGGAACAGGAAAAGGAGGAAATTATTGAGTTTCTTATGAGAAATGAGGTCCTGTACAGCAAACGCCTTGCGGGGTTCAAGGATGTCACCCAAAAGGATGATCTCTGGGCTGCACAGGCTGCAAAGATGAATACTACTGTGGAGCAACTTAAAACATGGTACTCAAGCATGAGGACTATGATGGGCTGGCTGAAGAAACGCGCCAAGAAGAGTGGGTCAGGAGGAGATGCCATTACTGATATGAACAGCACAGAACATTGGGTGTGGGATAAGTTCTCTTTTTTGATCCCTCACATTGAGACAGTAGAAGGCAGAAATGTTGCATCCTTTGTAGCAGCAGCAGCAAGTGTCAATGGCACTGAACTCACAACATCCACCGATCAAACCTCAGAAGTTGCTTCTACCTCAAGCAGCGTTCCAACACCACCACTCCAAGGAGCCTCATTACCGCCAGCCTCCCAAACAGCTTCCCAGCCAGGGTCGGTCGGCCTCAGACGAGGCAGTGAGGAAAGGTTGACCTCTGGAGAACTGAGTAAGTATAATAATGTCATTCAATTTCACGTTAAAATATTCTTACTAGAAAATCAAGTATTTCATTCTCGCGTGAGCAACGATATCTCTTTTAGGACTCTTGTATTCTTGCAATAACTTTTTTGAATGTAGCCGATGTTGGCTAAAAATTTTCCACGGATAACAGCCGAGCGTCCCGCACGAGTTTTATAGGTTTCGCGCGAAAAGTGCGATGGTCTGTTGTGCGTGAGCGACTGGCTGTTTACGACAATGAAAAGTATTTCTAAAATAGACGCCTATATAGTGTGCCGGGAGGGCAAAAATATTTTAAGTAATAGCACACGGGGAGACTGACTGGGTGATGGTTCATTTTAATGTCGCAAAATGCCATTCAGAGTAACAAGGCATTTTCCGACACGATTAACTTCATATTAAACTACCCATTACATGACCAAATATTTGAAGTTTAACCCGCCGCCAAACACGTAATCGCAAGCACAGACAAGATTGAGTTGGATAATCGACTTTGTACCCGAAGAGAGAAAGAAAGAAAGAAAGATAGATAGATAGATAAATAGATAGATAGATAGAGAGAGAGAGAGAGAGATAGAGAGATAGATAGATAGATAGATCAATAGGTAGATTTTGACCACCCTGTTACACCATAAGCTCTCCTTCTCTCTTTCAGAAGAATTACTGGTGGAATTTATGTCCAGAAGTACTCGTGGATCAGGCAGTCCTTCTTTGGAAAGTATGTGGAGGAAACGCTGTCCAAGTTGCCTGGAGCAATCAGGAGGGATGCTGAGGCGAATATTATGCAAGAGTTGCATAGAGCTCAAAAGGCGGCTGAGCACAGTGAGACGCAACCACCACCAAGCCAACAACAGCAGGTTTCATTCGAGCAACAGTCCCAACAGTTTCAGCAACAGTTCCGACAGACCATGTGGCAGCCTCATCCCTCCCAGTGGCCTCCTCGCCCTGTAGGACCGCAGCCCAGTATCTGGGGTAGTCAAGACCGCAGCTACGTCCAGCTACAGTTCCCCACGCAGTCGATGAACAGTCCATTACCACCGATCACTAATCCCAAGCCAGGGACCTCTGGAGCCAAAGATACCACCATGCCCACGACCACCACTGCTATGTCCACCACCATACATGACTCCTTTGTCAGTCTGCTGGGACCCAATTTCAACTCCCCGCAACTCAGCACAAGTGATCGAACTGCTGAAGAAGATGACCCTCGGGACGACCAGTAGAGACTCCTTCTGGCAGAAGCTTCTCCCCATACACTCAGTCAGAGACAAAGGCTCCTTGAATACTTTTTAAGAGCCATCCTATTCCACTCCATGATTACAAAAATTAAAGAAAACAATAAAGGCTCTTCCATTTAGAAATTATGTGTAATAATTAAAAAACATCAAAATTAAAGACAAATGAAAGTCGTTAACTTAATTGTTTTCAGGAATATTGTTTTCTCACATACCAATGCCTATTAGACCGAGGTAGTAACATCGTGAAATTGACAAGGTGGATGGTTTAAGAATGATTTTAGAATGAAATTGAATGAGTGTGAGGAGCGAGTTTCGAATGAAATTAGAAGGAGGTAATACAACATCGTTAATTTCATCCAATTGGACGAAATTAGCGATATTTTATTACCTCCCTTTAAAAAAACGTACTTTACTGTTCGTGCGTCTTCACGGACAAATCAGACGCTTTACAATCGACATCAGCCGAATCGTGGAATGATTTGATCAATTTGAATGAAATGTTGATTGTTTTGAACGATTTCGTAGTGTTTTTGTACGATTTTTGAGCGTTTTGAGTAATTGGAGTGAGTGTTTGGAACGAGTGAATGGAGCGCTGAATGATCGTTTTAGAATGCTTTTGAGCGGAGTGAATGTCAATTTCACTATGTTATTAACTGTATCCCTGTTTTTTGCACGATAGTGGTGGTATCGATCCCACATGGGCACCCGTAGACAGAACAGCTCACACGCGACTTTTGACGTAATGACGTTCCAAATTGTCGGATAACGTCGGCTTTCTACATTAGCGATGTCAGCTGGTGAAAAAGCAATTTAGAATCTCAAACGTCTATAACTTCTTTATTTCTGAATAAAGTCCTCAAGTGCGGGTATGCATTTTCTTAATTAAACCAAAAGAAATATCTTGATACCAAAATTTTTTATCTTTGTTTAAATGATTTGGTTTTGCTACACTTCTCCATCTTTCCTGAAGAAAAGACTGCATTCAAATCGCCATACTTAATTAGTATATGAAAAAAAAAATCGGTAATTGTTGTTCAGTTGGGAAAGGAAATCCAAACCCTCGAGTCCAGCGGTCAAGTGGGAAACTCGGCAAAGCCGTGATCGCTGGGCCCTCGGGTTGGGATTTCTTTGACCCACCGAAAAACAATTATGGATTCTATTTACATCGAATGCAAAAGTAACTTGACTAAAAATTAATGCAGTTAACTACTGAAAGTTCAAAATGACAACTACAGCAGAAGGGAAAATGAAAATGGTGTTTCAAGTTCCGGCAGACTCCCAAAGAAGTGTTAAGTCGTGGTCAATTATAGAGATATCATAATTGACTGGGTTAACCACTGGTTGCAGGCAATGGGTCAGGAGAAACTCGTCAAAACATGTGTTGTCTCTGTTGAGGCCCAGTTAAATTAACAGAATCGTGATCGTTCGCATTGCTTTCGAATTTCGAGTGTTTAAATGGTGTTTTACGCCGTTTTCAACATTTGTTTTGTTATACAGCAGCGAAACTCTTTTATTCATGCGCTTTATGGGTTTTACTAATACTAGTTCTTGAAAATGAGGAGGAGGTTAACATTTCATTTGAGTTCTAGATTCGACAAATCAATACAAAAAGACATTTTCAAAACATTGTGACAAAACGAAAATTTACTCATAACATGCAAATGCTCATTTTATCACAATGGTTTCTATTTTGTCACACGATTTAACCATTTGTAAGTTATGATATGTCGTACGTACAAGTTTCGGAATTTGGGAGGTCTAAAATCAGCATATCCGGGAATGTTTAAACAACTTTGCTGCAATGATACAAACTTAAATTTCTTTTGCCCGAAATCATTGACTGAATAATTGTTAAGAACAGAAACAAAAATATGCATCGGCAATATATCTATTTCCTCAAGTTTCAGAAATAAATTTCAAAATATCAAACGGTATCCTCTCCAACATCTGCGTCAACCAGCCCAGCCATCCTTTCCTGCCATGGGACTGCGCCTTGTGGTGTGTTGAAGAATGCCTTCAGGAGTTCCCTCTGATATTTCGCATCTGCTGAACCTGAATTGCGAGGCGCAGGCGGTTGATCCACATCTAGCCAGTCTACTTGGTCCCTCCATGCCCCTGGAATGACATTTAGGTTTTCATCCTCACGGTCCGCCTCTTGTGCTGCAATACCTGGATACCTCAGCCGGAGTAGGTTGTGCAGGACCACTGCTGCCTCTGCTATATCCTTCACAGTGTCGGGATTCTGCTCTAGAGTCCTTAGGAGACACCTGAATCTATTCGCTAGAATCCCAAAAGCATTTTCAACCACTCTCCTCCCCCTCGAAAGTCTGTAATTGAAAATCCTCTCCTCCCTAGACATCCTTTTTCTGCTGTATGGCTTCATAAGGTAGTTCCTGAGTGCAAAGGCGTCATCCCCCAGGATGAAGAAGGACATGTCTTGGTGATCATCAGGGCTCGCAGTGAGAGGGCAGGGTCGAGGGAGTCCTAGAGATTCTTCTTCTAGGCCGTTAAACAGCTCCGAATCGCCAAATATCTGAGCATCTGACATGTGTCCTTTTCCACCAAGCTCGAGCCACACAAACTTATAATCAGCATCCACTAGAGCTAGAAGTGGTATCGAAAAAAATCCCTTGTAATTGAAATACAGACTGCCAGTTTGGGACGGCTTCTTGATAGCAATGTGTTTGCCATCCAATGCCCCAACCGCGTGAGGGATGTTCCATTTCTGCTCAAATTGGTAAGCTAAGGCTTTCCATGCATCAGGGGTGACAGGTAGGCTGAACACTTCATCTTTGAATGCGTGTACAATTGCCCGACATACTTCTGGAATCATCCTCGAGATACTGGAAACTCCACACCTGAAGGCATACGCAAGAGACCGATAGTTGTCTCCAGTAGCAAGGTGCCTCAGTGTCAATGCCAGCTTTAGTCCAGGTGAAAGGGGTTGCCTAAAACTGGTGACTTCCCTCTCGATTGCTGGGGCCACCCTCTGTAACACTTCATCGAAGAGCTCTGGTGTTAATCTCGTATAGTTTTGGAAGGCGATTGGATCTTCCAGTCTCAGATGGGTGTCTAGGAGGCTTGAGTATTGACCAAGTTGTAGTCGTCTTTCTTCTGTGAGCCATGGACGCACCCAAAACTGTCTGACTGCAGCTCTCCTGGCTCTTTTTGACTGGGTTTGTAGCTGGTCTGGCTGTTGCTCGTCTTCTTCTTCTATGGCGATAGTATAAGCATACAGTAAAACTGCAAATGTTATGTTTTCATCCTGAGCTTCTGCCATTTTCAACTGTTATGATTTGTAGTTTTTACTCTGTAGGAGACCAAGAAATAATGAAGTCGATAGTCAGTCGGACTGTATATATATCCTCCGGGGTCCAATCGTAGCTCAAATCGTGATTATCATCGAACGTGATCGTGAAAGACATCTTGACGATAATCGCATCCTGTCCCAACAGAGCGTATCGGTTCGAGCTGAACGTACCAGAATGTATGTGCTCGTGTCAGATCGTCCCAAATCGGGAACACCGTATGTGTTGATCGCGTCAGATCGCTACCCCATCGTGGACTCGATCGGGATAATCCTATCTAAACTTATGTGATCTTATCTGAACGGGAAATCAAATTGTGGCTTATCGTGTCGACTGAAATTGACTAATCGTAATCATATCGCAGCCGAGCGTAACAAATCGTGTCAGAACGTATCCAGTCCCATAACGTCGTATTCCAGCCCGATATTTTTAAAGAAATCCCACGATCAGCCACGAATGGTCAATCTTGGCGTTCGTAACGGATCGTACGACAGTGGGAACATAGCATAACCAATTGAATCATTTATTCTGACTGGATATTAAGTTTGAACCCTGACATTGGCCACCATTTATGTAGGCATTTTTGTTGGTATGGGTCTTAAGAGTCATAATTAAAGATTATTCAAGCTGTGTTACCATGTTTAGGTCACCAACTATTCTACTTTTTTGTTACATACTAGTCTATTTGCCATAAATTTTGCAGGAAAAAAAGCCATTAAAAATCACTGCAGAACTTTCTGTTGGAGTAAACATGCAGGGCCAAGGGAGTAGTTGAGCAGGGCCAATAATCGGTCAATTATTTTCATTTTATTATATTGTATTTTTTTTTTCAAGTGAATTATTCTAGACAAGGGGATTGGGGGATTTCCCCACTTTTTCAAAGATCCCCCATATTTTTTAACATTGAATGGGGATTTTTCCCTATAAACAAAGAGCATGAAATATCAAACTTTTCTCAATTGTATTGATTTTGCAATGAAATCCCCACATTTTTGAAATCCTAGAATAAACACTGGAACTATGATTAATGTTAATGAAATAGGTTCTCCACTCAGACCTTTTTCAGTTATATACTTACAAATGGCACACCAGCTTCCTCCTTTCTGGATCTCTTCTTGATTCTTTCATAACAAGTGGTTGGATCAGCCCTCAGGTATACTGAAATTGAATATGAAATAACCTTAAAAGATAAGATAATTGTATGCATTTAATTTTCTGACACTAGTCTATGGAATGCTCAATAGAGGACAAGTTGCAAAAATGGTTTTATTAAAACCTTAACATAAACATGCAATTGGAGCTACCTTCTTCGAAGTAACATGTCAACATGTCAAGCCAGCTATTTGTATAGAGAATGTGGTGCACAGAGTTTTTTTTTAAACTTTGACCTTGACCTTGGACATATCACAACAAACATTTTGCATGAAACTAGCACTTACCAAGTAGAACAACTGTGCAAAGTAATTCTCAAATCCATCCATAAATGTAAAAGACGTGCTCCAGACAAGGTCAATTTTGTCATTTGACCTTCAACTAAGACCTTGACTTTGGAGGTATCACATCAAACATTTCCCATGACACAAGTACTCATCAAGAAGAACAACTATGCCAAGTTATTTTCAAATCCATCCATAAATGTAAAAGTTATGCTCTGGACAAAGTCGATTCTGTTGTTTGACCTTCAATTATGACCTTGGAATTATAATGACAAATGTTTAGCATTATTTTAGCACTCATTTAGTAGAACAACTGTACAGGGTTATTTTCAAATCCATCTATGAATGTAGAAGTTATGCTCTTAACAAGGTCGTTTCACCTTCAACAGTGACCTATACCTTGCATTTATCATATGACACTAGCACTCATCAAGTAGAACAACTGTGCCACATTTTCAAATCCATCAATAAATGTAGAAGGTATGCTCTGGACAAGGTCAATTTTATTCTTTGACCTTCAAATATGACCTTGGAGGTATCACAACAGACGTTGCACATGACACTAGCACTCATCAAGAAGAACAACTATGCCAAGTTATTTTATAATCCATCCATAAATGTATAAGTTATGCTCGGGACCAAAATCTGGACGGGTGGACACACTAATTCACTCACACTAAAGTTGTGACAATTATGTCTCGCTCACTGCAAGCAGGCTCGACAATAAACTCCACACAAATTTATTCTGCCAATCAGGGGCAAAGTCAGATCTATCGTACTAGGTTCCATTTGGAATCCCTAGAATTGAATTTCTAGGATCCATTCCAAGTTTCTCGAGTCCCCAGGATCCTAGGACACTTAGTGTCTTTCCCTAACACGAGTAGCACAGAAACTCACCTATAAGATCTACACCAGTACCAGGCATTTGTGTGAGGTAGTCAAACCATTCTCCAAGAATGGCATACTCCAAACCATTTATTGTTTTACTGAAATAATTATATGAATAAAAAAATTAAACCCATTTACAATCAACTAGATTTCAGACTGGACATGAAAGAAGAAATCAAGCATTTATTTGTTTTCCAGGTTTTGTTTTTCTTTTTTTTTTTTTGGAGGGGGGGGGGAAGAGAGAATATGAGGAGGGTCATGAAAGAGAGGGAATGAGTGGAAACAGGTTAATAGGCACTAAGTGTACAAAACATTACATTGATAAGAAAATAAGATGTGTATTTGAAAAACTTATTCCCTTGTATATCACATATGATTATTGTAAAATCTCAGGATTCATTACCGTGAAACTATATTGTTTGAAGTTTGATGCTTAAAATTTAGGGACTCCCAAACATTTAGTAAGAACCCCCAAGACAATTACTGTTTGAGTCCCTTGGACCTTGATTTGTTATAGTCACACTTAAACTCTGCAATTTCATGTAGTGTAAAAAGTCTTCAACTTACTTTCTATAATCATTTTCTACAAAACAATGTCTTGTGCTGTATAATGACCTCTCCAACATCTTAACAGGTTTGGACTGAAAAAAAAAAAGACTCAAAATTATTTATCCCATTTTCACGAAATGACACTACCCTAACCCATTCCAAATTAATGACACTTTTTGACCCCCGTCATAATTTTTCTTTTTTAAATATTTTAGATTTATTTGATTGAAACACCACTTTTAACAGTATTTCAGTCGTATCTCAGCAGTTTGAGTACTTGAAAATGGATTCCTAGTAATTCTCACACCATTACTACACATTTTTTACTACCTCAAAAGTTAAAGAAGTTTAAAACTTAATCAACTAAAATTTGTTGTCTGCAATATCTTTGAATTTTAAACAGGCTTCAATATTGTTGTCTGGTAATGGGTTAAAAATGGTCATGGAAAACTTGGTGAGATAGTACTCATTGCACATAAAAAAGCCTTTGTCCGCAACTTCTATCGCTTGGACCAGTCTAAAATTTTGCCAACTGATAATTGACTAGAGGATTATGGGAAACAAGAGCACCGCCCGCGGGTGCCAACGCTTGGCTGCAGGTGCTGGATAATGCAAAAATACTAAGTTGAAAAAGTAGCATAACTCTCACAAAAACGCTTTTAGACTTATCCCCGTTGATACTCTACATAGCTCTTGTGATGGTCAATACATATGCCAAGTTTCATGAGGATATCTTCAATAACAACAGAGATATGACCAAGGTTAAAGTTTGTCACACCAACACCGCCAAGGTGATCACAATACCTCAGGTTTTCTCCGGAAACAGCCAAGCTAAAAAATCCTTTCATAAAATGCATTTCCATTTCATGCAATCCCTTAATTTCAACCAATTACCAGACAACAAAATTTCAGACTGGTTGGTTGAAAGGTGTTGCAGACTTGGCAGAAAACATTGAAATTGCTTGTTATTAGCAATAATGAATTTCTTCATTTTACATATTTTCCCAATTGTTTTTCTAGAGAGGTGTCAAAAAGAGTCATTGTGTGGGATAGGGTTAAACAATCATAATTTAAATATAGATCCTAGATCCTTTAAAACTAAAAGTAAGAAAGTTCAACCCTCTAGAACTCCTAATTTTTACTTCCTTGTGTTATTATACTTGAGAAAACATTGTGGAGAAAGAAGAAATTGCTTGTGACAAGCAATTTCTTCTTTTCTCTCAGTATTTTCTACCATTTTCAAATTGTATATACTTCGGTAAAGTTGTTGGCTAGCCCTTTGAATTTGGATAAGTCAAAAAATTTTAAAACAATAAAGGGTTAATAAAATACCAATTGTTTTAGACTTTTTTCTCCTCCCTATAATGTCTTCTAGCCTTAACACATTCTAAAACAATCTTGGTTTTTTATCCCTACCCCTCCCAAAAGAGCCTCGATGGCCGAGTGGTATAGGTGCTTGACTCGTTATCTGAAGGTCACTGGTTCGAGCCCCACCGTCACCGGGGTGTGTTCATGGGCAAGACACTTAATAGTCAGCCCCAGTCTACCCAGCTGTAGAATTGGGTAGCAGTAGATTTAGCCACTGCCTCTCTTTCAGGGAAGTGAAAACATCTGGATTGTGGGTTTCGAGAGCGACTCTATAAGCTAAAAGCTTTCGTCGCAATCGAACTAAAATAAATTAGTATAAACTAAAAGAGCCTTAGAAAACATTTACAAGCAATTTCTACATTATCCACAATGTTAACTACCCGAACAGATAAAGATTTCTTAAATTCCATCAACTAAAAATTGTCATCACATTCAGTTTCTGCAACTTCTTTCAATTTTGGCTAGTCTAAAATACTGTTGTCTGGTAATAGGTTAAGGTTCAAGTCTCATTATTGAAATATCAATCAAGATTCTAACTATTTATCTCTTTAATAGAAAGCTTAATTTAGAAACACTACAAAGATCATGAACATCATTCACAATACAAGAAAGTCGTCCAGGAACAAACTTGCCAAATATTTGACATTTAGCTGTGACCTTGTACTTGAATTATGTGAAAATTCACATCGCATGATGGATAACAATTGTTATTTTGAAATCCATCAATAAACATTGGATTTATGGTCTGGACGAATTTGGTCAGACACATTTCACACTAACTGACATGAACTGACTTGTCATAGTGATAACTTTATCTTGATCATCTGGCTTGAAGAAAAATTAAATTGATCTTTGAAACTTACATGAACTTTTGTATGCATCTGTACCCTGGTTAGTTGAGCATAAATGTTGAAAGAAAAACTCCATCTTGATGGGTCCTGATACAATAATTGCTGCAACAAAAATAAGACACAAATTGTATTTGCAGAAAACATTTAGAAATTTTAACCCATAATTGCCATACAATCCTGCATTCAACCCCAATGAAGAATAATACTTTTAAAAAACATAGTGAGAGCAGAAATTGCTTGAAGCAGGCTATATCCACCCTTCCTTCAAATTTTTTCTACCGGTTACTTACTTTTCAACTTACTAACACTTTTAAGATGTTGTCTGTTATGCCTTTCAAGGTCTAAGCTTTTCTGGTCTGGTAATGGGTGAACAGAATTTATTTTTAATCTGTAGTTAAAATATAGTACACAACCCTTTATATTAAGCCCCCTTTTCTGTGATGCAGCCATAAATGGCAAAACTCTGATAATATTCACAAGGTCAGGTGACTAGGAATATTTTGTGAAATATCAAATTTGTTCATAAATTTAGGAGACGTGTTTACAAGATGTGGATGTATGTTGGAAAAACAGATGGAGAAGATGTGACCAGTATATGGCAACCTTTGGTGGGGTATAAAGAAAGATAATGCAAAAACAATATCTTGCATATCATTCAATAAGCTTTTCTGTCATAGTTTCATGCAGGGGAAGTAAAAACTTGGAAAGAATAGCACAGATTGAATCATCATTTTAAAAATCAACACTGTCAATCAAAAGGTCTCTGACAAATTAAATAATTTACTAGACCTGAAGCAACCATAATTACAATCCCATTTTTAAAAGCAGTAGCTCATAAGTAGTGAATGAATTTTTCTAAAAAGTAAAATCACAACTGAATTCTATGGTGTTGGAACTCGTTTGAATCTTCTCAAAGAGATGATTCTAATAAGTCTTAACAAAATAGTGTACTGAGTGACCATTCTCTTAACCCATTCCCACACAAGAAAATTTTAGACTGGTCCAAATTCAAAGAAGCTGCAGACGACAATTTCAAGTTGATGGAATTTTGATTTTTTTTGTCTTTTTGGATAGAAAACATTGTGGATAATGAAGAAATTGCTTGAAACAAGCAATTTCTTCATTTTCCACAATGTTTTCCAAAGTTTTTTTCTTGAGGGGCGTAAAAAGGAGGGATTGAGTTGGAATGGGTTAAGGGGCCACCTTTTGGTATGACTGTCCCCTTGAGTGGTCACTTGATGCAACATTTACTGTGAAAGGAAAATGAATCCCCTCCCCTTGGTAACCTTCGAACCGCCTTTATCCTCCATTGAAGACTGCATTATTATACTTACCAAAGCATTGTGTCCTTGTACATTGGTCCACTGGCTTACAGGTTCTTTAATCGCCTAAAAGACAAAAGCTTCCATTCAAGCCATTGCGAGATGATAAAATGTTGAACTACTAATCCAAATTGAAAGATGTTGCAGACAACATTTTAAATTTGATCAAATCTTTGAATTTTGAATCAGAAGAAGTAAATTATTGTGGAAAAAAGAATGAATATTGGTTATCAGAATTTTCTTCTTTATCCACAATGCTTTACTTAGTTATCTTTCAACAGCAGGTAAAATGTTGGACTGTGTGGAAAATGGTTAGATAGGGGTATTGATAAGAAAATCCTAAAAAGAAAGATTATTTTATATCTTAAGGGCAAAAATGAGACAAAATATCAACATTTTCAACAAAATCTTTAGTGCCATTTGGCATGTCAATTACAAGGCAAAATGCTGACATCATCAGTATCTTAAGACTTTGGAGAGCATTGCTTGAAACAAACATTTTCTTAATTTCCAACATAGAGGTTTCAGGGCTTGTGATTGACTTGCAAACAAGAGTTCTGACCCTCAAAATTCTGAAAATATATTTTGACTTCTAGAAATTTCTCTCATTTTTATCCCCTTGAGAGATACAAGTATTTCTGATATCAAAACAGAATTTTATAATGGTGTATCTTGTTTACTGTTTAGTGTTTATTAAATATCTTTATAAGAAAAGGCCACTTAAAACTATACTAAACCCATTACCATACAAGTTACAAGACAATTTTAGACTGGTCAAATTTGAAAATTTGCTGACAATAATTTTCAAGGATATTTCTTTTTTCTTTTTTTTCTTGTAAACCTTTAAGGAAAGAAATTTGAAATATTATGGACATTGAAGGAATTGCCTATTACAAGCATTTTTTTCATTGCCCAGAATGTTTTCCTTAGCACTTTTCTTGAGGGGCATGAAAAAAGAGGGATTGAGTGGTTATGGGTTAACTCTTCAAATTTCTACATGTGCTTCACCCTTCATGTTGTTTTAACCCCTAGAATTTAATGGTCAAGGAGAAAATGACTCCTTTATTTCAAGCAAGAGCACTACTGATATCTAACAAGCTAAACTAAGATTTCAAAATTTCAAATGGAAATTGTCATCTGCAACTTCTTTCAATTTGAACCTAACTTAGATTTTGTAGTCTGAAATATGGTCAAAGAAATGCGATTGAAGCATTTCAACTCAATGAAATTTTTAAATCTCTTTAACCTATTACAATACAAAATTCGGGACTTGTCCACATTGAAAGAGGTTACAGACAATATTTTCAAGTTGATGAAATTCTGGATATCTCTCTTTCTGGCAGTAAAACAAATCAGAAAATTAAAGAATTGCTTTCAACAAGATATTTCTTAATTTTCAAGAATTTGATCCCCGGCAGCGGCACATATTCTTTCCAACATTTGTCTCTCACCAATGGGTGGTGGATAATTGTAAACCTAAGTTGAATAGCAGCTGGAGGATGTTGTGAGAGTACTGGTGTGAGAAATACCAGGAATACATTGTTTGGTGCTCCAGCCGCCGCAATATGACTGACATACTGTTAAAAGCAGCATTAAACCCCATTCCATTAATCAATCATTTTCAAGAAAGTTTTTTGAAATCTTTTCACAGCGGTTATGAATTCTAAGACAGAAGATTGTATGGAAATGGATTTATTAATAAGGGAGGAGCTGTAAGAATTTATTTTTCATAATAATGTTTTAACCCATTCCCACACAGTGACGCTTTTTGAAGCCCCTCAAGAAAGACAATAGGGAAAACATAATAGAAAATGAAGAAATTGCTTGTCACAAGCATTTTCTTCATTTTCCGTAATGTTTTCTACCCAGAAAGTTGAAAAAAATCTAAACTTTCATCAACTTTAAATTGTCATCTGCAACTCCTTTCAATTTGGTACGGTCTAAAATTTTGCCATCTGGTAATGGCTTAAGCTTTGTTCATGAGGGATATAACCATTATGCACAATATGCATGTGCATAACGTAAAACTATGTCCATTATCAAAAAATACTCTTGATGGATAATCATAAATTGTATATAAGCTGTAGTTACCATGATTTGATCATTCATCAATGTTCAAACCATCAACATTATTTCTTGGGGCTCCCCTCTCTATGCCTCAGTTTTTTTCTTTCATGCCATGGTTGCCACCCTCTCCCCTATTAATATTCTCCTGCAGAGTATATGGTCGATTTCAAAATCCTGGTTACGCCCATTTTTAGTATAAATGGGAAAAAGTTAGAGTATAATCTATGGCACATCTAAAATCTTGTCTTACCTCAACAACTTTTGATGACTTGAAGTAATCAAGCAGAGTTGATTTTCCACATCCTATATTTCCCTCTATAGAAACCTAGTTATGAGAAAAAAAGTCTTGTTAATCTTTGTGATCAAAATCCTTTTTTCAGAATGATATTTTAACTCATTCCCACTCAGTGACACTTTTAGACGCCCCCAAGAAAAAAAGCTTTGAACAAGAGCTGGTCACAATCATGTGACAAATGCCCCCAAAGGACAGGGTCAAGCATGTGGCACTTTGATTTATTTTGTAAACACAACCACATGCATTTGTGATCTGTACGTCTGGGTTTTTAATAAATGAAATTTTAATACATATAATAATTTCTATAAATACAGAATGAAATCGAGAAATGCATTATGGACGGATTTTTCTGAGGTCAAAAGTAGGATAAAGGTCACTGGGTCAAGGTCAAGTAAAGTGGTCCACCCAATTAAGCATCTGTCCAAATATGGAAGCAATCCATTGTAGAATAAGAGAGTAAATACAATTTAACCATTCCCTACCCAATTAAACCATTCTAGACGCCCCTTTGACCACAGAGTGCTTCTTTGACCTTTGAGATAGGAACCTGGGTCTTACTCACGACACGTCGTCTGAAGGTGGTTTTACATTTTTATGAAAGAAATTAGTACCTGCGTGCATGATTATAGAAGTTAGAGAGCGGACTCGGCAAAAAGTGTTGATTTTTCACCTTTGACCCCCAGATTGTGACCTTGACCTTCGAGATAGGAACCTGGGTCTTTTTCGCGACATATTGTCTTATAGCGGTGAACATTTGTGCAAAGTTATATTGAAATTCACTATTGCATGTAGAAGTTACAGAGTGGACACGAAAGCGGGACGGACGGACAGTTTGATTACTATATGCCTCCCTTTGGGGGCATAATAAAAACATTTTCTACACAACAAAGAAGCTTGTTATGGCAAAGATCAGAAATCACATATGTACAGTATAATCTTTTGTCTATACCTGTCTCAAAACAGGAATATTCTGTGTTCAGCATGACAAGGGCTGATCCTCGGGCTACATAAACTCAGTTAAGCGACAAGTGTTGAATGTTGGTTATACGTAAATAATAATTTTGAAAATCAATTTCATACATCTCTGGCTTAAAAGCATTAACATTCCAGATCTACACCTCCTGTACAACCAGAAATATTCTGGGTTTAAGTTGCTTATTTCCAAATTCATGGGGGTCATTTTATCCCCCTTTCAAGGATTTTCTAATTGACAAATAAGGATATTTTGATCGTCATCAGTTATCATCCACTGTGATGCATCTTAATTTATATTGAAAAAAAATAAATAAAATAAGACAACATAATCTTTTGTCTGTAGTCATATGTTAAAAGGTAGGTTAACCCTCTCCCGTTTTATGAAATTTTAGACTGGTCCAAATTCAAAGACTTGCAGACAACATTGAAAATTGGATCCACTTTGAAATAGAACCATCGTATGTGGTAGAAAATATTGTGGAAAAGGAGAAATTGCTTGTCACAAGCAGTTTCTTCTTTTTCCACAATGTTTTCTCAAGTATAAAACCACAGCACAGGAAAAAAGACTTACAAAAAGTCCAGGGGCCCAGTCGCCCATGGCCCCTAAATTTTGGGCTGGGCCCCTGAATTTTCTTAGAAAATACCCATACCTCTAATGTTAATTAATTTATTGTATTTTTGCAGCCTGGGCCCCCAAGTTCAAATTGTTAGTCTTTTTCCCTGTAACAGGAGTGAACAGGAAAGGTTTAAATATACTTCTAAACTTATCATACTCACTGTATACTTTTTTCCAGGTTTAAGAGGAAACTGGAGGTTTTCATCATTGAGAACTAAAAATTAAACAAAAGAAAGGGTAAAAATCTTGTTTGGAAAAAGATACAATGAAAACATTTCTAAAATTCAACATTTTGATATCTGTATGAAATATGTAAATTGGCAGGGATGTATTCATATCAATCAATGTAGTTATCATGGTGAATATTTTCATTAAGAATTTAGAATATTAGGAAACAGATCTCGAGAAAGTGGAGGGAAAATTCAGTTCATCGTTTATAACAACAAAAAATGTAAAATGATCAACAAACAAGTTCATTTTTCAAGGGCGAATAGTGCATTTTAAGATAACACAGCGATTAAATACAGCGAGATTGCAAGTTCAAAGTTCTTAGACTGAATCAACAAACTTGGACCCGAGACATTTCATTCAATGATTTGACCCAATTGTCTGCAAAACTTTTTTTCTGGAAATCAAAGAAAATGAAATAATCATATAAAAAACTTATTCATACCTTTAGCTGCAAGCTTCTTGAACTGATTTGAGCCAAGCATCCTGTTGCTGTATGTATGGAAAGTGCCTTTCCAAAAAATATTTTTTGTCCCACTTCTTAGCGAGTTGTTGATGCAATTAGGATTCCCACCAAAAGATCTTGTAAAGACCGCCAAACTGATTGACCCACATAACGCTTTCATGATTGGCTAGTCACGGTAATCCTTCCGTGCGCCATCTAACGGTACAAAAACAATAACATAAGTGGGACAACCAAATAGTCAATTAATCAGTTGACTTATTAGTGTATTGGTAGATCAAAGATTGTGCAATGACTGATGATAGGCGTTAATCCATAAGCTGTCTGGCATATACCGACACGAACGTTTCCTTAAATAACAGTAACATATACGACTGACCTTGATTTCACACGCGGGTATCATTTTGGCATCATTGACTATTTCGCGGAATTGTCCCTTTAGTTCATCAACACACGTATTTACTTAGATTCCTCTTGGTACTCAAATATTTTGGTAGCCAGAAAAAAAGAATCACACTACAACACAATAGAAAAGCAACACAAAGATAAGCATACTACTTCCACGTTTATGTTTCATAAGGCGATGTAACTACAAAGTTGCAATTGTAGAGTAGTCTCCCTTTTCTGAATCACAACGGTACTACATGTAGAAATGGTTGACATACCATACAATGACGCTTTCCTAGCGCATCTGAAAATACAATATATTACAACTGAAAATCGTCCGTTCGCAGAAACTTTCCCTTTCCTACAATGTTTCCTACCCAATTTGTCACTTGTCTTCTATTTTTACACAATTTGAAATGTCGTCTGCAACTTCTTTCAATTTGGAACGCGGTCTAGAATTTTGTTGTCCTATAATGGGTTATTACAGTTAATGAAGTTCTTGAGACCTGGTGTCATGGTACAGAAAAAAAATCTCTTTGGTCCTTTTAATGCTGCTTTCCGCTTTTGATATTGAGGTCACAAGCACTTGGATTGATGTGACTTAAAAACTTGATATGATATAAATATACACAAGGTTGTGCATCTGTCATTATTTTTAAAGTTGAGGATGTTATAACGAGCATCACTGATTCGCATCCCCACGAGTCAAACTTTACTTGTGTCGGAAATCAGGGTGCTAGGAGAAACATCCGTGACATTAAAAAATGGCGACTGCACTACCTTTTGTATATTTAAGATATTTATTATTTTGTAAGTTGTTAAAAAAAAATTCTAGACTCTAAGTGCCTATGATTGAGGCGACATTCCACAACAGTTACTGTCGCGGATCAGTAATCCAATATACAATCAGAACAGTGGCTGGAAGTTCGCTTAAACCTTTTTTGCCTGTTCTCAACTTGAGATGCATTATCAAAGTTCACCGAAGATACACTGGTTTGATTAAGATTTTATTGACCTTGAGGACCTTAACCTCTGTTTGCATTATTACATTTCTTAAATGCACGAAAAACGTCTGAGCGAATTCCCTGGGCACTGAGCTTAAGGGCGAGGATTGTTTTGTAACCATTTCCTGTTCAATCCCTGTTTTTTTCGTCCCTGTGATTTTATACTTGAGAAAACGTGGGAAAAGAAGAAATTGCTTGTTATAAACAATTTAATGGGTTAAATAGCATGCTTTTTAGTGAGTTCTCTACGATTTGAATAAAATTCATTCATGTGGCCATACAAATAGATCGCATAGCAAAGGCTCTGATCAGACTTAATTTGAACAAAACTTGCTCAAGTGAGCTTAAAATACCTAAGAGATGAACTAAGTTGCAGTAAGAGTTTGTAATATTCCCGAAATAAGAAATAACTACTTTTTATGGCTTAGGCATTCAGTGGATTTTGTGGTTAAGCCTCCGGTGGCAGGTTAAATTCGTTGAACTCTGAGAAGACCTCAAAATTTCGTTTGTTAAGTTAAGCTATCAAAGCTGACGCTTTGCTAGCTAAAAACTTTGAGAAAATGAAACAGTTTGGGTTTCTTGAAAGCTGTGGTCTAAGCCTACAAGACCATTGCACCAGGTATCTACCGAAGAAAGGTCGACATATAAACACAAGATTATTTAACTCAGTCTCCGGATATGGACGAGATAACTCGTATTGCACGACTTTCTCCGAGAAAGAAAAATATTCATAAATAATTTAACTATAGCATAAAGGTCAAGTTATGTTTCAAATGATTTCAAGCTATAGTAATTGCAAATTGTATTTAGTGGTGTAATACATGCCTTCATTTTCCTTTTTTCAACCAGCAGGGTGAGGTGAATTTGTTATCAACAATCCATTCTTTCTTTACACTTTCCTATTTTGCAAAATTTTAGATCTGACCAAATTCAAAGGTCTTGCAGACAAATAAAAAATGAAGAATAACCATTCAGTTTGGTAGGAATTGAATATCCAGGAAAAAAGGAAAAAATGGACAGGAACGGGTTAGGCCTTGATTTTTAAGACATATAAACTTGAAGCCTCCCAACTACATTTGGGATCACCGTAATATCGCAGTTTGTAGCGCATCAGACTTCCAGTCTTCAATCATAGATTCGATCCCCGGCGGCGGCACATATACTTTACGACATTTGTCTCTCATCAATGGGTAAATTTTGTCTCACACCAATGGGTAGATAATCGTAAACCAAAGTGGGATAGCAGCTGGAGGCAACTAAAGAATGTAGTGGTAGTACTGGTGTGAGAAATACCAGGGATCCGTTGTTAGGTGCTCCAGCCGCCGCGATATGACTGAAATACTGATAAAGCGGCGTTAAACCCAATTCAATCAATAAACCAATGGGTGAATAATCTTAAGCCTAAATGGGATAGAAGCTGGAGCCTTGGAAAGGATATAATGGTGGTACTGGTGTGATGTTCCAGGAATCCATTGTTAGGTGCTCCAGCCGACGCGATATGACTGAAAATTTGTTAAAAGCGGCGTTAAACCCAATTCAATCAATAAACCAATGGATGAATAATCTTAAACCTATATGGGATAGAAGCTGGAGCCTATGAAAGGATATAATGGTGGTACTGGTGTGATATTCCAGGAATCCATTGTTAGGTGCTCCAGCCGACGCGATATGACTGAAAATTTGTTAAAAGCGGCGATAAACCCCATTCCAACAATCAAACCACTATGTCTGAAAGTTTGTCCCACTCGTGTACCATTCTATTACCTTAAAGAGCGAAGTTCTTATCTATGTTTTACATCTTTCTTTTATCATTTTGTAGCTGTTGGCTCTTGTCCTTATCATGAGACTGTTTGATGAACTTGTATGTGCTCTCGTAAGTAAAATGCCGAATGAGGTCATGCACTTCATTAATTTGTAGGTTTGTAGATGGCCAGTTCCTTACTCCTGTGCTCTTGTACTGGTAAACCTAGTTTTCACTCAACCCCCCCCCCCCCTCCTCCTACGCCCATAAAAAAGCTTTGAAAAACATTGTGGAAAATGAAGAAATTGCTTGTATCAAGCAATTTCTTCATTATCAACAACGTTTTCTATTCTAAAAGTCGGAAATAAAAAATAAAATTCAACCAACTTGAAATTGTCGTCTGCAGCTTCTTTCGAAAAACCCGTCTAAAATTTGTTGTGTGGGGATGGGTGTAAAGTATTCTTGTAGTCCTTCTCTGTACGTTTTCTAGCTTCTTTGTGTCGTTTTTATTTTTGCATCTTGATTTCCAAGTTACTGGGACACTGATATTCAAGATGTGCCCGTTCCAGTGATTTATAAAACTACTTGAACACTGTTTTATCCATGTAATTAACCCATTCGAAAGTACGCTACGTCGCTGCAATCGACCAATTGCGGCTGTCAATCAAGGAATCAAGCAACCAATCAAATACATATGTAATTTATTCAGCCTGAACCTGAGCTTTCAACTCCGACATTAGCCGCCACTTTTGTTAACCTTTTTGTTGGATTGCGACTTAAAGGTCGTAACTACAGCTTATCCAAGCTGTGGTTACAACGTTTAGAGCGCCAACCAACCATTCTACTTTTTGTTACATGCTGCTGGCCATACATTTTTTTAAAATAACGTCTTTTAAAATCGAAGCGTAACTTCCCGTTGGAGTCCATGGGCGTGGCTAACGAAGTAAGTGGGTGGGGCCAGCGATTGACAAATGAACGAAACGTCTCTCCCTACATGGAGTTGACTTCTCTGCTAGTGGAATATGAAGACGAAAAGAGGTCAACCACCTCTATAAGTAAAGGAGCGTGCTGTCAATCAAGAAATCGTTAGACCAATCAAATCATATATTTTGAACTTTCTGTTTGATCTCAGTGGGCGTGGCCAGCGAGATGTCTATATTCCAGACAGAAAGTCTGATAACTATGACAACTTTTCATTTAACCTAACGAAATTTCTTGGAAATCATTTTACAAATGTATTAAACGAAATGATTTTGAATTGCCCCCCCCCCCCTCCTCGGGGAGGTTAAAGTGGTACTCTAGCCGCCGATAAAAATGATTTGCATAAAAGTTGATCCCAATAGAAACTACTTAGATTAAAATGGACAGAAAACAATAAAAAATTTCCTAAGAAAATAAACATTGATTGACTCTGTTTCAGAAATGCGTCCAAAACGTCATTAGTGACGACATACTTGTATTTACACGTCATTTTGCCTTTGTAGGAGATGACGTTACGGGAGGCACAGACTGAATTCGGTCAGACAGAAGTAGCTGCATGTCATTTTTTGAAAGAAATCAGTCGAATAATTTAAATTTTAGTTGCGTCTATCAAAAACGAGGGTTCTGGTTGGTCGAAAAAAAAATAGGTGAATAAATAAGTAATAAAAAAAATCCATACCCCTATGAACTAAATTTTGAGCACGCAGATATTTCCTATGCTTGCGCACAAAATAGTCCCGTAAAATGCATCAAAATTTGTAAAATATTTGCCCCCCCTCTTGACGTCATTAAATTATAAGAAATGAAGAAAATATTGTTTTCATGGAGGTGTGAAAGGAAAACCTACACTTTTGATGAATCCATTTCTCGCGTTCAGGTGCTTTTTCGTTTATACCTTTATTAAACAAAAAATCATTCTCTTCTTCATCTCTTAATCATTTTGAAATTCAAAGGCAGATAACACTACTTTTTAAAGACCCTACTACAGTATTTAATTGTTACACGATAGAAAGAATTACCCAGATTTAAATTCAAAAGCCCTGGAGACAACAATAAGTTGATAGAATTAGAAAAAGAACTTTGTCATCTGGTATAGAAAACATAGCGGGAAATGAAGAAATTGCTTTTGTTTTATCGATTTCCGTAATGTTTTCCAAAGCCTTTGTCTTTTGGGTCGTACAAAGCGAGACAGTGTGGGAAAATATTAAACAGAAGTAATATATCCTTACATCATGACTTGTGTAACAAACATTACAAGAAGTTACTAGGTGATTATCTTTACTTGGAAATAATGCAATTTTAATTTTTCCCATTAGATACTGATTAGCTGCTAAAAACGTTTCATGCTAAAAAAAAAGAAAAAAAAAAAAAAAAAAAAAAAAAAAAAAAAAGAAAATAAGAACGGAACTATTTTGTAGGCTTGCACATGATAAAAGTAGATCCATAAAAACTATCTATTCCAAACTTTTTCTTCGCTTTTTTGATGATTTTATTACTGAATCATAAAAATGGAAGAGAATGCTATTTTGCTTTCATTGAGGTATGAAACGACAAAACCCCAATTCCACTTCTGTAGAATCCGGTTCACTGTTTCATACAGTGTGATAAGGTGTTTTGTTCCACACCTCTTTGAAATAGGAAAATACACGTAGTCTCTTTATCTCTTGAGTTGTTATTAACTCTTTCCAAGACAACCCCACCTTTTAACTCACCTCAAGAAAAAGTTTTGGAAATATTGTGGACAATGAAGAAATTGCTTGATACAAGCAATTTCTTCTATGTCCACAATATTATTACCCTAAAAGGTAAATATTTCCCAATTTCACCTATTTGATTGCAACTTCTTTTAATTTGGACCAGTTTAAAATTTTGTCCTGTGGTAAGGGGTTAACAGACCGAATTGAGGTCTTTTAAAATGCAGAAGCTTCAATGACAACTGAACTTGTCGATTTGATTATTGAATTGCACATAGAATTTAAAAATTTTCCTCTGCAATAAGAAACTTAAACCGAGAGTAATAAGAATTACACTGTATTTTTGATAAAGCTAAAATACGAAAATCTTGTCACAAACGGCCTCTCCTTCTAAATACAGTTCTTTTCGAATGCATATTATAGTTATTACAATTTCCTTGTCTACAATGTTTATCAGTTCCACGTCTTTTGAACTTGCCAAATCGTCGATGGCTCTCTGTTCCGTGATAACGTATCTTAGTTCTAAAGTCTTTGTTTGACCCCTGCGATGCCCTGCTCTGGCCAGTAACGCAACATTTCACTAGCTGACTTGTATGTTTAAATAAACACATTCGAAAGGGTGTGTAAATTTCCTTCCTCGTGTCGTTGTTGATTTCAATGCCAAGGTCATTGAAAATGTAACTTAGTGCTCGAAGTTTTTGTCTTCGGCTCATCTCTGTGAAATGAGTATTTGCACAGTCCATCCCGAGGGCTGCCATTTTTATACCGGTCACACAGCACGTATTGCCATTCTTCCCAACACCTGAAAGCAAAAAAATGATTCATTTAAGGCTTTTGATCCTGAATGACGTTGGACAACTCGTATATTATCGTTATCATGGAACCGCGGCTCTTTTTCAAAGAGGAATGGCACAGGAAACCTTTGCGTTTCGAACAGGATCTTATCCGACTAGTAATACGGATTGCGAATGAATCCAATATTAGTGTTGCAAGTCGAATTCACTTTTGCACATGTACTAGAACAAGAGGGTATTTGAGCATAACGTCATGCGGACCCGTATTAGTCCATTGTTGGCAGTAGGTATTGACAAAAATGCGCTGTCTGATCTTAGTCTAAACCACATATTTGTCCCTATTGAGCCAACAAGGTATTTAACATATGATTTTGAAATGAAAATTGCCCCACAGCTAGTACTTTCAGTGCTTTCAACCCTTTGATTTTCTTGCAATTTTGAAAAGGATTTTATTCAGCATGACAAGGGTTAAATAATTCTCAAAACCAAAATTCAGCAATACTTTTACTATTGCAACGTTGATCATATATGAGCGCGTGCGTGACATTTCCAACCATTACACATGTGCGCCAAGTAAAGACTCAGATCAGTCTGTGCATCCGCACAGTCTGATCAGAGTCTTCACTCTACACTCTGAAGAAAGATACTGACCCAAAGCTTATTTAAACAATCAGCCAATATTCTAATTATCCCAAATGGCTGTCCAGGGTGCTCAATCTGTGCAAGTCACGCACATGCGAAATTGTTGGAAATGTCACGCACAGGCTCATATATTAATTGGGAACATCATGTTACGATAGCGATATTTACTTTTGGGCTGCTGAGGTAAATTTTGATATTTCACGAGACCGCAGCGAGAAGCAAATACAAGATTTTGTATCGCTATTGTAACTTAGTGTTCCATTTAGGCAACATCTGGAAAAGGAAGAACTGTTTTAGAATAAGCAGATTCTCCTTTTCCCATAATGTTTTCTACCTTATATGAAACGTATTCCCCAACTTTAATGTCCTTTGAAATGTCGTCTATAACTTTCTTCAATTTAGATCAGTCTAAAAGTTTGTCGTATGAAAATGGGTTAATAAAGGTCTTAATCTATTCCCACACTTTGACTCTTTTTGACTTCCCAGAAGAACGATTAGGAAAACATTGTGTAAGATGAAGTAATTGCTTACAACAAGCAAGTTCTTTATTTGCAGTGCGTTTTCTACTCAGAATCTTAAAAAAAATCTGAAATTTCATAAACTTTAAATCGTTGTCTACAACTCATTTCAATTTGGACCAGGCCACAATTTTGCCATCTGGTAATGGCTTAATTCGTGACACGTCTGGTAATTCTGCGTAACCTTACAGATATTACCAAATGTCTAGTACTCTGACATTCAAGGGAGAATTAAGTCAGATTTACATCTCCCGTCTGATCTATTTGTCGGCGAAGCCAATTAGTAGAAGTGAAATTTCAATAATGTGTCCCAGACGTGACGACCACTTACACCACGCAAAATAGTTAGAGCATTTGATAATTCATGTAGACCCAATTAATCCAAACCCACACAATCCCGCTTTTTTTACGGCCCTCAAGAAGAAGAAAGAGGAAGAAGAAGAAGAAAAAACTATGCTGAAAATGAGCAACTGATATTTCTTCATTGTCCATAGTGTTTTTTATCCCAAAAGACAAAGAAGTTCAAGTTTTTATTAATTAAAAATTGACGACTGTATCTTCTTTGAAATTCTACCAGTCTCAACTTTTTTCCGACTAGTAATGGGTTTAACCAATTCCCATACAATCACACTTTTGGATGCCCATATGCTGAATAAAATCCCTGTTAAAAATTGCATTAAAATCAAAGGCCTGGTGGCACTGTAGGTCTAGTTGTCAGGGTCAAGGCTTATTGTAGAAATTGATGTTATTGAAAATTCTAGCTTAAAGAGGATACACAGGTGGTGTAGACTAGGATCAGACTGCACATATATGCAGGCTTATCTTTGTCTATACTTCCTACCAAAGCAGGAACATGCCAAGGGTTAACCTTTTCGACTGGTAATGGAATTTAAACAGTACATTGTCGTTGTGACGTTCAAGTCGCCAAACCAACCAAAAAGGTTAACAAAAACGGCGACCAATGTGGTCTAAATGAATGAATTGATTGGTCGACTGTTTCTTTAATTGACAGCCTAGATTGGTCAATTGTTTAATGGATTTGAATTCGCCCGGTTCCCATCTGCAAAGCCCGCGCTGCCTTCTCTATCCACGAG
This sequence comes from Fragum fragum, assembly GCA_946902895.1. Lineage (NCBI taxonomy): Eukaryota > Metazoa > Mollusca > Bivalvia > Cardiida > Cardiidae > Fragum > Fragum fragum. The sequence continues at coordinate 23,702,617 of OX336365.1, read as the reverse complement.
CGTAGTCGTTAGAGAGCGATTTCCTCTTGAAATTCGCTTATCACAAAAGTACACGTGCAAATCGAAGTATCACGTCTACACGTTATCTGGCGGAGAAGAGGGAAAAAAGAAGAATAAGAAGAAGGGGAAGAAACGAGAGAGAGTGAGAGTGAGTGAGAGAGAGAAAGACAGGCAGAGAGAGAGAGAGAGAGAGAGAGAGAGAGAGAGAGGAGGGGGGGAGAGAGACATACACAGAGAGACAGAGAGGGAGACGGACAGAGACAGAGAGAGAGAGAGACAGAAAAGAGAAAGAGAGAGAAAGAAAGAGAGAGAGAGATTTTGACAGAGACAGAATTACCTCTCTGAAAGTGATCCTTCTTCATCGACGCAATTCCTCTTATTGAACACGAGCAAAGAATGGTTATTATGGACAAGTTTATCGTTTTATCGAGCATTATTTTAATACCATTAGTTAAACACTTATTTCGACAGTAATGTTTAGAAAATAATATGTACCAAAAGGTTAACATGCGTTCCCGTTTGCCTAATAAAATTGTTAGGCTTAAAAACAAAGTGCAGCTTCCATGCGGTGAAAATTTATAAATACCTAGAAAATCGCATGTTCATGTGAATTCCAATGGAAAATGTATTCGATTAAAATGATCATGCATTCGATCATACGATTTAATCCCTTTGCCCTTGGATCATGAATTTTTTCGACCGGTTTTGAACAAACCCTCGTAACCACAGCTTTAATAAGCTCCAGTTACAAGGGTTTGCTCGAGCCCCGACGATTTGTTCATTCGTTAAAATATTTTGAGAGAAAGCCTCTAGAGCCCAACATATTGGTCTACATAACTTGATTATCATATAATTATTTTATGAACGATTTCAATTCTAAATAATGATAAATAGACTGAACATATAAAAACAGCGAGCCATGGCGAAAAACGACCTCCCTAGAGTTCGGCATAAAAATATTTGAAAAAGAGGTCAGGGAGATGGTATTTTGGGAAAAGAAAACGTCACAAGGAAGAATGGCCATCCTTAGTCAAGAAAACCAACAAATAGTGAGACGTTTTGACCCTGGTCTGTCTTCGCAGGCTGACCAGGATCCACTATTGTCGCACCACTCAAAATGTCCTTTTATCAAAAAGTTTCTTAACTGTGCAAATTGACAGATCGCTGACCCCGCCTACTTACTCCGATTGTTACACCCACTGACTCCAACAGGAAGTCCCACATCGATATTTAAGCGGTGTTTTTTCCCCTAAAGTTATGACCAGAAACATGCAACAATAAATTCAATTGGTTTGGATTACGACCACAAACGGCGTGCTTGAATAAGCTGTAGTTACGACGCTTAAGTCGCTAAACCAACCAAATTGCTTCATAAAAATGTCGGCTAATGTCTGAGATAAAAGTTAACTTCAAGTCTAAAAGAATGGTTTGAATGGCCGATTGATTCTTTGATTGACAGCCGAGATATGTCATCTGTGCAGTCTAAGCAGAATTTCTCATTTTTACTCCCACAAGATGGTCTATTTTCTCGTGAAGACCGATATGGTCCGATACATCACGCGATCCCACTTTTCCAATAGCAAAAACCACAATTATAATCGGAAAGGGAGCGTTCTTTTCTTCATTCGAAATAACATGTTTTAAATCCCAACAAACTAGTAAACAAAATAACTCACCGCGTCAGCAGAATAAGGTAATGCTTTCATAACTCTGACCACAGTTGTTTGCGAAAATTTTCAATTCGTAAATAAACAAATGAAAAGCGAATTAAAGAACTAATTATAGCAAGTAAAGAAAGTCAAGGTGACAATTATCTTTGAAAAAATAAGAAAAAAAAGAGAGAGAGAGAAAAAATGTGTTCCAAATCAAATTTAATCATTAAATGACTCAGTATTAAAGGCCGCTGCCTCATGGCATATGGAACTCTTCATGGTCTAGCTATACATTATATGTCACACCTCATTGATTACAGAATCGGTAGAGCATCAGACTCCTAATCTTCTATCATGGGATGTCATGGGTTCGACCCCAGGCTGCGGCACATATCCTTTCCGACATTTGTCTCTCGCCAATAGGTGGAAAATCGTAAACCTAAGTAGGATAGCAGCTGGAGACTAGGAAAGGGTGTAGTGGTAGTGATTTTTGAAATACCAGGAAACCATTGTTAGGTGCTCCAGCCGCCGCGCTTTGACTGAAATACTGTTGAAATTAGCGTTAAACCCCATTCAATCAATCAACCGAATTAAAGCGATAAAATAACTTAACTATTTTTGTTATTGACGGATCGCGTAAGTTAATCAAATAATACATGTAGAAGGAAAGCGAACTTCGAACTGCAACATTCTCCCGACATCAATGCTAAGAACTTTTACTAGTTTGTCGACTTAAACGTCGCTTATTCAAGCAGTAGTTACGACGTTTTGGTCCCCAACCAACTATTTTGCTTGTTTTGTTACATGTTGCAGGCTGTATACGTAAAGCGGATCAACACCTTTCCTGTAAAAAACCCGGGATCTTACATCGCTGTAATTTTTCGTAGAAAACATTGTAGAAACATTGTGGCAAGAGAAGAAATTGCTCGAAACAAGCTATTTTACCTTTTCTCACAATATTTTATATCACATAGGATGGCTTAATTTCAAATTACATTTACTTTTCACTGTCGTCTTGAACTTCTCTCAATTTGGACGAGACAAATTAAAACAAAAACAAAAACAGGAACGGAGGTTGAAAGTTCGGATTTTGCCTATAAAAGTATTTTTGATTGCAAATAAATTGTAGAATTTTCCTTAATGGCTAAAAACGAGAAAGGGTTAATGGCATATAGTCCAACTTCCTGTTGGAGTTAGTGGGCATGGCAAGTGAAACGTGCATTGTGCCGTTCGTGATGATAAAACCATGACATAATGCAATGAAAATGCCGGCCAATAATTATATATAAAAGAAACGCAATGAGAATTTTATAAGAAAATGACTGCAAACGCGGTCTCTGGCTACGCCCACTGATCGCGACAGGAAGTGCGACATATGTCGGTCAATGTGGTTGTTCAAAGTTCACTTCCGGGCTAAATGAACGATTTGATTTGTCTATTTGTCCTTCAATTGACAGCTGTAGCCCGCCAATCATACACGAGATATGGAACCAAATTGTCAGCGGACAGACTATTCTTTTAAGTCTACGGTACATTAACAAATTGAATAAATATATATGGCCATGGTTATCAGGTTAACATGAGGTTATTAATATTTTAGAATTTTGTCTGACTTACAAATTTATTTAAGAGACGGAGAGAATATAACTTGTTTTCATGGAGGAATGAATCGAAAAAATCTAATCAAACTGTATGAATACGCGAAGCATACATCCATGAAAACAAAAAATATTCACTCCATTTCTTATAATCTAATAGCATCGAGCAAAAAAAAAAAAAAAAAACAAAAAAACTTTACACATTTGTTACTTTTTTGTATGGAACTATTATGCGGAAACATACAAAATGGCTGTGTGCTCCAATTTTTTTTCATGGAATAATTTTTGTCGACCAATCAGAACGCCCGTTTTTGATAGACCAAACTAAAAATTAAATTATTGACATGTATGTTTTTGTAAGGCCGCCAAAATCTGCCCAGTCCTAAATCACTTTATTTAAGATAGAAACTCGCACAATTGTTCTCCATCTTGAGCAGATGTGCCCTCTGAAAAATTTGTATAGGTAGGTCAAAGGTCAAGGTCACAGGTGAGGTCGATGTCTTTTTACTACTACTACATTTCTAGACATGTTCAATATTCATTTTCACAGCTCCATCATTAGCAGAAGTGACCTTTGAAATACCAATTCAGACAATGACAGCCCTAGGTCGTACCTCAAGGATAATTAATTGCGGGCTAGACATAAGTTGTAGCTTTTCAATTAACCCACTACCAGACGACAAAATTATAGACTGGTCCAAATTGAAATGAGTTGCATACGACATTTTTGAATATATGTTTTCTTTTTTTTATAACTTTCGAGGTAGAAAACATTTTGTTAAATGAAGAAATTGCTTGTAACAAGCAATTTCTTCATTTTACGCAACGTTTTCCTAATTGTTAATTTGATGGGGCGTCCAAAAGAGACATTATGTGGGAATGGGTCAATCAACAGAAAATTTTTCGAAATCGTGTACGGGGCAGCTTGAGCAAACGGCCTTTTCCAGGCTTTATAAACGAATGACAGAATCCTTGCACATTGGTAGTAGTCCCTCTGTTCTTTAAGCTCGTGATCAAAGAATTATGGTGACATAGAACTGCCATCAACTACCAGATAATTAACTCGAAAAAAGACTGATAAGGCGTTATTTTCCATGTTTCCAAATTCGAGATATTTTTTTTTACTTTCTCGAGGTAGTTATTCTGTTCTGTTAAGATTTAGCACGAATTTCTGCTCGATAGCACTCTGGAACTGTCACTTACTAAATAACTAACCTTTCCCGTATAAACCTGGGTTTTTACGTCGATGTGATTTTATCCTTCAGAAAACATTATGGAAAAGAAGAAACTGCTTGTCAGAAGCAATTTTCCCCTTTTCCACAATATTTCCTACAAGAAAGGATGGTTTCATTTTAAATTGCACCAAAATTTCATTGTCGTCTGCAACTATTTCATTTTGGACTTGGAAAAAAATGGGAAAGGGTAAATTGAAAATTGGCGGATATCGTGAAAACTTACAAATGTATCCCCCCCTCCCTACCCCCGATTATTACATGAATATGACTTTTGTATCGGAAGTGCCCTGGAGCTGCCACCACTTAGTAGTTACCTTACTTGTAAAACATGGTTTACTGGTGAACTTTTCATTGTGAATTACAATTTGATTTGATGAAAATTCGTCTATAAATGATGTGACAAGATATTCAATATTTTGTCGCAATAGATTATCTAATAAGTGTTGCCAGTTCCCATGTAGAGCGCCAGTATGACAAACTCACACTAAAATAATTTAATTCTTAGTTTCGTGTATCAAAAACGAGCGTTCTGATTGGTCAAGAAAAATTATTCATAACTCCATGAACACAATTTTGAGCACGCAGCGATTTTGTATGCTTCCGCACAAAATAGTCCCATACAAAAAGGTATCAAAATTTGTAAAGCTTTTGGCTTTTTCGCTCGATGCTATTAAATTATAAGATATGAAGAGAATTTTTTTTTGTTTTCATGGAGGTATGAACCGAAAAACCTAATCACACAATGTATGAATCCGCTTCGCGGATTCATATAGTGAGATTAGGTTTTTCTGTTCATACCTCCATGATAACAAAAAATATTCTCTTCATCTCTTAATTAATTGACGTAAATTTGGCCACACCCACAGACACTGTAGCCATGCCCACTGACCTCCGACATGCAGAAAGTTCCACTTCGATGTTAAACGGGGTTATTTTGCAAAGTATATGGCCAGCAATATGTAGCAAAAAAGTAAAAGGGTTGGTTGGCGACCTAAACGTTGTGACTACAACTTGAACAAACTTTAGTTACGACGTTTAAGTCGACAAACGAACATAAATACTTCATATAAATGCCGGCCAATGCTGGAGATCAAAAATTACTTCCGGTCAAAATTAATAAATGATTTGATACGTCAATTACCTGAAATTTCAACGAAATAAAAAACATCTTGAAAAATATTGAGATCTATCTTTCTTTTTCTACACGAAAAGTTACCTGATTTGTTTCAGATATTCCAAGCACTTATACGACAAAAATAAAGGTTCTTGACAAAATAAGTTTCCGTGATAGCTTAAATTAACAGCCAGATTTTTGAGGTCTTCTCAATTCAACGACTGCAAAATGCCAATGGAGGCTTAACTTCTAAATCTATTGAATGCTTACGCCATAAAAAGTAGATCTTATGTTTTTCAGGAAAATTGCAAACTCTATTTAACTTGTAGAGCTCTCTTTAGATAGCATGCTATTTAACACACTTCCACTAAATTCCGCTTTTTAAGCATCTCAAGAAAAAAAATCTTTGAAAAACATTGTGGAAAATGAAGAAATGGCTTGTCACAAGCCATTTCTTCATCGTCTACAGTGTTTTCCACCCAGCAAGGGAAATATTTTCTAAATTCAACCAACTTGAACTTGTCGTCTTCAACTTGAACCGGTCTAAGATTGTGACATGTAATGTGTTAACTACTTGGTTAGTTTAAAATCGTTTATTTATCACTAAATCTTTTGAAAAAGAAGATTACTTAACAAATCTAGCTTTGCTAGCTTACAGTACCTTCAGTACTTTGATTTTTGTTTGCGTTTATGTAAGTGGTGACAGTTCTATGTACCGTATAAAATAGTACCTAACAGGTTTTGTCAAAGGAAGGTAACGAAGGTAATTACTCTCGGTTAACTTTTCTGTTAATTTCCCTTACATTTAATAACGAGGAATCTAGTTTACTCATTGACCTATAATTAGTTTCATTAGTTTCACATTTATTATTAGCTGAAAGACCATATTTGGAGCTCTATTAATTGCGATCAGAGCTTTGGCCATGCATTAAAGTCCTTTCTTTTCTTTTGATCTCTCATCTGAATTTTTTTTTAAGTAAGTCCATCCATCCATATACCCTTACGTCCCAAAGTTTTGGTCTAGATAGTTTCTAAAATTAGTAAAATAAACTTAAAGGCTCTTTGGCTCTCGTAGGGACAACATTTCTCACAAAAAGGAAATCCGGAAATATTCGTTCGAATGTTTACAGACCCCTCGTTTAATAATTTCAGAAAAGGATGAATGCATGTTATGAAAAGCTTTGCCGAACAGAAAACGAAAATAAATGTCAAAAGTTATTTTATTTTGGCAATGTTATTTTATGTCTAACTTTTCAATAATGTATCTTATGCAATACTGAACATTAAACAAACTAATTACTCACTTCATATCTTTGCAAGAAAAGGTCCGTTGGCACTTTGGCCATTTAATCTATACTCATATAATTTAATTTGTAGTTTCGTCTAACAAAAATGAGCGTTCTGATTGGTCGAAAAAATTATTCATAACTCCATGAACAAAATTTTGAGCACGCAGCGACTTTTTATGCTTCCGCAAAAAATAGTCCCATACAAAAAAGTATCAAAATTTGTAAAGCTTTTGTTTTTTTCGCTCGATGCTATTAAATTATAATAAATGAAGAGAATATTTTTGTTTTCATGGAGGTATGAACCGAAAAACCTAATCACACTGTATGAATACGCGAAGCGGATTCATACATTGTGTGATTAGGTTTTTCGGTTCATACCTCCACGAAAACAAAAAATATTCTCTTCATCTCTTAAGATATTTGTTGTTTGAACCCTAGCATATCATAGTGAAGGAGTCAATGACTTCTCAATTTTAAACATTAGCACGATCCCTGAGAGAGAAAGGGAAACATTTGTTACTAACGAGAAAGAGTTAAACAATGAGGAGTAGCTACATATTGATTGATGCAAATCATAGAAATACCGGTAGTCATTCCATTAGTTTAAGTGCAGTCTCACGATTGAAAATAAATGAAACAAAATCATTCGTGTGTATTTCGAATTAAGCTGTACTTTAATTCGTGATGCATTCCTTCTTGAAAGTCTACAAATGCAAATAAAGAATTTAATTCTAGTTTCGTCAAACAAGATTAAAGTTTTGTTTGGCTCTTTTCTATTTTCATACTTCCACGAAAAAATTTAGAGCACGCAACTATTTTGTATGTCTACGCATCAAGTAGATCCATAATATCTCAAATTTAAGAAACAAAGAAAATATATTTTTTTTATGTAGGAACCTCAACATTTAATAACGCCAATGCACGCGTATTTACACAGTGAGGTTGAGCTTTTAGAGTCAGACGTCAATAATTTAATCTGTAGTTTCGTCTATCAAAAACGGGCGCTCTGGTTGGTCGAAAAAAATTATTCATAACTCCATGAACAAAATTTTGAGCACGCAGTCATTTTGTATGCTTTCCTCACAAAATAGTCCCATACAAAAAGGTATCAAAATTTGTAAAGTTGCTTTCTTTTTCACTTAGTGCTATTAAATCATAAGAAATGAAGATAATATTTTTGTTCTCATAGAGGTATGAACCGAAAAACAAAATCACACTTATGTAAGAATCCGATTAGTTTTTTCGGTTCATATCTCCATGAAAACAAAAAATACTCTCTTCATCTCTTAGATGACAAAATATATATTCATTTCATAGATAATATACAGCTAAACTTATTTTAAACAACCACTCGTGGTACGGTCAAAATGTGGTCTTATAAGAGAATGGTCTCTTAGTGAAACCTTTTTGTGGCATATATGAGTGATTGGTTCGACTGCACTCATAGATTACTTGAGCCCGTGCGTGACATTTCCAACCATTATACATGTGCGTCAAGTAAAGACTCAGATCAGCCTGTGCATCCGCACAGTCTGATCAGAGTCTTCACTCTATGCTCTGTAGATAGATAATGACCCAAAGCTTCTTTAAACAATTAGCGAATATGCTAATTGACCCGATGGCTGTCCAGGGTGCTCTATGTGTGCGAGTCACGCATCTGCCAAATGGTTGGAAATGTCACGCACAGGCTCATTTATTGCAGGATTTTTTTTATTAATAGTATGTTGATGGAACTCTTTAGAATCGTCTCGTTGAGACAACTCTGACGAGATCCACTAGCCTGGGATCCAAAATTCGATAATTCTATTATCAAGAAAGTCCGAGAATGAAGATCCTTTTTTTTTTATTTTGAAAGAGAATTTTGATGCTGGTCGCCTAATGAAAATGGTCACTTAATAGAGGTGGTCGCTTGAGCAAGATTGACTTTATAAATATCAGACGTTTTTGTCCCATTGATCAGCAGGAAGAATATTTGAAACAATGTCATTCTTGAGTCATTTAAGAGAATATTTTTTTCTTTACGGTATGAACCTGAAAACTTAACGCTGTATGTATTCTGCGCAAAGTAGGAATTCGTACAATTCAGGAATTGTCCTACGAAAAGTTAGAATTCTCACTTTACCGGGCATTGTAAAAATTCATACTTTGCGCAGTACTATTCCAGAACTGACCTATCGCGGCTGTCAATCAAATAACCAGTCGTCCATTGAAGTCATTCATTGAGACCAGAAAGGAGTTTTGATCTCAGACATTGGCCGCCATTTTCCTTAACCTTTTTTGTTGATTTGGCGACTCATTCAAGCTATAACTACGACGTTTAGATCGCCAACCAACGTTTCTACTTTTTTGTTACATGGTACTTGCCATTTGTTTTTAAAATAACGGTGTTTAAAATCGAAGCGGGACTTCCTGTAGGAGTCAATGAGTTGGGCTAATGAAGCAAATTGGCGAGGCCAGCAGTTGGTCAATTCCGGAATTCCTACTTTGTGCAGAACAAATGAATACTCGAAGTGCAATTCATTTTTTTTTCGTTTATACCTCCGTATTAAATGACGGATCGGCAATCAAAAAAAAAAAAAAAAAAAAAAAAAAAATGATCAATAGAACAATCAAACCAAATATTTAGACAGAAAGTGAGCTTTGAGCTCCAACATTTATGTCAAGCATTTTTGTTGGCTTGGAGACTAAAAAGCGCGTAACTATGGCTTATTCAAGATGTTGTTATGGCGTTTAGGTCGCCAACCAGTCTTTTTATTCGTGTATGTTACTGACAACGAATTCTTTAAATTAACGCCGTTTATTATCTATGTCGACCTTCCTGTTGGAGTCATTGGGCGGGGCCAGCGATCAATCGACTGTGTTTGCAGAGAATATTTCGAGTGTAACTTATCTTGATATAACCTCAGATTGACCCTGAATGAAACTTGCAGATATCTGACGGATTCCAGGAAGCTTTCCTGTAGACTTAAAGACAGTGCTAATTGCCGGTTGTCCATGGTGATATGAAATTACAGAAAACTGTGAATATACCAGAGGATCTTCTTTTAGTGAGCATGAAATAGCGAATTTATTAACTTATTCCCAAACGGGGAAATCTGGGACTCGTCAAATTCAAAGAATTCCAGACTTCAGAAACAAAGTGGGTTTAAATAAAAAGATAAAACAAACAAACAAACAACAACAAAAACAACAAAAATGGGATCTCAACAGGTAGATAACGTTGTGTAAAAAGACGAAATTGCTTGTTACAAACAATTTCTTCTTTTCTCACAATGTTTTCTGTAGCTACTTTTCTTTGGCCCGTAAACATGAGGAACTGTGTTGTTTCGAGTCATCAGAAGATAGACAAAGGAGACTTTGTATAGTTTTGTCTGTTAGTTTTACGAGATAAATAAAACCGGTATTTCTAAATTTCTCCTTAATGACGTCCGATTTCCAAGTTAACGAAAAAGGCGTTACTTTTGGCTTCAAATCCTTTGTATAGCTGTTACATCAGTGTAATATAACCAAGTAAATTTCTAAATTATTCAATGTATTTAGGGGGTTTCTTTTTCGATGCAGCGCCATAATCAGGTTTCGCTTGCCAAGCCAGACCTTTGTCAAGGCAATTTAAACTAGGATTCAATCGACTATGGATTAAAATTACAATATATGATCAGGGACATAAAAAATAAATCATTTGTGAACCACCTAAGTGTTGTAACTACAGCTTTAGTACGTTCCAGTAACTTCACTTTAGCCACCCACCAATGACAATGTATTGGATATATGTCGGAGTCAAAGTTGCCTGACCGATTTCAAAGATATGATTGGTTCATTTATACATTGATTGACAGCGAGGATCTGTTAATTGCGGATCATTTTCTCGTTATAAGTTGTAGGAACAAGGCATGGTAACACATATAAAATACTTTCAATTACAAGTGGCCGGAAAGGCGTAAATAATTTCATTCTTAGTTTCGCCACTAATATTCAAGCGTTTGGATTGGCTGTTTTTCTTTTTTTCCAAATATTTCCATCAACAAGATTTTGAGCACGCTTCTATTGTGTATGCCTGCACAGAAAGCGGATAAAAAAGCACAAAACTTATAAAACATTTGGTTTGCTTTCCTTGGTAGCATTAAATTATAAGAAATCTGGTAGCCTTAAACTAAAACACACACCTGGGTAAGCGAACAGTGTAGTTTCATACCCCACTGAAAAAAATATTTTCATTTCTTAAATCAAATGTCAATCGAGCAGTTTCTGTTTGTCAATCAGGTTCCCTTTTTTTTAACCCCCCCCCCCAAAAAAAAACCCCACCCAAGTGCTCTTTCATGCTATAATTTTAAAAATAAACAAATAGACAACACTCCCCCAAAACGCGAACGCAAACAAACAAAAACACCCCACCCCTCGTCATCTACTATTAATTGATAGTGTAGAAGTCAATCGTGAAACAATCTAGGCGATTGTTCCCCTTCCGATGTTTTAATTTACACTTAATATAGCCATGTGCCTTCACGATCCTGCGGTGATATATATTGCAGAAAGGGTCATGGAAAAAAGTAGAACTATCTCTATAGAAACTCTGTATCCTTTTTGCACAAGTTTACAAGTTTATCCTTGTCTGAATTCAAAAAATACAATTCACTCTGACTTTTAATCTTCATCTCATACATTTTGACCGATTTCAAAATATTGTCCTTTATCGAAGATGTTCCGTACACTAAACTATGCTCAATCGACGGATTGCAGGCCACACCCACTTACCTCCGACATGGCTGTTTGACTGAGCTAATAAACGACATTATTTTGAAAGATATGTAGTAAAGCCATATGATAAAACACGCATCATTGGATGGCAACTTGAACGTGGTAACTACAGCTTTAAAAAAAAGCTGTAGTTACCACTTTCAAGACGCCAAACAAACAAAATGATATAATAAGCGGACTTCGGTAATTTCATGATTCATGCTCATGATTGGACAATCGTTTTTAGATTGACAGTGGCGATTCGTCAATTCAAAGGAACGTTTCATAATTTTGATACTGATGCACCTAGACCATCAATTAACCCTCTCTCGGGATTTCACAACGCTGTGATTATTTATACCTGAGAAAACATTATGGAAAAAGAAGAAATTGCTTGTGATAAGCAATTTCTCCTTTTTCAACAATATTTTCTACCACATAGGATATTTATTTCAAATTGCATCAAATTTTTATTGAATTCTGACTTCTTTCAAAATTGACCAGTCTAATAAACAACAACAACAAGAAAGTGTTAGAAAGATATTGTCAGTTCCAAGAATTCATGACAAACAATCAGCCCTGTCTTGTATCAGAGAATTTTAGCCTGCTGGGAAATTATTGATATTTTTCTAGCCCGGAATCAGCAATAAGCATATGTATCTAACAGTTAATGCCGAGTGTGCCGAACGTCATCCGAATTGTGAAATTTGCGAGGCAACCGAATCAATGTGTGAGACGCGCTGGGTTTTAAATTAAACTAAAAACCAATCAACGCCAAAAAAATCCACTTTACTAACACGGTTGGTATTCGAGATCAGTTAGATTGGTTAGTTATGTACACAGAAACAGGGACACTCTGGAATTTAAGGATTAACTGTCGTAGAATTGTAGGAATGAACTAGACGTTCTTCAGTTCTTAGTTTGAATTAAGTTTTGATCGACACTGACTTCGAAAATGCGGATTTTTACGCTCTGCCTTCTTATGCTTGGATTTTTTGCGCTGGGTAAGTTTTTTCCCCTAATCTTTTTACCTATTACCAGAAAACAAATCTTAAAAAGATTGCAGATGACAAATTATTTTGTGTTTAAAATTGAAAAATATATAAATGAATGAATAAATATATATAAAAAAAATAATAGATAAATAAAATAAATGAATATATAAAAAATGGGATATCACTCAATGTGTGATAAAGTGTGACAATATACGAGGTTGTTTCTAACAAACAATTTTCCCTTTTACCATAATGCTCTCTGTGGCTTTTTTGTCCAATGAGATTCAATGCGGGATTGTGTAGTATAGTTCAACGGATATACGAAATATCAGTTTGTTTTGTTTGAATGGGGTTTTACGCCGCTTTCAACAATCTTTCAGTTATATCGCGGTGGCTTGAGCACCTAACAATGGAATCCTGGTATTTCTTACACCAGCACTACCATTACAACCTTTCCTAGCCTGGTTGCTATCCCACATAGATCTACGATTAACGAAATCTCAGAAGATATTTCATTATACAAATTGTAAAAAATACTAGCCAAACCGGATGCACGTGTGCGTACTAACATAGAGGGCAATGCCAAAAAGTAACTGTAAATGTCTTGTTCTTTACAACAATCAATTTCCTAAGCTGTCTTCTCAAAAACAGCATCATAGTTGGTTAAAAACCCCTTTCACAGCTGCCCCCCCCCGAAATGAAATATTAATCAATCACTAGACGACACAATTTTAGACTGATCCAAATTTAAAGACAAAAGACATTGCAGACGACAATTCCAAATTGATGAAAATTTGAAAATATTTGTCTGTGTGGGTTGAAAAAATTGTGGAAAATTTGTATTTGAATAAACTTTAAACAAAGAAGTTGTGACAATCGTTAGGGAATTTATCAAACAAATTTCGCTTGTAGGTAATATTTTCCGGACTAGTTATTCATAGAAATTACACTTATCTTCCAATATATTTTGATGCATTATGACTACAAACGTAAACAGTGTCATCCTATCTAAAGGGCCAGCTAGCTTTGGTTTATAAGCCAGTGCGCTTTTGTGCGCATGCAGTACCTCCCACTGAAATACCCGCCCTTTGCCGTTCCTGGGCGCCAGACAGGTATGGGCCTGCGTTAATCATTCGTTGGACCAGCTTTCGGCTTACCAAAAAAGCCATGTCAGTTTTAACCCTTTCCCGTTCAAATACGGGATTTTACGTTCCAGTGATTTTATACTCGAGAAAACATTGTGGAAAAAGAAGAAATTGCTTGTAACAAGCAATTTCTCCTTTTTCCACAATATTTTCTACCACATAGGATGGTTTCATTTCATATGGCATCCAGTTTTCATTGTCGTATGCATCCTCTTTCAATTTGGTCTAGTCTTAAATTTTCAAAAACGAGAAAGGGTTAATCAAGTTAGCCGGCTTCCATCTGGTACGAACCTTCGAACACCCATCTCATAAGACAGAATTATTTACTTATCTATTTTACGTAGCGGGTTGACGTCGCGCGGGGCTTTTCTTGTAAGATTGCAATTCGACAAGGTTATCACTTATTGTTAGAGAGAATATTAACTCGACTTCTCGATGTTATAAACCATTCTAAATACCATTGAAGCTTCTGTACGCATCATCAGAACATAATATATTTACGACATAATAAGAGAAGCTTTTCTTAATACTGAATTATAGTGCCAGATGAGCCCTGCTGAATAACGATTTTGGTTGTCTATAGATATAACCATTTTAGAGACTATTCAAATGACTTCCTTCTGCTTGTGATCAATAAAGAAATCTACTAATTATCATTGGTTCGACGCGTTTAAAAAGCATCATGTATGGTCCAGCTATACTCCACAAGTCCTTAGTCACCGTAAAACTAATTACACTAAAAGTTTATGTCTTTCCTTTTGGCATGGTGTTACGAGTTGTGACGATGGCTAGAAGTCTCAAATTATATTCTGCGAAATTGCAGACCACTGCTGCACTGTATTCTAACAGATTTCTGCCGGGACTATTTCTTGTTTGAAATGTCCTACCCCCGCCGTCCCGATTTAAGGTAATTTCGATGGTTGCTGTGTTCAATGTAAATTTGCCGAAAGTTTACCGTCCATGGTGCCATTGGTCTTGCATAAATTTCAAGGCTAATGTACGCTCTTTAACATGATCTCAGTTTTGAATCCCAACAAAACTTGTGAAACTGCCAATACTGTCCCTTTTTTAATCTATTTTCAATTAGTCAAGGTCGAACAGGAGTGTAACCGCATACAGTGTCTGTTTAGCGTAAGGATAAATCAACATAGTTGAATATTTAATAAATTACATGCATTAGTACTTTTTATCACAAAAATGATAACAATAGTTATCATAAAATCGTGTTATTATTCATTTTGTTATCATTGTTTTTGTAATTTGGTACTCAGTATTCCCGTACTGTAATAGAAAAGTTCGTGACCGTTACGCATATACTTTCGCATTTCTATAGATTAATTCCCTTGGTGTTTCTAACATTGTCAGCAAATATATCAATTCTGTCTGCTTCGATTTAAGAATATTGATCAGCTCTTTTAAGAATGACAAAGTTATTCAGTAATCAAACTCTTTGATGGAATTTTTGCCCGCATCATGAGAGTAATGTTGTCAGTCGTTGGGCGTACAAAATATCGTAACTACAGCTTTATTCAAGCTGTAGTTACGACATTTTGTACGCCCAACGACGTCGTTCATGTACGTGATAAAAGCCACTTCGTGACCTATAAGGCGTCGACTTGCATGCCGGTTGAATTCCCTTGGTATTTGAAGATATAGTCATCAAATATATAGTGTCTGCTTCGATCAAGATAATTGATTAACCGTACAGTAATAGAAAGTACGATCCAAACTCTTAGTTGAGTGTTGACAAGGGAGTATATAAACATATTGGCGGTATGGTGACCAAAACCTTCTCTGTCGTCTTTGATTGTGAATTGTGTGTGTATGTGTGTGTGTGTTTCCGTAGCACATGTCTTTATGAGCGACAACTCCAGAAAACGGTAGTTGCTGCGGGGGATAGTGCAAGGGTACAGGACAAAACTGCCGAGAGCTTCGCCTTGTTCTTTAACGTGCACGATGGATACTTTAACGTCTCGTCCAAAGGAAAATTATTTTTTTAGATGATATGGTCAGTCCAGGGCTCGAACCCGGGATCGTGGGGTTTGAAGTTAAGTGCTCTACCAACTGAACTAATCGGGCTGACATTGTGGTGTTTTGTAACATCCCTACTTATAATGAGATAGATGGAAAGCTGGTCACACTCACTAACTTTCGAAAAGGTAGTTCCATTGAGAAATCAAACATAGGGCCAGGGACTTAAAACTAAAATCATATGTTTCGTTGGCAATCATAACGTCGTAACTAGAGCTTTGATAACCAAACCACAACGTTTTACATAAAGTTCGGAGGTCAACGTTCCGTTCCGGTCCAAATGATATGATTGGTTTATCTATTTTTGAAATGATTGACAGAGGTGATTCACAACTTATAGAATGACCCAAAATCTAAGTTGAAAATATTCATGACACACCCTGTAACAGAATATAAACACATAGAAAATGATAGGCTTAAGTTGGATAGGAAAAAGTTCAGTGATTTCAAAGTGACTAGAAAATATCTATTTAAATACCAAATTGTGAATTCAAATGTTGCAAGATAGAAAACAGTAATCATTTTGTTGAATTCCCAGGGTATTGTTTAACAGTTACTGTAAGGATTAAGGTATCGTAAAAGAACAAAACAACAACAACAACAACAAACAAAAACAACAAAACCCCACACACTCCCTCCGACATGTCTATGTTATTATTTTCATATTAGCGACAATATTTCCTTAACGATTCTCAGTAATCAATCAATCAAAATCTCCTTCTTTCCCGAAAAGAATATGGGAGAGGAAACCTTGCTTGGAACAAAAACAGTCTCCCGTCTTCACACTGTTTCACTAAGACTACTTCTTAGGAAGGCCATTGTCCTTCATTGGACTGAAAAGGGTTAACATATCACCAAAGATTGTCCCCGATATATTTCTGTGGGATTGTTTACACATCCCTGACAGAAATCCCTTGGTATTTCTCAATATTTCTTGTCCATAAAGATCGCCCTATTTCATATAAACGATACATTATTGATGGATTTGGAAAGTATTCCTTTGTTCACCAGGCTCTCAAAAACGCAGTTCAAAAAATGTCAGAAAAGCTCTAACATTCCTGAAGTTACAAACTAAAATGTATACTTAAAGTAATTTGTTTTGTTTTGTTTATTTCTTACTTTGCCTTATTTGTTTTTTTTTTCTTAAATAAAAATGACCCTTTATGTCATTAGGTTTTGAAATAGATAAATAAAAAATAGATGAATAATAAACAATGAATTGAATAAAAGAAATAACGACACAGTAAAGAAACGTTTTAGAAAACGTCGAAAAACTACCCGCCGCCCCACACTATCCCTCCCCCCCCTCTCTCTCTCTTACACGGCAATCATCGATATTTTTGACAAATCGTTAGCGAAATAACTTAGAAAAGGGGCATCTAGAACGGAATTTACGACTGGTCTACTGAAACCGAGAGAAGTTGCAGACAACAATTTCAAGTTGATATTGTTTTACAAATCTCTCTGTCTTTTTGGGTAGAAAACAATGGGGTAAAATGAAGGAATTGCTTGTGGCAAGCAATTTCTTCATTTTTTCCACATTGTTTTCTCGAACTCTTTTCTTTGGCTGTAAAAAGCGGGATTGTGTGAGAATTGCATAACTCATATTTCCGTCCTTATTTGATAAGAGGAGACACAACAACCGTTAAATAGATTACATCGATGTTGGCCTCGTCCTGACAATTAATCTGACTGTAAATGAAAATAATCTACGGGGAATACGACCACTCAGTTTTAGTAGGGGAAAACTACGACCTGGTTTTTGCTTTCTTCCACTATATAAACGCCCACTAATCTCCGACAGGAAATTCTACTTCGATATTAAACAGCGTTATTTCTCCGAAATTTTTGGAATTTTACGTCGTTTAATATGGAAGTGAAATTCCCGTCGAAGTCAGAGGGCGGGTCTAGCGATTCCTAATTAATACTGTTTATTTAAAAGAAAGGGGATGGGGTGGGGCAAAACAATAGAATCTTACGTGCAAGACTGTGCAGCGCACTTTGAAACATTGCACATACTTTAGGAGGTCTTCATTCAACTCCCCAGGCAAAGATTCATTACTCTGACATTGTTTTTAATGTTACCTTGAACTGTTTGGCGTGATAACCATTTCAAATTCCACGTTTCAACTTTTACATGCCAATGCAATATGTTATATCTCTTTAGCAATTTATCCATTCCCAAACAATCCCCCCTTTTACGCCCCTTAAGAAAAAAGTTTTAGAAACATTGTGCAAAATGAAGAAATTGCTTGTTTCGGGCAGGTTTTCAATATCCACAATGTTTTCCGTCCAAAAAGACGGAAAAATATAATTCCGCCAATTTGAAACTTTTGTCTGCAGCTTCTTTCAATTTGGACCGGTCTTAAATTGTGTTGTGTGGGAATGTATTAAAACCTTTGCTTTGAGGTTATGTAACATCATTCAACCCCGGAGACAAACATTGAATACCCTGATTCATTTCTTGGGTGTTTATTTAACCTTTTCCGGTTTTTACAAATTTTTTTAGACCTGTCCTATTCAAAGGTTTTGAAGACCAAATTCTAATTTGTACTAACCATTCAGTAGGATAGAAAATATCGAGGAAAAAAGAAATTGCTTGTTATAAGCAATTTCTTCTTTTTCTACAATATTTTCCCAATTATAAATTCGCAGGGGCGTAAAACCAGGGATTGCACAAGACAGGGTTAAATGGACTTTGCCCTCTTTTTGGTTTACCTTTTTTGTAAAAGTTTTTTTCATGATGTTATACTCTCTGTTACCGCACAGGGCAATGATTTGGAGTTTGCTGCATGTTTTTATTTGTTTTGTTTGAATGGGGTTTAACGCCGCTATTAATTTTTTTTCAGTCATATGGCGACGGCTGGAGCATCTAGTAATGGATTTCTGGTATATATCGCACCAGTACCAGCATTACACCCTGTCCTAGCCTCCAGCTGCTAGCCAAGTTAGGTTTACGATTATCCATCCATTGGTGAGAGACCAATTTCGAAAAGGATATGCGCCTCCGCTGTGGATCAAATCAATGAAACCCTCATGATTGAAGATTGGGAGTCTGATGCGCTTACCATCGGATTCGTGACGGCGGCTCTGTGTGTTTTGATGTCTCAATTTAACTCTAAAGCCTACTATCATTGCTCTGACATTCATTTAGAATTTTGTCCAATCTCTACATTGAATTGTTGCTACTATTCATCGCTTAGAATATAGCTGAGCGAATTTAAAATATATTTGTTCCTTTACCAGACGACACATTTTTTTATAATGGTTCAAATCATACACCATTTCAAACTTTTTGAATAGGAGAAATAATCGGCCTCTAGGGTAGTAAACAATGAGAATTGATTGATTGTATGGGGTTTAACTCCGCTTTTAACAGTATTTCAGTCATATCGCGGCGGCTGGAGCACCTAACAATGGATTCCTGGTATTGCTCATACCAGTACTACCATTACATTCTTTCCTAGCCTCCAGCTGCTATCCAACTTAAGTTTACGATTGTCCACCATTTGGTGAGAGACACATGTCGGAAAGATCGAACCTACGACATCCCATGAATGAAGATTAGGAGTCTGACGCGCTACCGACTGCGCTATGACGGCGGCTGAAAACAATGTGAAAGAAAAAAGAATACATTGCTTGTGACAAGCGATTTCTTTCTTTCCCATGACGTTTTTGTTTGTATAAAGTTTCATATTCGTGAAAACAAGTGATTGTGCCGGAAAGGGTTAGAGAAATTGCTTGGCAAAAACATTTCAAAGGTATATGCTACGCTTATTCTCACCTATAATTAAAAAATTCCGACCCTCATTGCATTCAGCTTTCCCCCGTTTTTACAATTATGTCGCGGTGAAAGGTGCGCCGATGTATATCTTGCCTCGAATAAGACAAAGTCTCAGAAATTCTACTTAGGAAAACACAGAGTCTTGAAAAAATTACCCAAGCGACAAATTAACCTTTAAATGACAATCCCTTCATACATCAAAAGCACTTTAGTCCTCTGCATCTCCATTTGAAATAACCAAGCAAAATTCAATATTCCAATATTTAAAAGGCACTTAGGGAATATGCCGTTTGTCTGAATATGCCGTTTGTCTGAATTTTCATACGAAGAGGACAGAAAAATAATCTATCAGTTAAGATAATTTTTCACGGCAAAATATACGATCCTTAACACACTCCCACACGATTTCGCGTTTTATGCCCCTAAAGAACCAAGTTTATGAAAAGCAATTTCTTGATTATTCTCAATGTTTCTTATCCAAAGATTTTTGAAATTTCAACAACTTATAATTTATGTCTGCACACCCTGCAATTTAGACCAGTCCAAAATTTTGTTGTAGGGTACATGTAATTGGTCGAACCGTTAGGCCTAAGAGTATTTAACTGAAATGGAATCTTATTGTTGTCTGTCAAATTCCTACAATCTGGTAGGCTGGGATTTTTTGTTTCACGCTTCTATGAAAAAAAAATCAGAAATGGAACAACTTGTCATGCTTGCTCAAAAAGAAGTTCCATAAAGCCGTCTCAAGCTTATTTAATTTTCATACATCTTTTTATGACTCACACTTCCTTAATGATTAATTATAACAAATGAGGAGAACATTTTCGTTTTGTTTTCATTGAGGTACCAAACTCAAACCCAATACGGCTTCAAACAGTGTGTTGAGTTTTCGTTTTTATTTTCAAACCCCAATGAAAATAAAAAGCTATTTTTTTTATCTCGTAACTCATTACCAGACCACACAATTTTAGACTGGTCCAAATTGGAAGAAGTTGCAGACTACACTTTAAAATTAAAATTTTAATCATTTTTGTCTGTTTGGGTAGAAAAGATTGTGAATAATGAAGAAATTGCTTGTTACAAGCAATTTCATCATTATCCACAATGTTTTCCAAAGTTTTTTTCTTGATAGGCGTCAAAAAATGTCGTTGAGTGGGAATGGGATAAATGCGTCACAAGAACACCAGCTGAACTAGTTGAGATGGATTGTAGTTTATTCGTGATTTCGTCCAAATCCGCATAGAAGGGCCTTAGACATCTTTTTTCTTTATCAACCATTGTTTAATTATCCCTGGGTGATCGACTTGGTTTATATAAAAAAGTAAAAGAAGGTCAAACCTATTCTTCAATTGTCCATTTCACTAAAATTATCTAAAAATTAAGAGAATATTCTTTTGTAAAAGTTTTTACCGCGAGTGTGGAAACAAAATATTCTCACAATTTCTTATAATTTGATATGAGAAATTTAACCCCCTCCCCAAGGAAGCACCAGTTTTGGACAGTTTTAATTGAGTTACATTGTGTATAGTTCGGGGTTCCGTGATTCTTTTCATGGAAGGCTTGAAACTAATTTTTCCTCCAATCAGAATGCATGAATAATGATAGAAGAAGCTTTGTTTGTTTGTTTGTTTGTTTGTTTGAATGGGATTTTACGCCGCTTTCAACATTCTTTCAGTTATATCGCGGCGGCTGGAGCACCTAACAATGGAATCCTGGTATTTCTCACACCAGTACTACCATTACATCCTTTCCTAGCCTCAAGCTGCTATCCCACATAGGTCTACGATTATCGACCCATTGGTGAGAGACAAATAGTCGGAAAGGATGAGTGCCGCCGTCGGGGATCGAACCCGGGACCTCTAGATTGACAGTCCGACGATAGAAGAAGCTAAAATTAAATCACCAATGAACAAATTAAGTCGTTGTGCAACTTGATTACGGGTCAAAGTGGTGATTTTCATCCTCTACATAATAACACTCGCGTTGGTTTCTGTATTTTAAGATAAAGTGACGGACCTGAGATGAAAATTGACGGATTGAGGCTCTCAAATCATACATTAAGACCGGAAGTGAACTTTCAACTCCGACATTTATCGATATTTATGTGAAGTATTTTTGTTGGTCTGACGACTTAAACGTCGTAACTACAGCTTGTTTAAGCTGTAGTTACGACGTTTAGGTCGCCAACCAACACTTCTACTTTTTCGTTACATGTTATTGTCCATAACTGCAAAATAACGCCATTTGATATCGGAGTTCGTTGTCAATCCGTCAATGATTACGCGAAAGCTATGGAAAACACTAAGACCAATACAGTGGTCATTTTATCACATGTCTTGATTATCATCCAAAAACAATGGTTTTTATTGATAATCAAGTCCGTGTTTAACCAATGATTGAGGCCCGAGACTGCGCCGTCGATCTGAGATGATCTAACATTCAAGAAATCGTGATTATCCCAAAACTAAGGTGGTCTGACACGATATCCCGACATTATTGTATAAGTTCATGTTTAATGAAAAACTCGATATCTGTGCTAATGAATGTCTCGGTAAGATATTTTTGCCAGAAAAAGTGCATCGTCCGACAGTGAGTAAGATGTCGTAACTACAGCTTTACTTAAGCTGTAGTTACGACATTTTGCTCGCACGTTGACGGTATGTTGCTTCTGTAAAAGACTGGATACTGATATTGGTTAGATTTTTGAAAAAAAAAATGGCATAAATCAACATCCGAAAGGGATGCGGTTGTCAGAAGTCGGAGAATATACACCTAAAACATATCGTCGTTTGGCGAATAAAATGTCGTAAATACAGCTTGATTCAAGCTGTATTTACGACATTTTGCTCACCACACGATGACAAATTATTTGATTAGATCTGATTATTTTGCTAGTTTGGGATGATAATTTCCATGGCTATGGGCAACACTGCTATGGAAGTGTCGACGTACAGTCTTGTGCTAAGCTTTCGATTTGTGTTAGAGTTTGTGCATCTGTCACATAACGCAATTCAACAAGGCTCTTCTCCGAAATGCATTCGGGGAATAAGTATCCAACGATATAAAAGTATCCAGCGATACAAAATGTATACAATGGTACAAAAAGTATCCAATAATACAAAAATCATCCAGCGATACAAAAACTAGCCAACAATACAAAAAGTATCCAACGATACAAGAAGTATCCAGTGATACAAAAAGTATCCAGCAATAGAAAAAAGTATCCAGCGATAAAAAAGTATCCAGCGATACTAAAAGTATCCAACGAAACAAAAATTATCCAACGATACAAAGAGTATTCAAAGATACAAAAAGTATCCAACGATACAGAAGGTATCCAACAATGCTAAAAGAATCCAACGCTACAAGAAGTATCTAGTGATGCTTAAAGTATCCAACGATACAAGAATATCCAGCGATACAAAAAGTATCCAATGATACGAAAAATATACAACGATTCAAACAATATCCAATGATACAAAAAGCAACCAATGATACAAAAAGTAACGAACGATACAAAAAGTATCGAACCATACAAAAAGTATCCAATGATACAAAAATATACAACGACACAAGAAGTATCCAGCGATACAAAAAATATCCAACGATACGAAAAGTATCCAACGATTCAAAAAGTATAAAATGATTCAAAAAGCATCCAATATTACAAAGAGTATTCTACGATACAAAAAGCACCAACCATACAAAAGGTATCCAACGATGCCAAAATTATCCAACGATACAAGAAGTATTCAGCAAAAAAAAAAGGTGTCTAACGATACAAAAGTGTACAACGATGCAAAAAGTATCCAATGGTACAAAAAGTATACAACGATACATAAAGTATCTAATGATACGAAAAGTATACAATGATACAATAAGTATCAAATATTACAAAGATTATACAACGATACAAAAAGCATCCAAAGATACAAAAGTATACAACGATACAAAAAGTAGTCAATGTTACAAAAAGTATCCAATGATAAAAAATTTTCAACGATTCAAAAAGTATCCAACGATACAAGAAGTATCCAGCGATACAAAAGTATCCAATGATACGAAAAGTATACAACGATACAAAAAGTATTAAATGATTCAAAAAGTATACAACGACACAAGAGGTATCCAAGGACACAAAAACTATTCATCATTACAAAAAGTATCCAACGATACAAAGCTATCCAGCGATACAAAAAGCACCAAATGATACATAAAGTATACAACGATACGAAAAGCACCCAATGATACAAAAAGTATAAAAAGATACAAAAAGCATCCAATGATACAAAAAGTATACAACGCTACAAAAAGTAGCCAACGATACAAAAAGTATTCAAAGATACAAAAAATATACAACGATACAAAAAGTATACAACGACACAAAAGGTATCCAACGATACAAAAAGTATACAACGATACAAAAAGTATCCAAGGATACATTTTCTTCCATCCAACTTAAATTCAATTGTATGAGGTTGCGTGGCACTCAACGCCTGGAGATTCCAATTTTCTGAATGACATCCATAATTTTCTGTCTGGGACAAATTTGATCATCAGTGACGGTACACTATAGCATGTCTATAAACTTAAAACGTCTTTATAGGAGGTATGCGTTCTTAGAACTAGAAAGTAGGTCGTTCTGAGCATAATCAAAGTACGACAGATGGGATTTAAAAGATGTGAAGCGTTATAAGATGTAGGCTGACTAATTACTTTCTGAGCGACAAGCGTACCAGAATCGCACACTTCAACTTCAGTTAACCCATTTTCACACAATCTCTCCTTTTGACGCCACATAAGTCAAAAAGCTTTGGATAACATTGTGGAAAGTGAAGAAATTGCTTGTATATTTTCTAAGACGAAAAAAGAAAATGAATAGAAACAATAAAAATAAAATTCCATCAGCTTTGAATTGTCTTCTTGAAAAAAGACGAATTGCTTCTTACAAGCATTTTCTTCCTTTCGTATAATGTTTTCAAAAGCTATATGAGCGCATGCGTGACATTTCTAACCATTATACATGTGCGCCAAGTAAAGGCTCAGATCAGCCTGTGCATCCGCACAGTCTGATCAGAGTCTTCACTCTGCGCTCTATAGATAGATACTGACCCAAAGCATCTTTAAACAATCAGCGAATATTCTAATTGTCCCGAAAGGCTGTCCAGGGTGCTCAATGTGTGCGAGTCACGCACATGCGAAATTGTTGGAAACGTCACGCACAGGCTCATATATTTTCAGTGCGTAAAAGTGTGGGATTGTGTGGTGTGTCGGATTAAGACACTTTTTATTATCTGAATTGGTCAAATATAACTGCAGAGATATCATCAAAAGATAATAGAGGCATTTCGGTTTATTTACTTGATATATACACAAAATGGCAGTAGTCATTCATTTTTCTACCTTTTGGTGCGACATTATTTTTTCTACCTTTTAATGTGACGCGCTATTGTTTAAGACCGCGATTTCGAGTTTTAAGGTTAGTGGTTGGACCTCAGGCGAAAATACCTTTAACTCGATTACATGTACAACTCAATGGAAAGCTGGTTACGAGAAGAAAGTAAATATTAATACAGATTTTATCATTTGTTTGATCTTCACCATAATAAAAATTTCATCAACAAAAAGTTGTCGGCAGCAACTTCTATGAATCTGAGTCATTCTTAAGTTTTATCGTCTGGCACTAGATCTAGAGAAAAAAATCAAACTTGCAATCATATTGTTATCCAGATGTAGACCCAAGGCTTTTAAAATCTAAGATAAATCGTCTGTTATAACGTTGAAAATATCGAACGGAATGTCGCTTTAAAGGCCTTCTTGTGAAATGTGAATTGTGATACTTAAAGGATAAATGGTCCTTTTATTTTTGAAATTTCAACAACTTATAATTTATGTCTGCACACCCTGCAATTTAGACCAGTCCAAAATTTTGTTGTAGGGTACATGTAATTGGTCGAACCGTTAGGCCTAAGAGTATTTAACTGAAATGGAATCTTATTGTTGTCTGTCAAATTCCTACAATCTGGTAGGCTGGGATTTTTTGTTTCACGCTTCTATGAAAAAAAATCAGAAATGGAACAACTTGTCATGCTTGCTCAAAAAGAAGTTCCATAAAGCCGTCTCAAGCTTATTTGATTTTCGAACATCTTTTTATGACTCACACTTCCTTAATGATTAATTATAACAAATGAGGAGAACATTTTCGTTTTGTTTTCATTGAGGTACCAAACTCAAACCCAATACGGCTTAAAACAGAATGTTGAGTTTTCGTTTTTATTTTCAAACCCCGATGAAAATAAAAAGCTATTTTTTTTTATCTCGTAACTCATTACCAGACAACAAAATTTTAGACTGGTCCAAATTGGAAGAAGTTGCAGACTACAATTTAAAGATAAAATTTTAATCATTTTTGTCTGTTTGGGTAGAAAAGATTGTGAATAATGAAGAAATTGCTTGTTACAAGCAATTTCATCACTATCCACAATGTTTTCCAAAGTTTTTTTCTTGATAGGCGTCAAAAAATGTCGTTGAGTGGGAATAGGTTAAATGCATCACAAGAACACCAGCTGAACTAGTTGATAAGGATTGTAGTTTATTCGTGATTTCGTCCAAATCCTCATAGTAGGGCCTTAGACGTCTTTTTTTCTTTATCAACCATTGTTTAATTATCCCTAGGTGATCGACTTGGTTTATATAAAAAAAGTAAAATAAAGTCAAACCTATTCTTCAATTGGCCATTCACTAAAATTATCTAAAAATTAAGAGAATGATCTTTTGTTTTTTCATTTAATATCAAACGAAAGTTCTTACCGCGAGTGTGGAAACAAAATATTCTCACAATTTCTTATAATTTGATTTGAAAAATTTACCTCCCTCCCCAAGGAAGCACCAGTTTTGGACAGTTTTAATTGAGTTACATTGTGTAAAGTTCGGGGCTCCGTGATTCTTTTCATGAGGCTTGAAACTTATTTTTCATCCAATCAGAATGCATGAATAATGATAGACGAAGCTAAAATTAAATCACCAATGAACAAATTAAGTCGTTGTGCAACTTGATTACGGGTCAAAGTGGTGATTTTCATCCTCTACATAATAACACTCGCGTTGGTTTCTGTATTTTAAGATAAAGTGACGGACCTGAGATGAAAATTGACGGATCGTTCTCTCAAATCATACTTTAAGACTTGAGGTGAACTTTCAACTCCGACATTTATCGATATTTATGTGAAGCATTTTTGTTGGTCTGGCGACATAAACGTCGTAACTACAGCTTGTTTAAGCTGTAGTTACGACGTTTAGGTCGCCAACCAACACTTTTACTTTTTCGTTACATGTTATTGTCCATAATTTCTGCAAAATAACGCCATTTCTTATCGGAGTTCGTTGCCAATCAGTCAATGACTACGCGAAAGCTAAGGCCAATGCAGTGGTTATTTTATAACATGTCTCAATTTTCTTCCGAAAACAATGGATTTTTATTGATAATCAAGTCCGTGTTTAAACAGTGATTGAGGTCTGATGCTGCGCCGTCGATCCTAGATGATCTAACATTCAAGAAATCGTGATTATATCAAATCTATGGTGGTCTGACACGATATCCCGACATTATTGTATAAGTTCATGTTTAATGAAAAACTCAATATCTGTGCTTATGAACGTCTCGGTAAGATATTTTTGCCAGAAAAAATGTATTGTCCGAGCGTGAGTAAGATCTCGTAACTACGGCTTCATTAAAGGTGCAGCTACGACATTTTGCTTACACATTGACGGAATGTTGCTTCTGTAAAAAGACTGGACACTGATTTGGTCAGATCTGGAAAAAAAAAAAAAAAAAAAAAAACATCCGAAAGGGATGTGGTTGTCAGAAGTCGGAGAATATTACATCCAAAAGCATATCGTCGTTTGGCGAGTAAAATGTCGTAAATAGAGCTTGATTCAAGCTGTATTTACGACATATTGCTCGCCAAACGATGGCAAATTATTTGACCAGATCTGATTATTTTGCTAGTTTTGGATGATAATTTCCATGGCTAAGTACAACACTGCCATAGAAGTGTTTATGTTCAGTCTTGCGCTAAGCTTTCTATTTGCACCAGAGTTTGTGGATCTGTCACATAACGCTTTTCAACAAGGCTCTTCTCCGAAATGCATTCGGGGAAAAAAGAATCAAAAGATACAAAAAGTATCCAACGATACAAAAAGTATCCGACGATTCAAAAAGTATCAAACAATACTAAAAGTACCAAACGAAAAAGTATCCAACGATTCAAAAGGAAACCAATGATAAAAACGGTATCTTATGATACAAAAGGTATGAAACGATGCAAAAAGTATCTAATGATACAAAAAGTATGCAACGATTCAAACAATATCCAACGATACAAAAAAGCATCCAACAATACAAAAAATATCCAACGATAGAAAAGGAATCCAAGGATACAAAAGGTATCTAATGATACAAAAGGTTTCCGATGATACACAAAGTATCCATCGTTACAAAAAGGTATTCAGCGCAACAAAAAATATCAAATGATAAAAAGGTATCCAACGATACACAAGGTATCCAATGATACAAAAAGTATCAAATGATACAAAAGTATACAACGATACAAAAAGTATCCAATGATACAAAAAGTATCCAAGGATACATTTTCTTCCATCCAACTTAAATTCAATTGTATGAGGTTGCGTGGCACTCAACGCCTGGAGATTCCAGTTTTCTGAATGACATCCATTATTTTCTGTCTGGGACAAATTTGATAATCAGTGACGGTACACTATAGCATGTCTATAAACATAAAAAGTCTTTATAGGAGGTAGGCGTTCTTAGAACTAGAAAGATTGTCGTTCTGAGCATAACCAAAGTACGAAAGATGGAATCTAAAAGGTTTGAAATGTTCAAGCTTAAGGCTATAAGACGTAGTCTGACTAATTACTTTCTGGGCGACAAGCGCACCAGAATCGCACAGTTAACCCATTTCCACACAATGCCTCCATTTGATGCCACCCAAGAAAAAAAAGCATTGGGTAACATTGTGGAAAATGAAAAAAATGCTTGTATCAAGCAATTTCTTCATTATCCACAATGTTTTCTAAAAGACAGGAAAAATAGAATAGATAAAAATAAAA
This sequence comes from Fragum fragum, assembly GCA_946902895.1. Classification (NCBI taxonomy): domain Eukaryota; kingdom Metazoa; phylum Mollusca; class Bivalvia; order Cardiida; family Cardiidae; genus Fragum; species Fragum fragum. The sequence goes on along the minus strand of OX336365.1, from coordinate 23,673,911 downwards.
TTCTATCAACCTGAAATTGTCTTCTGCAGATTTTTTCAATTAGGTCAGTCTAAAATTTTGTCTTGTGGAGTTACTTTAAAATTTTGATCACTATAAAGGAGAACCTCTTATACGAAGAAAAAATAAACAAGAACTCTAAGCTAAACCTGGGTTGACGCTTTGCACATTGTAATGGACCTTAACTAGAAAGACATTAATTTAACCCTTTCCAACACGATGAAATTTTAGACAAGTCCAAAACGAAAGGGGCTGCAGACAACAAAACAAAGTTGGGTTAAATAATGAAATATAATAAAAACAAAAGAAAAACAACAAAACAGAAAAAAACCAAACCAAAACAAATAACCACCACAACAACAACCACCATTATCATAAACATTACTACCACCACCATCACCACAACCACCGCCGCCACAACCACCACCACCACCACCACCATCACCACAACAACCACCAATACCACCACTACCACAAACACCACAACAAACACCACCATCACTACAACAACCACCACTACCACCACTATCACTTCAACAACCACCACTACCACCATCATCACCACAACAACCACCACTACCACAATCACCACCACTACCACAATCATCACTACAACCACCACTACAACCATCACCATCACAACCACCACTACCTCTACCACCATCACCACCACAACCACCACCATCACTTCAACAACAACCACTTCCACCATCATCACCACAACAACCACCTGGACCACCACCATCACCATAACAACCACCATTACCACCACCACCACCGCCGCCGCGACAACAACCACCACCACCAACAACACAAACACAACCATCACCACAACCACCATCACCTCCACCGCAACCACCACCACCATCACCAACAACACCATCATCACAACAACCACCACTACCACCATTACCACCACAACCACCACCACGACCACCACCATCACCACAACAACCACCATTACCACCACCACCACAACCACCGCCGCCGCGAAAAAACCACGACAACAACAACAACCACCACCACAACCACCACCAACAGCACAATCACAACCATCACCACAACTACCACCACCTCCACCGCAACCACCACCACCATCACCAACAACGCCATCATCACAACAACCACCACAAACACAACCACCACTTCAAACACCACCATAACCGTTACAAGAACAACAACCGCAAACACCACCACCACCACCACAACCGACACCTCCACAACCATCACCACTACCACCTCCACCTTAACCACCACCACCACAACCACCACCACCACAACCACCACCACTACCACCACCACTATCATAATCACCACAACAAACACAACCATCACTACAACCACTACCACCACCACAACAACAACAATAACTTCCAACAACAACAAACCCAACAATTGCCAGGTGATGTAGAAAACATTTTGATAAAGGAGAAATTGCTCCTTACAAGCATTTGCTGTTTTCGATTAATGTTTTCAAAAGCTAAATATCTTTAGTGCGTAAAAGTGTGGGATTCGGGTTAAGCCACTTCTTGTTTTCTGAATTGGTCGAATATAACTGAAGAGATAACATTAAGAGATAAAAGAGGCATTTCGGTTTATTTACTTGATATATACACAAAATGGCACCAGTCATTCAGGTTTTTACCTTTTAATGCGACACACTGGTGTTTCATTCATCTTTTACCCTTTAATGAGACACGCTATTGTTTGAGATCGCGCTTTCGATTTTTAAGGTTAGTGGTTGGAACTCAGGTGAAAATAACCTTATACTTGATTACATGTGCACTGATCAATTACTCCATGGAAAGCTGGTTAAGAGAAAAAAGTAAATATAAATCAAAATTTTATCATTTGTTTGATCTTCACCATAATAAAAAAAATCATCAACAAAAAATGTCGTCAGCAACTTCTATGTATTTGAGTCATTCTTAAGTTTTATCGTCTGGTACTAGATCTAAAGGAAAAAAATCAAACTTGCAATCATATTGTTCACCAGATGTAGATACAAGTCTTTTAAAAGCTAAGATATATCGTCTTTAATAACGTTGAAAATATCGAACGGAATGTCGCTTTAAAGGCCTTCTTGGCAAATGTGAATTGTGATACTTAACCCTTTCCTGTTTTAACATTTTTTAGACTTGCCAATTTCAAAGGTCTTGCAGACGACAATTTATATTGGATTTGATTTGAAAAATAACTATTTAGTAGGGTAGAAATTATTGTGAAAAAAGAAGAAATTGCTTGTTACAAGCAATTTTTCTTTTCTCATAATGTTTTCTCAAGAATAAAATCACAAGGACTTAAAACAGTGATTGTACAGTAAAGGGTTAAACGATAAATGGTCCTTCCACCTACTCCGTATTAAACTCACTGTAAGAAGACAATATTTTAGACTTGTCCAAAACAAAAGAAGTTGTAGACGACAAATTATATTTGATGAATTTTTAAATTTCTTTGTCATTTGTGTACAAATATTTTGGATAATATAAAAATTGCTTGTAGAAAGCATTTTTTCATTTTCCACAATGTTTTTAGAGCCGTTTTTCTAAACGGGGCGTCAAAAAGCGTAATTGTGTGAGAATCGGCTTACATAAACTAGAGAATACTATTTTTCCCGGGGACACGTTTGAATAATTTATAAACGTTGACATGCCCATAAAATGCTTAGTGCAATAAAATCTACCAATTTTATGAGTCCCTCGGAACAAAGCAACTAAATGGTGTCATTTGCCGACTGAGTTTACATCCTGAGTAAATCGTGAACAAAGTTTCCTTCCTTCATTTTGGAACTTCTGTAATATTTCAATAAATAAACATAGCCGTGACCCCGTTGGTCGAAAAAGAGATTCTTTCGAAATGCAAAAGGTATCGACCATGGTCCCTTTCGTGTTCAATCCCTTGTTTTTAAGTCCGTGAGATTTTATAATGGAGTAAATATTATCGAAAAAGAAGACATTGCATATAACAAGCAATTTCTTCATTTTCCACGATATTTCCTATCCCACTGAATTATTATTTTTCAAATATTATCAACTTTAAATTGCTGTCGGCAAATCTTTGAATTTGGACAATTCTAAAATTTTGCAATACAGTAAGGTGATAAATTAACACATCGCCGGTGTAATTCTAAAAACACGTAACTACAGTTTGATTGAAGCTGTAGTTACGAGGTTGTAGAATTACACTGATGATATGTGACAGGTCGTACGAAGGCAAAACTCCAAGGAAATGCAATTGGTGTCGACTAAGGTCATGATTTGTTGTCGATTACAAGTCTGCGACATTGTTTTTCGAACGAGTTCAAGCCCTTTTTAGATTGAAAAGATAGACAACACTCTATTGTACACAGGAGCACTTACAACTTGTGCTCACAGAGAGTCTTGAACGTTTTGTACAACCGTGAAAGTAAGCGAGGATTCTTCTGTGTCATTTCCAAAGAAACTTTACAATCTAGGCCTCCGAGTGGAAAACTGTCATGTTAAACACTTTCCTGTCTTTTTTTTTTTTTTTTTTTAAATTATAGACCGGTCCAAATTCACTGAAAACTGGATACAATTTGAAATAATACCATCCTATATGGTAGAAAATATTGTGGAAAAAGAAGAAATTGCTTTTTACAAGCAATTTCTTCTTTTTCCACAATGTTTTCTCAATTATAGAATCACAGCAACGTAAAATCTCGGGCTTGAACGGGAAAGGGTTAAACTGCAAAGGAGGTTGACATTGTGTTTAATGCTGACTTTGGGGAATTCAACATATTTTTTCACAAGACAAAATATCTCATTTAATTTAATAGTAAACAAACGATGTTCTTAACACTTTCTATACATCCGATGATAAATGTTTTGCATTACAAGAGATGAAGTAATATTTTGTTTTTCATGGAGATCTGAAAGTAAAAATCTTGATAAAACCGCATCGCGTTCTCGTCATTCTACTCTCGCGATTCCGACATCGTACCCTCGCGACTTCGACATCGTACTCTCGCGGTTTCGACATCGTACTCTCGCGATTCCGACACCGTACTCTCGCAATTTCGACATCGCACCCCCGCGATTCTCGCAACAATGGAATTAATGTTTGTCAAAGCGTAACCTACAATATGTATATCATATTTTACTGAAATACAAATAAACTCAAAAGCATGTATTACCCGACCATGTAACAGCCTAAGGCTTCACTGGATAAAAGAAAATCTTTAACCTTTTCTTGCACAACCCATTTTTTCGCCCTAGTGATTTTATACTTGAGAAACATTGTGGGAAAGAAGAAATTGCTTGTACCCTATAGGTTGATTACTTTTAGAGTTATACATGTACTAACATTTAATTGTCGTCTGCAACTTCTTTCATAAACGAACCTTCAAATAGCTGTTGTGATCACAAATCAACACCCATCTATATTACAGTTAGACCTCTATCGAGGACTCATTGTTCATTCTCACACAAGTCTTTATGCGGCCCCGAAGAATGCGACACAAACACGCAAACTTCTAATAATGTCCGTCATAAATAATTTACTGCAGGCTTTATGTCATTGTATGGGTAGTCGTGTCTAATTACGCTCAGATTCTCAATGAATAAATGATGGAAAAACAGAAATGATGTGTTTCGCTTGAAATTAATAAACCCATTCCAAGACAACAAAATTTGAGACTACATGTAGTCTAAACTGAAAGAAGTTGCAGATGATATTTTGTTGTTGTTGTTGTTGTTGTTAATGAAAAATCTTGGTATTTTGGGATAGAAAACATTTTGGATAATGAAGAAATTGCTTGTGACAAGCAATTTCTTCATTTTCCACTATGTTTTCCAAATATTTTTTCTAGAGGGACATTAAAAAAATAAGGGGGGGGGGGGCTTTGTTGTAATAGGTTGAACAGTAACTTTGTATTCGCTGAAATGTATTTTCGTTTCCTGTTCGGCAAAGCTGTCTTTTGATCTATTCTGAAAATATTGATAGGGAGGTTTTTAAACGATTTTAACGAAGATTTCAGGACTCATTTTGTCGAGAAATACTGTTTCGGCGAGAGCCGTACAACCTATAAGAGTTGTTACGGAGTTGTTCCATAATCAAACTGGGCTAAATCGAGAACAAAAACAATCAACATTAATGTTTTATGCTTTATTGTCAGCAAGAAAAAGACAAAAACCCATTCATCAATAGTTCGCGACAAAAACAGACAACAAATTGAATAAAAACGCACACGCGTCTCTGAAATTCTTGAGAGTTTTTCAAATATTGACATTTTGAATCTGTCATTTTTGCAGTTTTAATTGAATCGGTAATGGCCTGTGAGTTTTATGTGTTCGATGATTGTGTTTTCGATGAAATTCTAGCGGGTGCGTTTCTTTCATTAACCTAGTTTGATTGTTTACCGTTCGCATCTCTAGTGGTTTACCTAATTAAAATATATAGATAGATCAATTGATAAACTAGTAACAGAAATTAAATATACAGTCAAACTTACTCGAGCGGCTACCTCTATTAAGCGACCATTTGTATAGAGCGACCACAAACAAAATCTCCTTTCAAAATCAAAAGCTGACATAAGAAGTGGTCATATTTGCCAACAGCATTTTATGAATAAATCCAGTGTTTGTTGGGACCAATTAGAATCGTCTCAGTGATATATTTTTCATTGAGTGAACAATAAAAGCTATTTTTCAATTGAAAATTTAGCTGTTCTTGTTGGAAAGATAGCGATCTTTCGATCTTTCATGAAAAACAAACAACTTTTCCATTTCTTTATTGAGTTCAAAAGGAGACAGAATATGTTAGATTTGGAGTAATTGCTAAAAGTACGAAAGACCGGTGGTGACATCATGTATTCACAGTTCACACTTCAAACTTCATACATATTGAGTCTGAAATGGGAAGTGTGAAATGTGAATTATGAGACCCGTGGTAACTTCTTAAATTCACAGTACATAATCAAACCAAATTAAATATGAAGTTTGAAGTGTGAAGTTGGAAGTGTGAAGTTGGAAGTTTGAAGTGTGAAGTTGGAAGTTTGAAGTGAGAAGTTGGAAGAATGAAGTGCGAAGTTGGAAGTCTGAAGTGTGAAGTTGGAAGTATGAAGTTTGAAGTTTGAAGTGGGAAGTTGGAAGCATGAAGTGTGAAGTTGGAAGTATGAACTGTGAAGTTGGAAGTATGAAGTGTGAAGTTGGAAGTATGAAGTGTGAAGTGTGAAGTTGGAAGTCTGAAGTCTGAAGTTTGAAGTAGAAAGTTGGAAGTATGAAGTGTGAAGTTGGAAGTATGAAGTGTGAAGTTGGAAGTATGAAGTGTGAAGTTGGAAGTATGAAGTGTGAAGTTTGAAGTTTGAAGTGTGAAGTGTGATAATGGAAGTCTGAAGTTTGAAGTGGGAAGTTGGATGTATGAAGTGTGAAGTTGGAAGTCTGAAGTTTGAAGTGGGAAGTTGGAAGTATAAAGTGTGAAGTTGGAAGTATGAAGTTGGAAGTATGAAGTGTGAAGCTGGAAGTTTGAAGTGTAAAGTTTGAAGTGTGAAGTGTGAAGTGTGAAGTTTGAAGTGTGATGTTTGAAGTTGGGAGTATGAAGTGTGAAGTTGGAAGTATGAAGTGTGAAGTTTGAAGTGTGAAGTTTGAAGTTTGAAGTTGGAAGTTTGAAATTGGAAGTATGAAGTGTGAAGTTTGAAGTGTGAAGTTGGAAGTTTGAAGTTGGAAGTATGAAGTTTGAAGTGTGAAGTGTGAAGTTGGAAGTATGAAGTGGAACTTCACACTTCAAATTTCCAACTTCACACTTCAAACTTCTAACTTCACACTTCATACTTCACACTTCATACTTCCAACTTCACACTTCAAACTTCCTACTTCAAACTTCCAACTTCATACTTCCAACTTCACACTTCAAATTTCCGACTTCATACTTCCATCTTCACACTTCATACTTCTTACTTCAAACTTCCGACTTCATATTTCACACTTCAAACTTCCAACTTCACACTTCCAACTTCATACTTCCAACTTCCCACTTCAAACTTCAGACTTCAGACTTCCAACTTCACACTTCACACTTCAAACTTCCAACTTCCAACTTCACACTTCATACTTCCAACTTCACACTTCATACTTCCAACTTCACACTTCCAACTTCCTACTTCACATTTCATACTTCCAACTTCACACTTCCAACTTCCTACTTCACACTTCATACTTCCAACTTCACACTTCAAACTTCCGACTTCATACTTCCAACTTCCAAGTTCTCACTTCAAACTTCCGATTTCATACATCCAACTTCTCACTTCAAACTTCCAACTTCCGACTTCACACTTCAGAGTTACTATGTATGAAGTGTGAACTGTGAATTCTTGATGTCACCACCGGTCTTTCGTATAAAAGCGTGTCATTTTGCACGTAAATAATGTGGTAACCCGAAGACGTCACAAGTGTCTTAGACCCCACTGAAATGACGCTCAGTAGACAAAATACACTAATTGAAGCTAAAACAACCAAAGTTGTCAGTTTATCGTTTTGATAGTTGTATCGCTTATTCAATGTAAGTATCAAGTGATAATCATGTATTTGGACGAGCTGTGATGATTTTTTAATGTTCTATATAATGAAGGTATTGCATACATGTATTATTTACCAGCAAGTTTTTTTTCGATTTATTAAAATCTTTACGCTATTTTATTAAAACCAACGTTTAAATAGTCGTTTCTTACTGCTAGGCGTCATTTTAGTGTGTGAATGACGTCATCTAATACTGCATATCACGAAACCATATTTGAACATATTTCGCATTCTATCATACCCGTCTGTATGTTTTTAGAAAATGGCCAGTATAGACGAAAGGAAGAAATTATGCGTACTGGCTTCGATTTTTTGCGTTCCACTGAAAAAAAAAAAATCCCTTCGTTTGTTCAAAGACAATTCATACTCCATCAAGCCATTTTCACTTTGTAGACACGCTCTACTATACCAACTCTGGTTATCAAATTTGTCCCAGACACAGAATTATCGATGTCATTCAGAAAAGTGGAATCTCAAGGCGTCGAGTGCCACGCAACCTCATACAAATCGAATTTAAGTTTGATGGAATAAAATGTATCCCTGTGTACAGTTTTCTCCTGTCTGCATTTTTGTAGAAGAGTCTGTTTGAAAAGCAATACGTCGTTTGGCGTGAAAAAATGTCGTAACTACAGCTTTTTTTTCAAGCTGTAGTTACAACATTTTGCACCCCCAACGACGATTGTCTCATAGGTACACAAAGTCAGATACAATTAACGAATCGCGCATGTCAAAATATCGACATACAATTTAACCCATTTCCAAACGATAAAATCATAGACTGGTCCAATTTCAAAGAGATTGCAGGAGACAAAGCAAAGTTGGTTTAGATTGAAAAGCAAATTGGCTAAATGAGGCAGAAAATATTGTGAGAAGAAGACATTGCTTGTTACAAGCAATTTCTTTTCTTCTCACAATGTTTTCTATACCTATATTTCCTCGACGCGTAAAAATGCGGGACTGTGTGAGAATGGGTCAATCATACATCTAGACCAGAAGTAAACTTTGAACTCCGACATTGATCGGCATTTATGTGAAGCATGTTTGTAGAGTTGGTGATTTACGCGCCGTATCTAAAGCTTATTCAAGACAACCCCTGGAAATTCGGCGAAATTTTGGTTATAAGATTGATTCGGAAAATCTGGAAATTAAAGTAAGATATTGTCAGTGGGTAACCAAAATGCCATGACTACAGCTTTGTCCAATATTTTTGTATATTTTTATGAATAATGATAATGATAATAATGATAAAAATAGCTAAGGTATGGTATTTTCATTAACGTTTTAATTCCTCCTGACTAAATGAATATAAGAATAAGTCATTGAAAAGGAATAACACGAGGTTTTATTGAAGTTCCTATCACTTTTACAACGACCAGTTACATTAAAATAATTGGAATAAACACGAATGTGATAGCACTTCACAAAATGATTAATTAACCTTCGTCATGCTGAACCCAGAATATCCTTATTTTGGCAAGACGTATAGACAAAGATCAGCCAGCACATATGTACAGTCTGATCCTAGTCTACACCTGTTGATTTGATTCTGAAAAGAATTTTACTCAGTATGACAAAGGTTATTTTTCAGTGAAACCTGCGTTATGATCATGTAACGTTGAAGGAATCGGGGGAAAGCGGTGTAATTGTAACAACAGTCCATAAACGAGGTTTTCCCACAAATGGGTGAATAATCGTCCATTACCAGGCGCCAAAATTTAAGACTGGTCCAAATTGAAAGGAGCTGTAAACGACACTTTGAAGATTATGAAATTTAAGGATTTTCATCTTCCTCCGTAAAAAACCTTTGGGAAATTTCTTCATTTTACACAATGTTTTCCGATTTATTTTCCTGCGGGGGCATCAAAAAGCGTAACTGTATGGAAATAGGTTGGCATTTTTAGAGAGGCTCAAAGTGCTTTAACCCATTCCAACTCAATCCCTCCTTTTTACACCCCTCGAGAAAAAAAGCTTTGGAAAACATTGTGGAAAATGAAGAAATTGCTTGTATCAAGCAATTTCTTCAATATCCACAATGTTTTCTATCCAAAAAGACGAAAAAATTCAAAATTCCATTAACTTGAAATTGTCGTCTGCGGCTTCTTTCAATTTGGACCAGTCTAAAATTTTGCTGTGTTGGAATGGGTTAACGCACGAATGCGAAGACTCTGCTGCCAATGTTTGAAAAGAAAATCAAAATAATGGGTACTCTTTTCGCGAAGAATCAATATGATATGGACTTGCAATCCAACAAAGATACTAAATATATAATTTGTAAATCAATAGATTTTTTGAAATTTAAATGTTTTCCAGCGAAAATATAAAGAGCATTGATTGATTTTTTCTGTCTTTTTCGTTTTGAATTTCTAGCAAACCATATCCCCTAAGCACCTTTTGAATATTGACATATTGTATTCCAAATGGATTTTGCAAATAGAGATGCGGAAGACTAAAAAACGTTTTATGCATGCAAATATTGTCATTTGAAGGTTAATTTCTCCCGCGGGTGACCAGTGCAAGGAAGTGTTTTTGCTCGCGGCTACTCTTTATCAAAGCATTTTAATTGATTGATCGAGTTAATAGGGTTTAACGCCACTTTAAATAATATTCTAGTCATATCGCGGAACACCTTAACATGTATTCCTGGTATTTTTCACACCAGTTCCGAGCCTCTAGCTACTTATCCCACTTATATTTACGATTATCCAGCCATTGGTGAGAGTACATCTATTCGTAACATATATGACGCTTCATTCGGCAAGGGGGCGAGGTTTGAGTGTTGTGTTTTTCTTGGTCATTGGTAAATACCGGTGAATAAACATTGAAAAGTTTGTTGTAAAAAATCATCATAAAGTTTTTTTTTTCACAAACGAATAGTAGTTTATTTGATATTTTACATAGATTTTATGGGGTCCCATTGGTCACACCCTCATAGAGTACCTCCGACCGGTAGAAAAAATAAAAATGGTTGGTTGTCAACTTAAACGCGTAACTACAGCTTGAATAAGCTGTAGTTACGACATTTAAGTAGCCAAATCAATAAAAAATGTGCTTAACATAAACGTCGCTTAAACTCGCTGTTCAAACCTCACTTCCGGTCGAAATGGGTGAATTTATGAAATAGTCGACTTATGGTATTAAATCACTTGAACGGCATTGTTGATAAATGAGAAGAACATTTAGAATAGTTAAGCCAGTGGTCTTAAAATAAAAAATTCCTACATTTGTTCTCGGACAAGTCGGGCATGGGCTGAACACAACACAGGCTAAACAAATCATTGATGAATGCTTATCAGGCAGTGTGAGGGACCCCAGTACTGAAGGACAGCAAGAAATAAACAAGCTTTTCTCTGCTACCTTAATTGAATTTCGCTCTTGTCTACAGTTCCTGTTTAGCTTGATAGTTGTTTTTAACCCATGACCAGACGGAAAATGTTAAACTACTCAAAAATGAGAGATGCTGCAGATGGCAATTTAAGTTGATAGAGTTTTTGATTTTTTCAACTTTCTGGGAAGAAAACATTTTTGAAAGGGAGAAAATTGCTTGTAACAAGCAACGTCTTCCTTTTACTCAATGTTTCCCAAAATATGGTTTTCTTAAGAGGCGTTGAAAGGCGTCGTTATGTGGGAATTGGTTGAGGCCGTATCCTTTTCCGCTCAATTCACTTGTCAACGAATTAATATTTTTTTCCAAAATGGTAAATGACAAAGTACGTTTAAAGCCTGACTAGTCAATTAATTGACAGATTTCTTACCACGCCCACTGACCTCCGACATATCAGTTCGACAGAGATATCAAACGACGTTAGCTTGCAGAATATACAGCCAGTGGCATGAAAACAATTAAAATCAAAGTACTGAAAGTAGTATAAGCTAGCAAAGCATGTTTTTTTAGTAATCTTCTCTGTCAAAAGTTATCATGATAAATTAAAGAGTATTTAATTGGAATGGGTTAAATAGCATGCTTTTGAAAGACTTCTCTACAATTTGAATAGAGTTTGCAATATTCCTGACTTACATAAGAACTACTTTTTTATGACGTAAGCATTTAACGGATTTAGTGGTTAAGCCTCCGGTGGCAATTTGCACTCTTTGAACTCTGAGACGACCTCAAAATTTTGTTTGTTAACTTAAACTATCAATGCTGACGCTTTGCTAGCTAAAAATCGATGGTTGACGATATAAATGATGTAATTCTAGCTTGAATAAGTTGAAGGTACACCAAACCAACAAAAACGCTTCATATGAGTTACGCCGGAGTTCAACTTTGACCTCCCGTCAAAATACATGATTCGATGTGTCAAAAGATTTTTTCTTAATAAAAAGCGTCGATCTATCAATTCAATTCTGTCAGAAACAGACTAGAAATAATCGGCTTATTTCGGCGGAGGAAAGCAAGAACCGGGTTATATTTATTTCGAGAAAACTGTGTGGTCGTATTCCCCGTAGATTATTTTCATTTACAGTCAGATTAATTGTCAGGACGAGGCCAACAGCGATGTAATCTATTTAACGGTTGTCGTGTCTCCTCTTATCAAATAAGGACGGAAATATGAGTTATACAACCGAAAACAATGGGATTACAAAATAGGATGAAGTTTATTCCCAGCAAATATCAATTACACAAGTATGACTATATGTATATATAAAATCTTTAAGATTCGCCCCTTAATTTTAAGTTAATATACATATGAGCAGAAATTAAACTTGAATTAAAATCTAAGGGAAGATCCCAAAGAACCGTTCTTCGCTTATTCATACAGTGTGATTAGTTTTCTCATTTCATACTTCCATGAAAACAAAAGAAATAAATTATTCTCTTCATCTCTTGTATGACTTTACGCTATAGTTCTATTTATGTTTATGTGTATTGAGTCCGATAATTTTTATCCATTTTGAAATTGCTTGAAATTAATGTCGGAGTTGGCACTTCTTTGCCGATCTAAATGAATGATTTGACAAGGTATTTTTTTTTTATTTTCGTTGACATTCGTCTATTTCTTTTAAGAAATGCAGGGATCGTTTTCATTGAGGTATGAAACTAAAAACTTAACCTCACTGCATGAATGCGAGAAGCGTATCCATAAATTAGTGTTATTAAGTTTTCAGATTAATACCTCATTGAGAACAAAACTATTCTCTGCATATTCTCGTAAATGATTCAATGCCATTAAGCAGAGCAATTAGATATCTGACTAGGTCTGAGTAAAATTTTATGGATCTTCTTAATATGCATGCATACAAAATAGTTGCGAACGCAAACTTTGTTTATGGAAATGTGATTTTTTTTCATCCGATGTAAACGCTTGAGTCTTGATAGACTAAACTAAAATGGAATTATTTTTGTTTTAGCTTTACGTTGCAATACACTTATTATAATTGATGCGTAGTCTAACACTGCCGAATTTTTAGTCGATTATCTTTCGGATATTTATCAACCCGTGTCATGCTGAACATGAAATATTCCTGTATTAACAGGAGGTAAAGACAAAGATCAGCCTGCACGTGAGTGCAGTCTGATCTTTGTCTACACCTCCTAGTTGTCCCCTTTAATACAGAGCTGTTTAGATAATCTTTTTGAAAAGAAACATTGATCACCAATAAAACCTCCCAGTGCTGTCAGACCTTTGCTTTTCGATGCAATTTTGCATAGGATTTTATTTAAGCATGACAAGGGTTAAATATCTCCCATTCTGACGATGCTACATACCTTGACAATTGGCACATCACGGGTATCAAATAAAAAAGGGACAGACCAATCATATAATACATTTAGACTGGAAAGGAATTTCGTACTCAAACATTGGCCGGGATTTATGTAAAACGTTTTGTGTGTGTGTGTGGATGAACGTCGTATTTACAGCTTCTTCTAGCTGTAGTTACGATGTTTAGGACACAAACAAATCATATGACTTTTTCTGGAACATGTAACTGGCCATGAGCATTGCAAATTAACGCCTTTGAATATCGAAGTCTGTCCTTTTCGTTTATTTATCGTCGCTAACGTAGCCCATGCCCAAATGAGGATACAAGGATACAGGACGAAACTAATTAGAGCTCCGCCTGGTTCTTTAACGTGCTCGGTGGATAGCATCGTCACACGGGGCCTCGGTTTAACGTCTCGTCCGAAAGACAATTAGTTTGTTAGTGGATATGGTCAGCCCAGGGCTCGAACCCGTGACCTTGAGCTTTGAAGTCAAGTGCTCTACCAACTGAGCTAATCGGGCTGACTATGTCGAAGTCGAACTTCGTGTCGCAGTTATGTAGGCGTGGTCAGCGATCCGTGTGTTAACCCTTTCCCGTATACTGTCCCTGGTTTTTAAGTCCCTGTGTTTTTATACTTGAGAAAACATTATGGAAAAAGAAGAAATTGCTTATAACAAGCAATTTCTTCTTTTTCGACAATGTTTTCTACCCTATTGATTTGTTTGTTTGTTTGAATGGGGTTTTACGCCGCTTTCAACAATCTTTCAGTTATATCGCGGCGGCTTGAGCACCTAACAATGGAATCCTGGTATTTCTCACACCAGTACTACCATTACATCATTTCCTAGCCTCCAGCTGCTATCCCACATAGGTCTACGATTATCGACCCATTGGTGAGAGACAAATAGTCGGTAAGGATGAGTGCCGTCGTCGGGGATCGAACCCTGGACCTCTAGATTGACAGTCCGACGCGCTACCGACTGCGCTATGACAGCGGCTTCTACCCTATTGAATGATTATTTTTATATTGTCGTCTGCAAATCCTTTGAATTTTGAAAAACAAGAAAGAGTTAACCGTTCTCTAGGAGCGTCTTATAGATGCTGTTGTAGCGTCGATAGATGATTGAAAATAGACACGGGTTTAGTTTTATAAAGGGGTTTGGGAATAGAGAAGAGATAAAAACAAAATGACTAGCTTTAATATTTTATACCTCATTTTTCAAAGGAAAGCACAAAAACTCATTCGTCAAAAGAGCACGACATAAAACAGTCAACATATTAGATAATAACGCACACGCGTCTTTGGCGTTCTTGAGGGTTTTTCAAATATTGACATTTTGAATTCGTCATATTTGCAGTTTTAATTAAATTGGTAACAGCCTGGGAGTTTTAAGTGCTTCCTCGCTTGCGTTTCTCTGATACTCTAGCTCTCCTTCACTATAACTATTTCAAGGTTTTGTAGCAGTTGTTCTTTATAACATACAAAATGCATATACATCGTTTATGAGAAACCTGCCTAAATGATACATATGTTGATTTTTAATTGATTTTTTTCCAAATTCGAGAATATACTATTATTTTGTTTCCCAAAAATGAAAAAAAGTATCTCAAAAAGAGTCAAAGTAATTGCTGTTTTTGCACATTAAACCATTACCAGACGACAAATTTTGAGTTGGTACAAGTTTAAAGGAAATGAAGTCGTCAATTTTGACTTGATGAAATTTCTAAGATTTGTATCTTTGGGTAGAAAACATGAAAGATTATGAAGACATTGCTTAAAACAAATAACTTCTTCATTTATAGCAATGATAAAAAACAAACAAACTTTTTTTGAGTGGCGTAACAATAATCAGACAGCTGTGACGTGAGAAAGATAAAAAAGTAAAATTGTTGGTTGGCGACCCAAATGTCGTAACTACAGATTGAATAAGCTGTAGTTATAACGTTTAGATCGTTAAATTCAGCAAATAATTTTCAATTAAATGTCGACCAATGTAGGAATTCAAACCTCACTTCCGGTCTACATGTATGATTTGATTGGTCGATCGATTTTTGATTGGCAGGACGTTAATTTCCATAATGAAACTAGACAACGATGCGTCTAGAGAATCGCTCTCCGTGTTAATTTCACTTTCGTCTGACAGAAAAAATGAAGGATTTCGTGCGGATTTATTACTCGATAATTCTATATTTATCGTGTCTGTCAAGATTGGTGAATTCTGAGAAAAATAATTTCACATCATCACGCAGACAGACACGCACTCTCATGCGCACGCACACAAACACGTGTACATACGCATGGGCACACACACACACAAAAAAAAAAAAAAAAAAAAACTGTGGACACATTTTGTAATCTTGCACAGAAGTTCTTGTAAAACTCTATAGTTTGCATAAAAAGACTGCTCAATTCGGTCTTTTTCTACTACATCCATTGATGATATTAGAAATTTGTCATTGAATTATAGAAATCGATGTCTTATCATATTTTTGTATAAATCCGATTTTGATTGGGAATCTATTTTCAAACTACCATGAAACTAAAACAAATTTATTCACTTATTAAATATGAAATAGATAAGAGACGTTTTCCTGAATTTTATTTGTCGCTTTTGAATATCACCAATTGTAAAAATTGATAAGTCTATGTAAAATATTTAATCTGTATAAAATATTAATATGAGCCTTTGCGTGATATTTCTAACTTTTACACATGTGCGCCAAGTAAAGACTCTGATCAGACTGTGCAGATACTGACCAAAAGGTTATTTAGACGACCAGGAAATATTCTAGTTTAGTTTAAACATATTTCATTTGCAAATGTATAATAGAAATGTAAATAATAATTTCAAAGTACAGATTGTTCTTCTGTTATATCAACTTACAGATGGTTTTTCTTTTTCTAATCGTCCTGAATGGCTATCCAGTCTGCTTTGTAAAATGGTTGGAACTGTTACGCATATGTTGATATACATAATAACGTCCGACAAATATAAAGATAATAGAATCGTGTGAGATGAAAGTATCTTTTTTTTCTTAAATATGCATTGCAGATAGATTATTTGTCAGCGACTATTTTTTATCTAGCATAGTGAAATTTTGATAACCCCTGAAATAACTTTTGTATTTTTACTTCAGTTAAAGATTGCTGAAATAAATTTGAAGTTTATCTAATTCTACCCTATTACTAGAGGATAAAATTGTGACTGGTCCAAATGAAGCAGTTTCATGCGAGGATTTCTAGTTGACAGAATTGCAAAAATCTTTGTTTTTTTTTAGCTAGCAAAGCTTCAGCTTTAATAGTTTAATTTAACAGACGATATTTTTGAGGTCTTCTGAGTTCAAACGAGTTCAAACTGTCATTTAAGGCTTAATTACTAAATTCATTGAATGCCTATGCAATAAAAAAGTAGTTATTATATATTTTAGGAATATTGCCAACTCTACTCGCAAGTTCATCTCCTAGGTATTTTGAGCTCACTTTAGCATACTTGTTGAAAATCAGTCCGGCCAGCGTCTTCGTTATGTGTATTGTTTTGTATGGCCACAAGAATTAACTTTATTCAAATTGTAAAGAACTCAAAAGCATGCTATTTAAGCCATTCCAAATCGATTCCGCTTTTTTCGCTTCTCACGAAATTCCTTGTTACAAACAAAATCTTCAATGTCCACAATGATTTCTACCATACAATGCAAATATTTTCTACATTCCACCAACTTAAAATTGTCGTCTGCAACTTCCTTCCAGTTTGAGTCAGTCTAATATTGTGTCTGTTGTAACGGATTAACTCCTGGATAACTTTAACCTCGTTTTACTTTATCATGATAGCCTTTGACAATCACGATTTCTTAACAAAAACATTCTTTGCTAGCTTACAGTAATTTCAGTACTTTGATTTGAGTTTGGAGTCACCAAATTAATGTGAATAATGCAAAAAATGATTGTAATAAGTGTTATTTTTCTATAATGTTCTCTTGAGCTTATTTCTTGTTTTCTGGAACTTATTTCTTTGAAGCGTCAAAAATCGGGAATATGTGGGAAGGGGTTAAACATATTGAACACCTTATCATCAGTAATCATAGTTCTTGCTTTTATAGTAAGGCCTAGATACCGCTAGTCATTTCCTGTTTCTTTCTATTTCAACTTTTGATCAACCACCAATATTACAAGCGCAAACTGCATGCGCTGAAACAAATTTCGTCTGCTTCCAGATAGACTCCCAGATCTTCTGTGATGCAAATAGTTTGATATTTGTCTTGTTTGAGCGTTGTTAGAAATAATTCAGTTAAAACAGAAAGAGGAAAATTCGATTATCTAATATCTGGGAAAGAACATGCTAATGGTAATTATATCATCAAGCAACTTTATTGAATTATCTTCTCACAAGCAATAAAGACAGAACAGTCACCACCCTTTATACAATCATTTATCAAACAAATAAACGAATAAACGAACACCAGTGTTATAACGTTTCGAAAATCCATCTTACTATGCATGCGTATGAAAAGTTGTACCAAATTAAGCTCAATTTATCTATTTTGAAAGCTTTATACCGCAAACAAGCTGTATAAATAAACATAGTTTGTATATAAAAATACTTCCTTAAAACACGCTATATCCAGCTTCGAGTTGGCACGCCTGAATATAAACTTGGTAATTGGGCGCGCCGTTCAGAATGCTGCAGCTCATTTCCCTCCTAAATTTGGACACAAAAGCTGTGATTCGTTTCGCTTACCAATTGGTGGATTCATAATTCCCATTTTTTTAAAATAAAGCATTTTAACTGTACACCGCGGAGGTGAATAGCCATATTTCCCTTCATAGATATGAATAGATAAGCGGACACAAATGACCAAATCGCTGGCTCCGCCCAGTTACTTCGTTGGCCACTCCTACCGACTTCAGCAGGAAGTCCCGATTCGATTTTAAACGGCTTTATTTGCAAAATATATGGCCTGTAGCATGCAATAATAAAGTAGGATAGTTGGTTGACGACTTAAAAGACGTAACTACAGCTTGAATAATAACAATTGAAAAAAATCCTATATCACATACTTAACTAGCCATTGCAGGCTCTACGAGACGTTTTTCTTTAATCAGACTAGCTATGGGATACATATCATTTTATACAACTAAAATAGACATATCACTCTACAATGCCAACAGGGACATCCGCCATCAGTACTTTAAGTGCTTTGATTATGATCATTTAATGCAGCACTAAAATAAGCACTTTTTTCAGGAATGTACGAGCCCAGCTCATACAATCTTACTCAGTCAAAACTTCTAGGTTGGGCTATTTATTCAGATTGGTAAACCTAAGGGAATCGATAGACAAAATCGTACATCTCTCTACAGAAACTTTTGCATTTTATTTGATTAAATAGACTCGTTTTCTTTAAATAAAACGCAATTTTTACCAGGCCTTTTCCCGAGGAACACATATGCGTAAAATGAAACGCGACTGTATATCACGTTTAGTATCTAAGGCGCCTATCTACTTACAGCAACGTTTTCAAACTTACATTTGTATAAATGATCGGAATCTCGAAAAATTCGTCGGTTTATTTGTGGTTTAACACCACCTATAACAGTATTTCAGTCATATCGCGGCTGATGGAGCATCTAACAATGGATTCCTGGTATTTCTCACACCAGTACTACCATTACATTCTTTCCTAGCCTCCAGCTGCTATCCCACTTACGTTTACAATTATCCACCCATTGGTGAGAGACAAATGTCGGAAAGGATATGTGCCGCCGCTGGGGATCGAACCCGTGACATCCCGTGATTAAAGATTGGGAGTTGGTGCGCTACCAACTGCGCTATGACGGCGGCGGGACTCTAGAAAAAGGACCGTTTCAGTACTGCGTGACGTTTTCTCCACTATCATACTTGGAGTACTACATAAACTCACTACGAAACAAGCTTTGACTTTCACCCATTACCACATAATCCTGCCTTTTAAGCTTTAGAAAAATAGTTCAAGAAAACAATGTGGAAAATGTAGAAATTGCTTGAAACAAGCAATTTCTGCATTTCTCACGTTGTTTTTTCTATCCAAAATAACATAGGTATTTGAATTTCGATCAGCTTGAAATTGTCGTCTGCAACATCTTTGAATTTGGACCAGGCTAAATTCGAGAAATGGACTTTTTCGTGAGATTTTCATTAAGACAAACTATTTTTTGACTGTGTCTGAAATATAAGTAATAGTGAGCTTGCCTGGATTTTGAGTAATTTAGAGCAATTGATTCATTTTCTAGCATTCTTTTGAATATATTCTTTGACAAAGAAATACCGCGTTGACGCTAGTTTAGATAGCTTGTGTAAGACGAGGTTATTCGTCTGGGCTATGGAAATCTATGGGAGAGGGGTACTTGTATGGACTTTAAAGTCGCTTTGAACAATATTTTCAGTTATATCACGACGAAGTTCACTTATCCATATGCCTCAAGCGTACGAGTATCACAAGTACTGGGCTGAGGCTCTGAAATACATACCAAACGGCACACCCTTGTGCAGTGACAAGAAAAAAGTTGATTCAAATGGTTATCGGTTCAGTTTTTTAAAGGGGTTTAACGCCACTTTTAACAACTTTCCAGCCATATTGCGGTGGCTGGAACAACTAACAATGGGTTCCTGGTATATCTTGCACAAGTACCACTATTACACCCTTCCCTAGCCTCCATCTGCTACCCCACTTAGAATTAAGATTATTCACCCATTGGTGAGAAACAAATATCGGAAAGGATATGTGCCGAGAATCGAACCCATGACATTCCATGGTTCAGAGACGAGAAAATCGTTCAACAGATTATGGATGCAGTAGCAAGACAAATATTGTTTAAAATGTTTATAGGTTTAGTGAAAAAAATAGATAATACTTAAAATAGATGAAGACGCAGAGACAAGAAAAAAAAACTTATTGCAAATAGTTTCAAATTCCGTGACAAAAATGAATATTTTTTGCAAATTGTATTAGGTTTATTGACAAGAAAAGAAGTTTTAAACGGCTAGAGATGCAGTGAAAAGTATATAAAAATAGGATGCGGTGACTTAAGTAATTAGATTATAGGTAAAGTGATAAATCGAAAACATTATTTCAAGGATTTTAACATGCAAAACAAACATATTTATGAAACAAATAAGCGAAGGAACAAACAAACAGACACACGAGCAACAAAAACAAACAAAACCCCACACAATGTAACTGAAGTATCATACTTTTGTCATTTGGCGTTCTGGTCTCTTGTATAGTCCATTTAATGATTCTTTATGAACTTATTGACAGACGTGAGATGAAAATCAAACAGCAATGTCAATAGTCTATTGACCTAACATATACAGGACTGTAAACAATATCTCTTACAGCAATAGATCGTAAGGGAGTCTGGGGATTATCGACAATTTGACCATTAATGTCAACATTCTGACATGATTTATAGAGAAGAATGTATTAATCTCTATTGGCTTAGACAACATATACAGTACTATTTATGGAACCAAAACTATTGCTCAAGTTTCAGGCTAACCTAATATGCATGACAGTAGTAATTTTATAGAATTCTTTTTTTTTCGGAAAATAATAACAATTTTTGAATTTTGACCAGTCTATAAATTTGCCTTCTAGTAACGTATTAACCCATTCCCACACAATCCCTCCGTTTGAAGCTCTGAAAGAAAATATTTCTGGACAACAATGTGGATAATGAAGAAATTGTTTGTAACGGGCAATTTCTGTATTTTCCACATTGTTTTCTAACCATTGTTGAAAAGACAAAGATTTTTGAAATTTCAACGATTAGAAATTGTCATCTGTAACTTCTTTCAACGTGGACCAGTCTAAAATTGTATTGTTTGGGAATGGGTTAAGGGATAAGCTACTTTTTCCAAGAGTAGAATGGTTTATGTGGACCATGATGCGCCCCCGGGATGAATTATTCCATAATAGGCAGATCACACCACCAAGCAAAATCAAAGTACTGAAAGTACTGAAAGCTAGCAAAGTATTATGTAATTATGTAATTATGTTATTTTTTTTGTCAAAGGTAAATATGTTTAATGGAATTTAGGAACCATTGCCTTGTAGAGAAGAAAACAGTGTGGACAATGAAGCAATTGCTTGTTACAAGCAATTACTTCGTTGTCAACAGTGTTTTCCAAAGCTATTTTCATGAGATGTTTCAAAAGGAGCTGTCTACAATTTGTATAAAGTTATTTAATTCATGTGGCCATAAAAAGCAGAGGCAGAGTTTATAATATCCCTGAAATAAGAAATACTTTTTATGGCGTATGCATTCAATGGATTTAGTGGTTCAGCCTCCATTTGCGGTTTGCACTCGTTGAACGCTGAGAAGACCTCAAAATTTGTCTGTTAACTTAAGCAATCAAAGCTGACGCTTTGCTAGCTAAAAATCGAAAATAAATAAAAAAGATAGATAAATAGATTGACTAATCGAAACGTTCATTTAAGACTAAAGTTGCATGTTGAACCTGGACATTTATTTGTTAAACATTTTCGTTTGTTCGCGACTAAAAAGCCTAATATTGTATTTTCTTTTGAATTTACTGACTCCGCTGGCCACGGATAGGGAGTTCCACTTCGATATTAAACGGCGTTATTTTGCAAGTTTTATGGCCAGAAACATGTCACAAAAAAGTAATTGTTGGTCGCCGACCTTAATGTCGTAACTACAGCTTCCCATATTCGTACAGCGTGATAAAGTTTTTGGGTTCATACTTCAATGAAAACAAAACAAAATTACCTTTTATTTCTTAAGTTGAAAAATAAAAATAAATAACAAATTATATAAAATTTGTCCACCATTTCCTATGCCGTATGTACTAATTGACCACGGTTGTCAATGAAGATATATATCGACCAATCAAATCATTCATAGAAACTGGAAGTCAACTTTGAACTCAGACATTGGCCTCCATTTATGTGAACTATTTTTTATGTTTTTGGCGACTGAAATGTCGTAACTCAAGCCTATTCCAGCTGTAGTTAGGACGTTTAGGACACAAACCAACCATTCTTCTTTTTATTACATGCTACTGGTCATAAATTTTGCAAAATAACTTCGTTTCAAATCGAAGTTGAAACTCCTCTCGGAGTCAATGGGTGTGTCCAACGGAGTAAATAGGCGGGGCAAATGATTGATCAATTGCAGACGTCACTTTAAAAGGATTCTAATGGGTACCCACAACATAATGCTGAAAGAAGCCCCAGTAACACTTGAATCTTAAACAGAGTATTTCAAAAGATAACAGGCTAAAATAATATATAATATTTTTCGGCTTAACGACTTTATTTGATAAAAAAAAAAAAAGAAAAGACATTAGTTTTTAATCAACTCATTACCAGACGACAAATTTTAGATCGGTCCAAATTAAATGGAGTTGCAGACGTCAATTAGAAGTTTATGAAATTTTAGATTTTTTCAACTTTCTGGGAAGAAAACATGGTGTAAAAAGAAGAAATTGCTTGTGAAAAGCGATTTCTTCGTTTTACACCATGTTTTTCGAATTATTTTCATTGAGACGCGTCCAAAAGTGCCATTGTGAGGAAATGTGTTAATAATGATAAGATTATAAATAAAATCAAAAAAATCACGTGCTCTATATCCAGATGACAAATATTCATCCAGAGTTCGGGCCGAACAAAAGTTGAATAGAAATTGAAAAAAGTAATGTCATTAAGACCCTGTTTAGGAACCCATTGATATTTGTTTAGGTTAAAATGTTTAAGTGTAGCTGGCACTTTAACCTTTACCCGTTTTTTTTTTAAATTAAGGACTGGTCCAAATTGGAAGATTTTGCAGACGGCAATGAATATTTGGTGAAAGGTTACATCAGACTACCTTTTGTGGTAAAAATATTGTGGGAAAAAGAAGCAATTTATCCTTTTTCCACACCGTTTTCTCAAGTATAAAACCAAAGCAACCTAAAATCTCGGATCTGTATAGAGGGAAGGGTCAAATAATCGCAATTCCTTCTCAGCTTTAGCTCTAAAGCTAGCATTAATTTTGTTAGCTCACTTTAAAGATCTGTTACGTAAATTTGTTGGAAACAAGTTTCATTTCTCAAGGAAATTGCTTTAAATGAGGTCATAATGACGCTAATTGGTCGGAATTGGTCTCGATGTTCCATTAGTTTGGGCAATAAATATCAATTTGTCGAAGTGTTCGGTGCTACACGTTATTTATCGTCTTTCGAACAGGACCTACAAGTGAATTTACCAACTATGAGAATGTCATTAAGTTTTCATAATTTCTTTTTTATTCACTAGAAACAAGCAAAACAACAAAATTCGTATTCAGTATACAGTCAAGCTTGCTCAAGCGGCCATGTCTATTAACCCTTGTCATGCTGAACCCGGAATATTCCGGTTTTGGCAGGAGGTGTAGACTAAGATCAGACTGCACTTATGTGCAGGCTGATCTTAGTCTATACCCCCTGCTTGTGTTTTTCCTGCCGGAGTTGCTTTTGAAGTTGATTTCTAAAAAAAAATATTGATTTTTTAACAAGTTCTATCAGTGCTTTCAGCCCTTTGATTTGACAACATTTCAGTAAGGTAGTCTCTACAGCATGACAAGGGTTAAGGAACCACTTTCATTGAGCGACCAGCGTCAAATTTCCCTTTCCAAAAACAAAAAATCTTCTTAATTGAGCGTTTTTGCAAATAAAATCATCAAAACCAAATCCTATTTCGGCGGGTCTCATTAGAAGCGTGTCAACGAGACGATTCTAATGATACCAATCAACATAGGATTGTGTAAGAAGCCTGAAATCATTTATTGGTGCAGTCTAACATATCCCTCATATATCACGAAAGTAATCTATGAAGCGGCTATTCTCTAAAACGACAACATTTTGGCCGTCCCTTAAGTGGTAAATTAAGACAAGTTTGAACTGTATGTATGTGATAAGTAAGTCGGAAAGTCTCCACGGATGTGTAAAAGCTATCGACCCCGTGTGCGCAGTCTGGCCCGGGTCGAACGCTGTCGCATTTGAATGATTTTCTTAATCTGTAATGATCATTTTACCCTAGTGCAGATTACTTTTCGAAATGTGTCCACTAGAATATCTCGATCCGATCTCAGTCGCAGACACAATAAAACAACACCAGCAGCAAAACATCTTTTAAAAAAAGTTCGCTCTTTTTATTCTCATATATTTTTTACAAAGGCAACTGACTTTGACGCTTATCATATTTGTATTGATAATTATTTTATCAAAAGAGAAGTTATATCAAACAAACAAACAATCAATTAATAATTTCACTAAAAGCTGTTTCAGACCCAGTTTAACAGAAATATTTTGTTCTAAACTTTAATTACTGATGATGGTGTACGTAATTTCTCTAGAGAAAATACTCGTAAAATTGAACAAATTAAGAAAATTAGACAGTGAATTTTCATCAGTCAAATATATCATAGCTATAGAACACACAACAATACCAAGTTTCTATATATTGAGGGCTTAGAGCAAAAATATAGTATGGCTCTATACAATGTATAGAGCCATACTATGTTTTTGTCCTAAGCCATCGATATGTATTTGTAGAACATGCTTTTTGCGCCACTACTTACATAATTAACAATATGTTCACATGGAAGTGTTTTGCATAGTATTTGTACACAAACATTTTTACCAGTTAACTATTTTTAAAACATTAATATTGTTTTTTACCGATACCTCTCTCTCTATATATGAATATTAGATCATAAATATTTCTATTGAAACAATGCTTTATGATATACTTTTTTGCAACACTGTACACGCCATAGTAAACTATTTTATCATAAACGGATTTTTTGATAGTATCAATCAGATACATACATAAAACAACAACAACAACAAAATACACAAAGTGCGTGTGACAAAAACATCCTTTGTTTTAAAAAAGACGAAAATATCATAATTATAAACTCATTGCTTTGGTGGATTAAGCCCTGTTGTCGTTCATTTCGCATTACTGAACGTCACCTCAGCGGGGCCGAAGTCGTGACGACGTCAGCAGGTTAACATCAGGTGCAAAATGACGTGCTTTGGGAAGTTTTGTCAGAAAAACGCACAAACAAACATCAGCAACAACAACAACAACAACAACAACAACAACAACAACAACAACAACAAAATGAATAGAGAAAAAAATAAGATAGATAAATAACTAAATACATGAAATAAAATCCTCCAAATCTAACTAAACAAACAACACAACCAAAACTAAAACAATAAGGCATATTTGATCTCTTTTGCATTAGATAAACAGAATGGGCCTAATAGTTTGTCTTTCTGTGCAAGATCAATTTATCTTTCATTGAGAGAACAACAAAAGCGGGACTAGGCGTGAAAATATAGCTGTTGCTGCCCACTCAATGAAAGGTAAACCGATGTTGCACTGAACCATTCATTTTCTCTTTCATGGCACATCTACCTTTTGGAAAAGGCAAGGATAGTGAATTGACCAATCGCTGGCCCGCTCACTTAGGCCTTCTCCTTTTGCCACGCCCATTGACTCCGACAGGAGGTCCAGCTTCGATTTTTAACGGCGTTTTTTGTAAAATTTATGGCAAGGAGCATGTAACAAAAAGGTGGAATAGTTGGTTGGCGACCTAAACATCGTAACTACAGCTCGAAAAAGCTGTAGTTACGACGTTTAAGTCGCCAAACCTACAAAAGCTGAACAAAAATGGGGACCAATGTAGGAGTTAAAATCTTAATTCCGGCCTGAATGAATGATTTAATTGGTTGATATATCCCTGGATTGACAGCCGCGATTGGTCAATTGTATTTCTGATCTCGTTACAGTTTCTGGTACAAACCTAGACGGCAAGCTGTTGAGAGCTCTCAAAAACATTCAACATGTCTCTCTTGACTCTACACAGGACAATGATGAACCAATGACGATTTTCAATATTAACGGGAAACAACGCGGACCTGACAATCTCGAGAAAGCTCAGCCAGCCCCCTTATTACCTGCAAATCTTCACAACAAGGATCTAAAACTCGAAATAAGACCACCCGATGTAGATCATGACTCACAACACAATAAAGTACAAACGGGAATCGTAATACCTGGTAACCCACCTCAAGAAAATGTTATAGCAGACATTATTGAACTCAGGAATAGACATGGCTTTAAGAAACTAGCCAATATCGATCCAATTCTCGAAGGTGACCAAGAAAAAATACATAATCTTGAAATTTTACAACCTGAGAACACGAACATTTCAAATCTTGTAGGATCCGATGGACTTCAACGGGATGATATAAAGCCTACTGTTACAAGAGATTTGGAGGAAATCAACGAAGCCACTCAGCCAGAGACTACGCTACCAGATAGATCTATCGAAAATGAAAAAGAAGCCAACATTGAATTTCAAGAGAACCCATATTCAAATATGATGACTAAAAATATCCTAAAACAAAAACAACAAACAGCTACCATCGATCGGCTCACAGGAATACCGCATAATTCTGTCTTTAGTCAAAACGGCACTTTGGAAGATGATCATCGAAAACGCAATTTACAAACCAAAATCGATATCAACAATAACTTACACCAGCAAGCAGATCATCAACAGTACTCAACAAACGACACGCAGAAATGTAGCCTCCGACAGACGATGGCATGGGAAGTGTGTAACAAGAAGATGCCATGCAGCTCAACCTGCAAAACCGGTGACGACTGTTCGTTTCCCTATTGTAACTCGCTTGGTCAATGTGAATGTCGAGAAGGTAAATGGTATTATCTATTATTTCTTTGTTATTATATGTTTTATTATTTTTACATATAAGTACGTCTTTAATCGTCGATGCGCGAGCAAAATGTCGTAACTACAGCTTACAGAAATCCATTAACACACATGAAAACGGTGCGGCAGTGGTCTGCCATTGCATAGAACAGACTTTTAGACCTCTAGCTACCACCAAGACTTGAAAATATCATGCCAAATGAGAGATATGAAACTTTAATGGATCTACTTTAGGGAACAACGAATCTAGGCAAAGGTCAGGGTTTAGGCTAAAACGAGTTGTACGTGTCTAGGCTAAAACGGGTCTAGGCTAAAACGATGAATTATGCCGGATAAACAATAAATTCACGGCTTTCTCTCCCATGCTTAACCCATACACTCTCGCACCCGTAAAACCCATTAAAAATAGTTTAGGCAACAATGTTTAAAATGTATAAACAACAACAACAACAACAAAAAAAAAAAACCCAACAACAACACGCCAATATTATAAGCCATTTCTTCATTTTACACACTATTTTTCACCTAGATTTTTTCAAATTGCTATCACTTTTTGTCGTCTGCACATCTTTGAACTCGGACCAGTCCAAATTTTTGTCGTCTGGTGGTAGTTGATGAGAGTAGGTTCGGAAGAGATAAAGGAAAAGAACTTTTCTTAATCAAATGATTAATATGTCGCTTTATTTCATTTCAGCCGAATGCAGCTCTGACCGCATGTGTTATTTCTGGAGAATAGACTGTCATGGCTATTTTAGGTGTCGGAATAGCAAGTGTTTCTGCGAGTAGACTGTGACGTCAATCCCCAAAACATCCTTATTTCTGTGACTCAATCATGTCTGTTCATATCCTAAAGTTGGCAAACAAATCCTCGTATGTGTATAAATATGAAGTTTTAGAATTGTTAATGAGCGAGGTTTTAGAATCTCAATTTACATGTTTATGCGATTTCGAGAAAATCGGGGTGATGCTTTACACCCTGTAATATTTGTCGCGTCGTGATGAAGTTGCACATTGTCAATGGGCGTGCAAAATGTCGTAACTACAGCTTAATTCAAGCTGTAGTTACGACATTTTTCACACCCTACGATGACATGTTTGATCGGATATCGAGTTGGTGATAACTGAACTTTGAACGCTTAACCAAAATTACTGACCATTAACCGGTGTATCGGTTAATTTAATCCCGTTCAAGTAAGACACGTGCGAGGATTTGGGGTTTCAGTGGGATTCCGCTGAAAGTCCTAGTAGTTTTTACTCTGTAAAAAACCATTACCAGAAGGTAAAATTTTAGACTGGTCCAAATTGAAAGGAGTTGCAGACGACGATTTAAAGCTTATGGAATTCAAGATTGTTTTCACATTTGGGGTGAAAACGTGAATGATGAAGACATTGCTTGTTACAAGTAATTTATCCCCTTTCCACAATGTTTTCTAAAGTATAAAATCTCTTAATTTCCCATGCATCACTATGTGATCCCAACATGAAATTGTGCCAATTCTCCTTAGCTTTATTATCAAAACTATTGAAATGTGTTTTTTTAAACAACTGAAAATCTGATAAAGGATCAATAAGGGACCATACCTGTAAAATTTAGTTGAAAATCATCCTCAAGTTTCCGAGAACATTTTTTTTTAATTTTCACTACTGTTCATAAAATTAATCTTTTCAACAATATTAAGGAATCTGATTAAGGTTCACTAATGGACCATTCCTTTAAAATTTCGTTAAATTTCATCCATTGGTTTCTGAGAAGATTATCAGTTTTCGCCATACATGGAAATTAGCTCCGCCAATTAAAACCATCGTTTTCATTTGATCAATTGTTTTGCAATGAATCTGATAAAGAATCACCACAGAACATTTCTTTAAACATTTTCGAAGTCATACTTTCGGTTTCTGAGAAGAAGCTTATCACAGTTTCCCCTATATATAGAAATTAGGCCAGTCAAATTCAAGCCATGTTTTTCGTCCGATCAATTGTTTTTCAAGAAATCTGATAAAGGGTCGGACGTACAACGCCATGATAGTAGTTCGCTTGTTTTCAGCCAGTGGAGCTGAAACCAGCGCAGTTCGGTGTAATTACAATGATTTTTTAAATTGAATTTCTCACCTACTTTTAGATTCCCAAAAGACCTGTAAAATACAACTACGGAATTGTAATAACTATATACATATACTTGTTATTGTTTTGTAATAAATTGTTAATCCGTCTAGAATAACGTGTCTCTTTTCTCAAAAGGATCAGAAAAAATCCTATTAGGAGAGGAATTGTCAAATGGGGATTTTCTTTATTATTTTTTTGTTGAACCTTTCCTGTACAAACCTTTGTTTTTACGTCCTTATAATTTTGTAACTGAGAAAGATTGTAGAAAAAAGAAGAAAAAGTGCTCGTAATAAGCAATTTCTTCTTTTTCAACAAAATTGTCTACGCTATTGAATAGCTATTTTTCAAATTTCATCCACTTTAAGTTTTCGTCTACAAAACCTTTGAATTTGGACAAGTCTAATATTTTGCAAATCAGGAAAAGGTTAACGCATTGCCAGACGACACAGTTTAGACTGGTCGAATTTGGAATTAGTTTCCGACTCTTAGAATACAATTATTTATTGGTGAATTTAAAAAAGAAATTTTCTCTTTCAGAGTTGAAAACATTGTATACAATGAAGGTGCATAATCCTTGTTATATTTTTTTCTTGTGGATCGTAAAAATCGGGATTGACTGGTAGTGGGTTACGCGTTGCAACCTGATATCATTAATAAAGACTAGAAGGTAACTTTGAACTCAGATTTTTGTTAGTTTGGCGACTTAAACTTCGAAACTACAGCTTATTTAAGCTGTAGTTGGGACGTTTAGGTCACAAACCATTCTGCTTTTTGTTAGGTTCTACCGGTCATATATTTTGCGAAAAAATTGTCGTTCAAAATCGAAGGTGAACTTCCTGTCAATGGTCAAGGCCTACGGACTAATCGGGGTGGTCAGCAATTGGTCAGTTCTCTCATACACAGTTGTTAGGCACCGCATCAAATGTCAATGGTAATCCAAAACTTAGAAATTAGTTTGGCTTAAGTGTTATACTTTGAAGAATTTTGGTAAAGTACAATGAGGAGACACTGCGTGTAAATTCCGAATAATCTAGGCCTTCTAGTTTGGAAGAGAAACGACTTATACAGTCTCTATACAAAACATTTATCCGCAACACACGTTTTCATCCCTTTCTTGTCTTTCAAAGTTTGGGACTTGCCTAAATTCAAACAAGTTGCAGACGACAACCAAATGCGAGTACAATTTGAAAAGTAACCAACATACAGGGTAGAAAATATTGTTGGAAAGAAGAAAATGGTTGTTACAGGCAATTTCTTTTTTTTTTTGCCACGATATTTTCTCAAGCATAAATCACAAAATCATAGAGACTTAAAAACAAGGTATTGTTGAGGGAAGTGTTAATAGCGATCTGACGGATCGCTGCTGTCAATCACACATTTAGACCAGACACGAACTTTGAGCTCCGCCGTGTTTATTTCAAGCTGAGATTACGACGTTTGGGTCACCAACTAACTGTTTTACATTTTTGTAACATTTTACTGGCTGTTAACCCTTTCCCGTTTTTGGAAATTTAAGACTAGTCTAAATTGAAAGAGGTTGCAGACGACAATGACAACTGGATGCTATTTGAAATGAACCCATTCTACGTGGTAGAAAATATTGTGGAAAAAGGAGAAATTGCTTGTTGCAAGCAATTTCCTCTTTTTCCACAATGTTTTCTCAAGTATAAAATCACAGAAACGCAAAATTCCGTATTTGAACGGGAAAGGGTTAAATGAGCGGAATAGCGTTATCCATTTTCTAAGTTGAACTTCCTGTCGGAGTCAGTTTGTGGGGCTAGAGATCCGTCATTTCACGATGCTATCGCTAATGTCATACGTCAGTCAACAGCGATTTTAGACTAGACCATTTACTTTTTGCGGATTCGCTTTTGACTGAAAACAAAATCTTTGTATTTATTTACTTAACCATATATCAAGTCACACGTTTCCTACATAAACCAGTTATGAAAACCTTTGTTAATTTTATTTGGTGTGTATTGACATTAAAATTAATTTCCTGTTTATAATTTGTGAAGCGCGAACAAACGAGAGGATCTCTAATGACCGTCGTCTGTCAATAGCACATTTACGAATGCTATTGACAGGCGTCTGTCGCCAATGATTTTATCGCGTAAAATTAATATTGGCAGACACCTGTCAATAGTCAGTCCGTTACAGACGGCCCTGTTTTGCTTGATGGGTCTATGTAAAGAATGTCATAAACGAAAAGTTGTCGTCTTTATTGTGTTTTCTCTCCCAGTTCTGTTTCCCAAGAGACGTGAATAGAACACCAACAGAAATGTAAACCCTATTTTGAATTGTTATTGTTTAGTAATAAACAGTTCATCCACCGAGAAAAAATGCGTTCTACTTTATTCATCCTTCAAATTAAATCTTCCTGTTTTCAAAATTTTAGATCTGTCCAAATTTAAAAGTTATGCAGAAGAAAGTGTAAAGTGGATTTAATTTGAAAGAAAACCAATCAGTAGGATAGAAAATATTATGGAAAAATAAGAAATCGCTTGTTAAAGGTAATTTCTTCTTTTTCTACAATGTTTTCTTATGATAAAATCACAGAGACGTAAAAAAACGTGGATTAAACAGGAAAGGATTAATTAAATGAGAAACAAGCCGATTTCTTGAAGCTTTGCAAAATTAAGTGAGTCTGATATGTTCATCAATCTAACGTGTACGCAAAGTAAAGACTCGGATCGATTGTGCATTCGGACAGTTTGATCATAGTATTCATTATGCGTTCTGCAGAGATATATTAACTCAGATATTCTTTGATTGGTTAATGTATACATAATACACCGTGTTGCTGTTCAGGCTGCTCGATGTCTGCCTTTCATAGACGTGTGAAATTGACGGATCGCCGCTGTCAAACAAACGTATGTCGATTTCGTTTACACTTTACTGGTTTTTCAAATTTTAGACCTGTCCAAATTCAAAGCTTTTGCAGGCGACAATTTAAAGTCAATTTTAATTGTATTATAATCATTCAATAGGGAAGAAAATATTGTGAAAAAAGAAGAAATTGAAATTTCTTCTTTGTCCACAATGTTTTCTCTAGTGTAAATCCACGGGGACGCAAAAAATAGAGATTGAACTGGAATGGGTTAAAAGAATAGCTTAATGATAAGCTCTTCATTTTTTCAGTAAAATTACTGTACCGACATATCTCTCTGCCATTACATCATAGTTGTTACGATTACAATAAACGTTATTAAACTATTCCTATACAATCTTACTTTCCTACGTCCCTCGAGAAAATAGCTTGGACAAACATAGTGGAAAGTGAAGAAATTGCTTTGAACAAGCAATTTTTTCATTCCCCAAAATATTTTTTCTAACAAGAAAGGCAAGGATCTTTAAGAAGTAATCAGCTTAAAATGTTCGTCTACAACTTCATTCAGTTTGGACTAGTCTGAAATTTTGTCGTTTGGCAAAGGGTTGAAATAAATCCTTTGATCCACTGATAATAGTGATTGAAAACAACATGTTACAATAACCAATGAAAATAACTTTTTCCGTGAATATTCCCAAGGTGCATATACTTAGGTTATTAATCGGGGATTTTAAAAACAATATTTATTAGAAACCTTGCTTATCGTCAGATGCTGTAATACAAATATGGAGTTAAAAGCTAGAACAAATATTCACTAGCACTAATCTCATTAATATACAGGAATGAAAACAAGGTGAGGTAAAAAACAAGAGGCCCATGAGGGCCTGAGACGCTCTTCTAGCTATCAAGTTTTCCATTAAAGTAATCTGCTATTTAAGGAAGTTAAATGCTTAAAGAAGAATGCATGAATAAAAATAACAAATTGGACTTTATACCCTTTTTACTCTGAGTAACAATTCTTTTCCCCGTGTTACATGACGGATCAACTCCATTTCCAAAAGGAAGTTTCCTTGTGACCCTGCAATCATCCTGTGAAATTTTCTAAGAATCCACTGATAATTGTGGACTTAATCACATAAACAGGTTTGTTTTGAGTGAAAATCCAGAATGCCCCTTTTCCAGCGTTTTCTGATAGATCCACTTCATTTCCGAAAGGAACTTTCCTTATGACCATGCAATCGCCCTGTGAAATTTTAAAGACAATCTGATAATAATTGTGAACTTCCACATAAGCAAGAATGCTTTAAAAGATACTCTGTAAGGCTCCTTTTCCAGTGTTTTCAATGCCATAATCATTTCATGTATCTTAGAAGAGAATCCGATAAAAACTGTTGACTTTACTGTGGAAACAAGGATATTACAATCGAGTTCTTGTAAGGCCCCTTTTCTTGTGATACTATATTGACCTCATCCATTTTTAAAAGAATCTGATCTTAGGATTATGCAATCATTCTGTGAAAGTTTGAAGGGAATTCGGTGAACAATAACGATTTCATTTTGTAATAGAATTTCAATAAGGTCCCTTTTCCCATGGTTCTTAATTGATCAGATCCAATTTCAAACAGAACCATCCTAATGATGGCTTAATCATTCTGTGAAAGTTAAAAGTGAATCAGATGAAATATGAGGACTTCATTATGAGAACTAGAACATATAAATAAGATTTTCATAGGGCCCCTTTTTACATGATACCTCACGGAATGTACCCATTCTGGAAAAGAACCATCATTTTGATTGTACAATCATTCTGTTAAAGTTTGAAGTGAATCCAGTTATATCTAGGGTCACCATTGTGTTAAATGGAGCATTTAAATAAGTTTTCATAAGGCCCCTTTTCTTGTGAAACTCGACAGATTAGATCCACTGTCAAAATCAACAATCATAATGATGGAATAATCAATCTTTGTAATCTGTCAAATTTATTGTGTAAATGAGGATTTTAAAGTGAAATTTTCATAGGATTCCTTTTCCCGCGTAAAGAGAATCAATAAAAACAGTGGACTGAATTGTATCAAGAATTTTTTGTAATAAAATTTTTCATAAGGCCCCTTTTCCAATGAAACTTGACCATCAGACCCAATTTACAACGGAACAATCCTAATGATGGTACAATCGTTCTAAAAGTTTAAAGAAAATCATAAAGACTAAGGACCTTACTGTTTTCTCATGAAACTTAAAAAATCGGACCAATTTTACAAAAGAACAATCCAAATGATGGTACAATCATACTATTAAAGTTTGAAGAGAATCTGATAAAGACTGAGGACGTTCTTGTGTAAATGGGGATTTTGTAATAAGGTTTTCATACAGCCCTTTTCCTTTGATACCATAGAGAACAGACCAAATTGGGAAGGAAACAATCCTAATGATTGTACAAACATACCGTTGAAGTTTGAACAGAAACTGGTGAAAACTGTGGACTTTATTGTTGTAAAAGGATTTTAAAACTAAATTTACCTAAGGCTCCTTTTCCAGTGTTACTTGACGGGTCAGGTCTAATGTCAACATTAACAATCGTAATTACTGCACAATCATTCTGTGAAAGTTTGAAGAAAATCCGATAAAAGCACACAGAATGATTGTGCAGTAAATACGATTTGAAGTGAATCTGGTGAAATCTGTGGACATCATTGTGTTAACTTCATTAAATTTGCAAGCAATTTCTTCTTTTTTCGCCAATGTATTCTCAAGTATAAAATCACAGAGACACAAAATAATTTCCAGGAAAGTGTTCAATTGTAGATGCGGCTTTAAGGAAGCCGACCAACCGTTATGTATTTATTCCATATCTTATTGACAATAAATTTTGCAAAATAACGCTGTTCTATATCAAACTCGAACCTCCTATCGTAACATTGGGAATGGTCAGCGACACGTCAATTTATGAAAAAGCACAAAAAAATAAGAAACGAAGAAAAATTCCTCGAAATATCTTCAGGTCTTCTCACACTCAGGTTATTTAATTTTTGTGCAAAATTGACGGGAAAGCTTCACCTAGCATGATTTTTTGAAATACGTCGACTTTGTATAAGCTTCTTTGCAGAGGAAACGAGCTTGAAAGTCCCTTTTCTTTCTTGCTTAAATGATCTTTTTTACTGCCTTATATTCATCTTACACTTGCTATTGCACCCCAAATAAAACTGGTCAATAACAATTATTTTAGAGGTACGTGTTCTCAAACACTCAAATTACAGATATAATTTGTGCGAGAAATCTGGACATTTTACACTCTTCAAAAGATATAAGCTTTGTACATCATCATTTTAAAGACCCACGACAACGAATATGACATTTTACATGATTGTGCATCTTGAAATCAGGATTCGTATAATAGGTGTACCTTTCTGTTCCTGGATAATTTGTTGTCATGGAAATTAACATAAAATCCCTTAATTTTTTGCTAAAACAGCAAATATTCATTTTCTGAAATTTTCTAGTGGCGCTAACTTCAGGCGTGGTTCCTAAAACATTTATAACCGTATTGGGATTATTTCTCAGATCTTTTAAACCTCTATTTTTCATTTTTATCATGAAATAGCAATATCACAATTTCAAATAAATTCGAGATATAATCCCAATGGGTTTTGCGAAATTCGGAGATTATACACATTTGAATTAATTTTTTTTTTGTTTGTTTTGTTTTTCCTCCCAATATTTGACGGGTGCACCTTCTCAAAATTTGAACGTGTGCTTGCGTACGTTCTAAGAGGATGACACATTACATCTTTTATCAATCTGTCGTGAGATATTGCCTTCAGAGGCCGCGAAGTTTCGTCGAAAATCTCGCGATGATTCCATCGAATGCAGTTGTTTAACCCGTTTCCAAACGAGAAAATTCTAGACTGGTCCAAATTGAAAGAAGTTGCAGACGACAATTTAAACTTGTAGCAATTCTAACAATCTTTGTCATTTAGTGTAGGAAACATTGTTGATAATGAAGATATTGCTTGCAATAAGCTATTTCTTCATTTTTTAAAGTGTTTTCCGGAACTTTTTTCTCTTTGGTGTAAAAAAATCGGGTTGGTTTTGGAATGGGTTAAACTAGCTTTTTCGACAAATTGTCGATCTACCAGATGCCGCATTCTACCAATTTCGGTATCTATCAAATATCGCAGTATCAACCAAAAATAGTATTCCACCAATTGTCTTTCGCCGAAATGTCGTGAACCGAGGTCAACTACCGTTTTTATTTCAAAAATCGACATACAAGAAGAATTACCTTGGCATTCCTCGCAGCAAACAGTTTCGATCCTGGTCAGCTTAAACTACCAGACGACACAGTTTCAGACTGGTCCAAATTCAAAGAAGTTGCAGACGATACTTTAAGTTAGTGAAATTTTGAAGATCTTGGTCATTAGGTATAACAAAAAAGATGTGGATAAAAAGTCATTGCTTGTAACAAGCAATTTCTTAATTTTTCAACATTATTTTTCAAAGCTTTTTTTATCTTGGAGGGTGTATGAAAGGGAGATTGTACAGGAATGTTTAGGAGCAGAAGGTTTACAAAGATTTCCTTTTTTTCTATTGTCATATAGGATGTGCCTGGAGGAGCCTAAATACGAATGAAGAGCATTATATTAAACAAAATGATAGAGTACATGTAGGACTCGCCACAAACAATATACCCTCAGTCATCTGGTTTCAGAGAGAATTTATAATGATTTCCTTGTTTGTTACAGTAAAAAATGTATTTAATATTATCCTAGGGAAAATTTCTAAAAAAAAAAAAAAAAAAAAATCAATAGTTTCACTATATTTGTTGCCACGACGACCAGTCTTTTTTATTTGAATTATTTAAAGAACTTTGAAAGAGCTTCTCACGAGGAACACTCATGTCAAATTTCATCAAGATAAGTCTACAGGTAAAGGAGGAAAAGGTTGTTACAGAAATTGAACAATCGCTTACCCGGCCCACTGACTCCATTAGCCCAGCCTACTTTGACAAGAAGTTCCACTTCGGTTTTTCAACGGCGTTATTTTGCAAAACTTATGGCCAGTAGCATGTTACAAATAAGTAGAATGGATGGTTGGCGACCTAAACGTTGTACCTACAGCTTGAATAAGCTGTAGGTATGACGTTTCATTCGCCAAACCAACAAAAATGATTCACAAAAATGACGGTCAATGTCGGAGTTCAGATTGAATTTCAAGTCTAAATGAACGATTTCATTGGTCGACTTAGTAAATTACTGACAGATGACCAACATTGGGCGTTTACAACAGTTAAACACGAGCACTATGCGCTCAGGTGAGCTTTATCCATTCCTGTTTTACAATATTCTAGACCTGTCTAAATTCAAAGGTTTTGCAGACGAAAATTTAATTTTGATTTAATATACAAATTAACGATTAAGTTTGGTAGCAAAATTTCGTGGAAAAAGAAGAAATTGCTTGTTGCAAGCGATTCACAGAGATGTAAAAACCGGAGTTTGGACAGGAAAGGTTTAAAAACTTAGTAGAATAAAGAATAATATATACAACAAGGTGCCCAATTGTCACAAGATACGCCCGTCACACTGCTTAATATTAACTGGGGGTTTGAATAGAACTGAGGTTATTTTGAATGAATTTTTTTTGTCAAACAAAGTATGAAAAACAACAAAGGGCAATAACTCAAAATATAGGCTAGGTAGAGTTATGGTTCTTGTACACTGTACTCCCACTTGGTGAGCTCTATCCATCCATGAAGTTTCATGATTCTAGTTATTATACTTTCAGAGATATACTCCGGACAAGATTCAAGTATGAAAAACAACAAAGGGCAATATCTCAAAAAATAGGCTAGGTAGAATTATGGTTTTTGTACACTGCACTCCCCCTTGGTGAGCTCTATCCATCTGTGAAATTTCATGATCCTAGCTATAATACTTTTAAAGATAAACTCCGCACAAGATTCAAGTATGAAAAACAACAAAGGGCAATAACTCAAAATATAGGCTAGGTAGAGTTATGGTTCTTGTACACTGCACTCCCCCTTGGTAAGATCTATCCATCCATGAAATTTCATGATTCTAGCTATTATACTTTTAGCGATATACTCCGGAAAAGATTCAAGTATGAAAAACAACAAAGGGCAATAACTCAAAAAATAGGCTAGGTAGAGTTATGGTTTTGTACACTGCAGTCCTACTTTGTGAGCTCTATCCATCCATGAAATTTTATGATTCTAGCTATTATACTTTTTGAGATATACTTCGCACAAGATTCAAGTATGAAAAACAACAAAGGGCAATAACTCAAAAAAATAGGCCAGGAAGAGTAATGGTTCTTGTGCACTGCATTACCCCTTGGTGAGATCTATACACCCATGAAGCTCATAATCCTAGCTAAATACTTTTAGAGATATACTCCGGACAAAATTCAAGTATGAAAAGCAACTAAGGGCAATAACTCAAAATATAGGCTAGGTAGAGTTATGGTTCTTGTACACTGCACTCCAACTTAGTGAGCTCTATCCATCCATGAAATTTCATGATTCTAGCTATTATACTTTTAGAGATATACTCCGGACAAGATTCAAGTATGAAAAACAACAAAGGGCAATAACTCAAAATATAGGCTAGGTAGAGTTATGGTTTTTGTACACTGCACTCCCACTTGGTGAGATCTATCCATCCATGAAATTTCATGATTCTAGCTATTATACTTTTAGAGATATACTCTGAACAAGATTCAAGTATGAAAACAACCAAGGGCAATAACTCAAAAAATAGGCTAGGTAGAGTTATGGTTCTTATACACTGGTCTCCCACTTGGTGAGCTCCATCCATCCATGAAGTTTCATGATTCTAGCTATTATACTTTTAGAGATATACTCCGGACAAGATTCAAGTATGAAAAACAACAAAGGGCAATAACTCAAAAAATAGGCCAGGTAGAGTTATGGTTCTTGTGCATTGCACTCCACCTTGATGAGATATGGACACCCATGGAGTTTCTTGATTCTAGCTATAATACTTTTAGAGATATACTCGGGACAAGATTCAAGTATGAAAAACAACAAAGGGCAATATCTCAAAAAATAGGCTAGGTAGAGTTATGGTTCTTGTACAATGCACTCCTATTTTGTTAGCTCTATTCATCCGCGAAATTTCATGATTCTAGCTATTATACTTTTTGAGATATACTCCGGACAAGATTCAAGTATGAAAAACAACAAAGGGCAATAACTCAAAATATAGGCTAGGTAGAGTTATGGATCTTGTGCACTGCACTCCCCCTTGGTGAGATCTATCCATCCATGAAGTTTCATGATTCTAGCTATTATACTTTTAGAGATATACTCTGGACAAGATTCAAGTATGAAAAACAACAAAGGGCAATAACTCAAAAAATAGGCCAGGAAGAGTTATGGGTATTGAGCACTGCACTCTGTATTGATGAGAAGAATATAACTGCCAAGTTTAAAGTCAATCGAACTTAAGGTGACAGAGTTATGCTCCGGACAAAGAAGTGTACACCGCCGGACAACCGGACACCCGGATACCACGGGTGATCCCATAATACATCCCGTCTTTGACGGGCGTATAAAAATGCAAATATTTACCCTATTGATAGATTGCTCTTTAGAGTGTGGACAGAAATTCCGAATTTCAATAAGAATACTCCAGAAAAATCAGATATATCACAATATTTTGAAGTTTTGCTCAACTTCTACGCTAATGCCTCGGAGTTTCTCCAAAAACAGGCTAGCTAAATATATAACTTAATATTTAGTTTTGTCTATCAAAAACGACCATTCTGATTGGTTGCAAAAAGATTATTCATACCTCCATGAACAAAATTCTTGGCACGCAGCTATTTTGTGTGATTGCACACGAATTAGTTCGATGAAATTTGTATCAAAATTAGCAAAAAATCTATATCTATTTCGCTTGATGTTATTATGTTTTAAGAAATGAAGAGATTTTTTTGTTTTCATGGAGGTATGAAAAAGTTTGGTTGAGTGGAGGTGGATTAAATTTCAATATTTGCGAGAATTGTGAAGCAAACTATAGATATTAGTTATCTATTTCAGCTTGTAACAATAGCTTTAACATGGATTAACTATCTTACCGGTCCAAAAAGCAGATTGGCGTTATTGATGAAATGATAATGACAGGGTGATTAAAATTTACCTAAAAGGGCTCACCTAGGACAATGACTGCAGAAGTAATCAAAGAGCTAGCAACCTTATTTCTGCCAAAAGTCACCTATTAAGAAAATCTTGTATAAGATATAAGAAACGTAAGACGTTCTTACATAAATGCATTTTTTTGTGCCAGAAAATAAGCATGTACATTTGGGTTAATGAACTAGGTTGTGAATTAAAAATAAAATAGGGTGTGGTGTTAGTTGGGCTCTTTAAGACTTTCTATGTAAAAAATAGGGTGCGCTTGAGCAGAGCCCAAATATGTCCCAAGGGTAAACCTTTTAGAGGTTCACTGGGAGGTTCTACATACCAAATACATGTATCAATGCTCTAGGCTTTCTCATTTCAGAAAAAAACGCATCTTTGTTTCTATGTTAAAATTGGCTGCAGCAGCTGGGCAGAGCCCTAATATAACCAAAAGGGTATCGCATAAACAAAACATGTACAGATTGACTTTGGAGATTCTAGGGCCATCAGTTGAATGAAATGTTAGAGGTCCTCCACGATGTGCTGCATACCAAATATCAAAGCTCTTGTCCTTCTGGTTTCAGAGAAGAAGATTTTTAAAGTTTTCCTTCTTTGTTTCAATGTAAAATAGGGTGCGCCCATGTCGAGCCCAAAAATGACCCAAGGGCCATCATTTGAGCAAACTCGATGGAGGTCCCCTAAGAAGTGCTGCATTAATGATATCAAAGCTCTCAGTCTTCTGGTCTTAGAAAAGAAGATTTTAAAGTTTACCTTCTTTGTTTCAATTTAAAATTGGGTGCGCCCTGTTGCTGCCCAAATATGCCCCAAGGGCCATCATTTGAACAAATTTGATGGAGGTCCCCTATGAGGTGCTGCATACCAAATATTTGGTACTTGTTACTCAGTTGAGCTAAAAAAAACAGTGTCATTGTATTCTACCCCAATCATTTTTCATTAAAAATATAGCAGCAAAGTCTTATCATCATGATTTGATTTCCTTTTAATTGGAAAATAACTATAAAACAATTCATAAACATGGAACACACATAATGCAAAATGGTGAATAAATTAATTCAATAAATTAAAAAACATTAAGCTATATTTTGAAATACGACATATTTATAATGATTTATGATGGTTCCTAACTATTTCCCTGAATGATTTCAACTCATTTACATAATGTAACTTAAGTCAAATTGAACATAAAATAAAATGAAAACCTTTCCGGGATATAAATGCATAGTGTGCACTAATCACTAGCTCTTCCACAACAAATAATCATCATTGATTGATTGAATGTGGTTTAACACCACTTTTAACAGTATTTCAGTCATATTACAGCGGCTGGAGCACCTATCCATAGATTGCTGGTATTTCTTGCACCAGTACTACTTCTACATCCTAACCGAGCTTCCAGCTGCTCATCCTACTTAGGTTTATGATTATCCACCCACTGGTCGGAGACAAATGTTGGAGATGGAACCCAGGACCCCATGATTGAAAGTCCTACATGCTATCACAGCGTTAAGGCCGCGGATAAAAAAGGACATGATTTTTTACTTGTCTTGAATTAAGATGGACTTGTTTGCACAAACAAGTGAAGAGATGCATTGAAGCCAGCATTTTCTTCATTAACCGCAATATTTTCTACCCTTCAATAGAAAACAATTTGATAATTTCCAAATATAATTTACATAATGAGTTATGTATGAGATCTACTTTGTACAATTTTGTATGAAGATTTGCCCCGGAATGTACTTGTTTTCAAGTAGAAAAGCACACGCCGGACAAGTCTGGCATTTTAATTCCACATCTCTGAATAATGGCGGGGCTTGAGTGTCTGTACCATCCACTGGCCTGAATTTAATCATTCATTTCTTATTTTACAAAATTTTAGACCTGTCCAATTTCAAAGGTTTTGCAGATGAAAATTCAAAGTGGATTTGATTTTGAAATATCCATTCAGTGGGATTGAAAATATTTTGAAAAAAAAGAGAAACTGCTTGTTACAGGCAATTTCTTCTTTTTCTACGTTTCCTCAATTACAAAATCACACAAACGTGAAAAAAAGGAATTGAACAAAAGAAGGGTAAAATGACCCATTACAACACATGCCTACATATTTATCCTCTTCAAGATGACACTAAGGAAAACATTGTGGGAAAAGAAGAAATCATAAGCAGTTTTTCTTTTCTCACAATGTTTTCTACCCTTTCAAGCACATATTTTTCATTTCAAATGCACTTTAAAATGTCTGGTATTTTCTTCTGTTTAGGAACTGTCTAAAAAGCTTTTGTCTTGTGATGATTTGAGAAGAATACATGTAAGTGTTTTTATAAACAAGTGCAGCTACTCAAATGCATAAATTGATAAGTCAAATAAAAGTTACTTCCCTTCTACAAACAAGGTGCAAAACATATCTACTCAGCCCAACATTTTTATCTCCCTTTAAATTTTAGGAAAGGTGCAAAACATATTTACTCGGCCCAACATTTTTATCTCCCTTTAAATTTTAGGATAAATCTTAAAACAAAGCCAACAGTCATTAGCTGGTGATTTTTTTTTTATCAAGAACCCAAGGATTACATTCCCTAACAATCCTACTTTTTCACACTCCTCAAGAGAAATGCGTTAGAAAACATTGTGAAATGAAGAAATTGATTGTAACAATTTCTCCATTTCCCACAATGTTTCCTTCCTAGAAAGACAAAGATTCTTAAAATTTTATTTATTTGAAATTGCCATCTAAAACTACTTGAATATAGACCACAGGAAAATGTTGCCATCTAGTATTGGGTTAAAGGTCAAATATTCAGTTAAATCTTTCTTGATAGCTTCTGTAGAGAAAATTTTCATTATGTACGATTTACGGAAATTAACCCTGCCTGTAAAAACTAAGTTTTTCACCAGATAAAATTTTATCAAGAAATGTCATTTTAATTTTTTTTACCTTAAACTTTGCAAAAAAATCATTAACCCATTACCAGACGACAAAATTTTAGACTGGTCTGAATTGAAAGGAGTTTCAGAAGACAATAAAAAACTTACGAAACTTTAGATTTATTCAACTTTCTGGGTAGAAAACATCGTGAAAAATGAAGAAATGCTTGTTTCAAGCAATTTCATCATTTTACACAATGTTTTCCCAATTGTTTTTCCTCAGGGTCTTTAAGAAGTGTCATTGTATGGAAATGGGTTAAATATCTCAGTCAAACGTCCAGTCAAAGGTCAGTCGGCTGGGACAGTAATCTGTCAAACTCAATAGGCATATTACTGGCTTTGCCTATATAAAACGCCCATCTATCAGGAATGTTTGTCAGAGGTACTAGAAAACAATTGAACCTGAGTTTAACATTTAAACAATTTTAAGTGTGTGAAAAGCAGACAAGGGTCAGCCTGACAGCCACACAGTCCATTAACCCATTCCCACTCAATCCTGCTATTTCACCACCCTCAAAAATTGATTGATTGATTGAATGGGGTTGAATGCCACTTTCAACAGTATTTCAGTCATATCACGGTGGCTGGAGCACCTAATAATGGAATCCTGGTATTTCTCACACCAGTACTACCACTACATCTTTTCCTTGCCTCCAGCTGCTAACCCATTCAGGTTTACGATTATCCACCCATCGGTGAGAGACAAATGTCGGAAAGGATATGTGTTGCCACCGGGGATCAAACCCATTACACCACATGATTGAAGATTGGGAGTCTGACGCGCTACCGACTGTGCTATGACGGCGGTATCACCCTCAAGAAATATACCTAGAAAACATGATGGACAATAAAGAAATTGCTTGTTATAAGCAATTTCTTTATTGTTCATCATGTTTTCTATGATTTCTTAAATTCTACCCACTTTAATCTGTTATCTGTATCATCTTTCAATTCAAACCAATCGAAATCTTGTCGTGTGGGACTGGCCATTGGTTAAGAATCTACAGAGAGCATAGTGAAGACTCTGAATAGAGGCTGCAAAGGCTGATCTGTGTCTTACTTGGACCACTCGAGAAAATAATGGAAATGCCACACACAAGCTCATTTTTTTTGTGTGTGCAACATTGCCATTCTTAAACCAATGGCAGGCAAAACAGTCCAACTTCAACTTGAATAAGCTTTAGTTACAATGTTTTGGTCGCCCATTATTGAAATGGTTTTCATGGATATTTAAATGATAAGGCTGTATCAAGATAGCAGCTCCACACAGAAATGGTGACTTAATTGTTCTATTGATTTTTTTTACCAATTCCCACACAATGACACCTTTTGACTCCCCTCAACAAGAAAAATGGGAAAACATTGTGTAAAATGAAGAAATTGCTTGTCACAAGCAATTTCTTCATTTTACACAATGTTTATACCCAGAAAATTGAAATAATCTGAAATTTATAAACTTTAAATTGTCGTCTGCAACTCCTTTCAACTTGGACCAGTCTAAAATGTTGTCGTATGGTAATGGGATAGTTGAAAGAGGTAATTCATTAGTCATCAGAGCAAGGTTTCCCTACTGCACTATCTTTGGCTGATTGTAAATGGTTGATCATTCTATCGAGAAAGTTTGTGTATTCCTCAGTATTAGATGCATCTTTGATTCCAGATTTCAACATGTTCTCTAATTGGACAAAATTCTTTTTATTATTTGTGTCTGCATCAATTATATTGGCACTACCAGCTACAACTGGTAAACAATATTGATTGTTGGTTTGGCCCTCAATATAAGCAACATTGTTGTCACAATCTGTCACAGTTTGTTCATCTGATGTGGACACTTCTAATGGAATGGTCTTTTGGTCAGAGAAATTTGAAAAGTCAGCTGTCAGAGGTTCATGATTCTGTTCAAGTACTTCAA
This sequence comes from Fragum fragum, assembly GCA_946902895.1. Taxonomy (NCBI): domain Eukaryota; kingdom Metazoa; phylum Mollusca; class Bivalvia; order Cardiida; family Cardiidae; genus Fragum; species Fragum fragum. The sequence continues at coordinate 23,628,964 of OX336365.1, read as the reverse complement.
CACTTTGACTGCTATCTCCCAAAACATGACTTGATGAATCACTTACCGTTAATTGTGCTTGCTCAGATACTTGGATAACTTCCACTGTTTGTTTTTCCTCATATAATCCAAGAGTATCAGGTGAAAATTGTGATTGTTCAACAGATGCTTGATCCACAAATGCTGTTGAAACAGGCATAGAATCAGTTGTATTAAGTATGCTTTGAGAATCTACAATAGATTCATATGTTTGAAAATGATGTAAACTTGATGGCTGGAAAGAAGACACTAACTCTGATTGTATTACATTAGAGTTCTGAATGTCAGTTCCCCGACTTTCTTCAGATTTAGGGAGAAATAAGTTTTTATTGGCAGAAATGCCAGTACCTATCTCTGCGATTGTTGATCCTTCTTGTGATTTTGCTAGTGATATAACATCCACTACAAGCCCATCAGTATTTTGTGTTTGGTCATTCTGGCCGTCAACGTTAAATGTATCAGGTCTAGAAACATTTTCCCAAACTCCTACATGATTTCTCTTTGATACTGCATCTTCATGCTGTGTTTTATTGTAATCACTCTGCAATGCTGTCCTAGAAGAAATAACACTTTCGGAAGTTAAATTAATAGAAGTGTCATGATCTGACTTCAGTAAATTTAATTGATTTTCTTGAGTAATTCTACCTTCTGATTCATTCACTTGTTCTTCATTCTGATCACTTATGATATAATTATTTTCAATCACAGAACCTTTAACAACTTCATCACTTACAACGTCCGTACTTTCATTCTGATCACTTATGATATAATTAATTTCATCCACAGAACCTTTAACATCTTCATTACTTAAAACTCCAGCATTTTCATTCTGATTGATAACGATATCATAATTGACTTCATCCACAGAACCTCTGACAATGTCATTACTTACAACCGGAGCAACACTTTTATCTTCAGATATTTGTTGGTCTTCTTCTTTTACGATCATCGTAGAGTAACTAGCATCCTCAATTGGGTGATGTTCATGATTAGTTAACTCTCCTTGTTTTGCCTCAACCTCTTCAGTAAAATAAGTGTAGAGCCCTGTCTCTGGATTATATGTAATCTTAATAAAATCATTTGAACCTGTAGAAAGTACCTGTTCTCCTCCATTTTCATCAATGATTATGATTTTTTGTTCCTGGTTATCATCATAGTTCTCAAGTACAATACCGTCATTCAAAATTTCATTTAAACCCTCTTTTACGAGATAACCTATCTCTCCACTATTCATACTTCCATCATCAATCACATATTGAATCCCTTCTGTTGGATTTACAACATTGCCATTCATGCTGTTACCAACAAGTCTAAGATCATTATCTATAGCATTGTTACTACCTAATTTCATCACAGTTTTGGTATCTACAGCTTTTTCATGAGCTGCAATTCTATCTGTGGCTTGCTGAACAATATAGGTAATGTCAGAAGATTTATTATATTCAGCAGATGATTCTCCTATAATTTCACTTGAAGGTTTATCTAATATGATGACCTCTTCATTGTTCTCACTCAACCATCCCCCATTGTCTTCTGTTTTCATGCCTTTTATTTCATCAATAATCTTAGCAGTTTTTGCAGCATAATCTACTATATTAGTTTTAAATTCTTTGGAGTCATCATCTGCATAATTAGTACTTTTTTCTCCCTGAATCTCAAATTGCGCATAGTTTTGCTTCATTTGCCCATTGTCAATATCACAGACCATGTAATCGTTAATAACTCGTTTATCAGAGGAAACATCAGTGTATATAATGTTTCCGTGAGCATCAAGATAGTGAATTGTACTCTCACCAGGCCGTGAAACTTCATCCACCAAGCGAACAGTTCTTGCAGATTCAGGTCTTATAATGATCGATTGGCCATCTAATTCTAAACATGTAGGTTTACAATCTATATCTTTATCAAGTTTTACTTTCTTCATCAATTTTTCTGTGTCCAATTTTACATTCTTCATCATCTTAGTTTCTCCTTCAAGGCTAACAAGCTTAATATCCTTTATATCTGTTATTGGAATATCATGTATCTTCTTCATATGAGTGAAAAGTTTGTACTTATTAAACATAACCTTATTACATACAGTACACAAAACTTTCATTCGACTAGGAAACATTTTTTGAGGAACCCTGTTAGGGTCAGGTGGTCTACGCACAATCTTCTTACCGCTGTGTTTTGCTATTAAATGCTTTTTGAGTCTATATTTATTGGAAAGCCCTTTTCCACAAAAATCACACAGCACATGTTTGAAGTTAGCTTTTTCATGTATGGGCATTCTTGGTTTCCTAGCATTACGCAACTCTCGGTGCTCATGAAAAATGTGACTTTTGACAGCTCGTTTACACATAAAGGTTTTGTCACAAAAATCACAATTATAAGCATCACCATGTGATTTTACATTGTGTATTCTCAGACTATGTGTGTCATTAAAGTACATCTTACAGGGTTCACATTGGTAAGCTGTCACAGTCGAATGAAATCGCATGTGCTTTCCTAGTTCTTTGGAATTATAGTACCTGAAAGAAATTTCATATCTTAAATAACTATTTAACTTACATTAACTTACACAAATTTATCTACAGAAACAAGAAATATTTGATTCAAAACTCACTGAGTATATCCCTGCATGCTCTACAATGAAAATGAAATTCTCCCTAAATGGAACATATTTAAAATGCACTATATAGGACACAAAGCTTCAATTCCACATCAAGCATTGAAGAGATACCCCTGTACCAGGTATTGTCCAAAATTAAATTTTGGCTAATAATATTAAGAATTAGTTTTTGTGGGAGATAGAGCAAGGATACGGGATGAAACTGCAGAGAGTCCCACCTGGTTCTTTAAAATGCTCTATGGATAGCATCTTCACACAAGGCCTCAGCTTAACGTCTCATCAAGTTTAAATAATTTCGGTCAGTCTGGGTTTCGAACCCGTGATCTTGAATTTTGAAGCTAAGTGCTCTACAAACTGAGCCAATCGGGCTGACATTAGTCAATGAATCAATACACAAACCAATAATGAACACAACCAATTATCTAACAAATCAACTAACCAGTTAAACTTACCTTTTGTTACAAATAGGACAAACAACTTCTTTTATCTTGTCATGCCTCAACATGTGGTCATTAAATGACTGTTTGGAATTAAAGCCTTTTCCACAAATTTTACATTCAAATGCCTTTGTTTCTGTAAATAGATAGAATATGATTATGATAAATAATACACTAATACATCATAATAATACATCAACAATTCTATCCAAGCCATAAGTCTCACTAACATCTGATAATTAATATCAAGCATGGGAAAGAAATCTCAGAAATTGGTTAATACTCCATTTATGAAAGCCTTCTATGAATAGGTAATGTTGAAAAGCTAAAATCCTCAATTATTGCATTATTAGATGTCAAAATTTTAGACTGGTCTTAATTCAAAGTTGTTGCAGATAACAATTTTAAATTCATGAAAATTCAATAATTGTTAGCTTTTAAAGTATAAAATCATTTAGAATATTGAAGGAGTTGCTTACAAAAAAATTTCTTCAATTTCTACAAAGTTTACCTCATTTTTTTTTTCATTTAGGGGTGTCAAAAAGCTTTAACCAAAGCCTGGCATATTCCTGCTTAGGCAGGAGATAAAGACTAAGATCATAGCCCTTTCCTGTTTTGTTGAAATTTTAGATTGGTCCAAATTGAAAGAGCTATCAAACGACAATGAAAAGTGGATGCAATTTGAAAAGTAACCATCCTATGTGGTGGAAAATATTGTGTGAAAAGGAAATTGCCTGTTACAAGTATTTTCTTCTTTTTTCCTAATTTAAACAAACAAGAGCACCGCCTACAGGTGCCTACGCTTGGCTGTTGGGTGCTGGATAGTGGACAAAATGCATCTAGAGTTATCCCCTTTGATAGTATAGGTTGCTCTTTTGATAGTGAACAAGTGTGCCAAGTTTCAAGTGAATGCTTTTAGTAGAACCAGAGATATCACAAAACTTTTTGCACGACAACAACAACAACGACAACAAGGATGACGACAGCACTAAGGCTGTCACAAAACTTAAGGTTTTCTCCGAAAACAACAGAGCTAAAAAATTCGAAACACAATATCAGGACATTCCAGTGCATTCAGCCCTTTGATTTTAATGCAGGTCTTAGGAAGGATTTTATTCACCATGACAATGGTCAATGAAATAATATAACAAAATTCATATCAAGGGATGTCCAGGACTGAAATGAGAATATTGTGTAGACATTTCAGACAATTGGAACAATGTTACGCTCACCAGGGTTTTAAAGGGTACAGATTTTCTCAGTCTGAGACTAACAAATAAATATCCAGCACACTAAAAAGGTGTCAAATTCAGTAAAGAATTGGAGACTTTCTAACACGTTATACACAACCAAACATTTTTACCCCCTCAAGAAAATAGTTCTGTAAAACATTAAGAACAATGAAGAAATTGCTTGTTACAAGTAATTCATTTACTTTTCACAAAATTTTTAATCACAAAAGACACAGATTTTTTTTTAAAACTTCACAAAGTTAAAATTTTCATCTGCATTCTATTTTTTGTTGGTTTAGTAATGGGTTATCATTCTTCAACCAAACATTTTTACCCCCTCAAGAAAATAGTTCTGTAAAACATTAAGAACAATGAAGAAATTGCTTGTTACAAGTAATTCATTTACTTTTCACAAAATTTTTAATCACAAAAGACACGGATTTTTTTGTAAACTTCACAAAGTTAAAATTTTCATCTGCATTCTATTTTTTGTTGGTTTAGTAATGGGTTATCATTCTTTAATTCAAATCTTTTCTTTGGTCAAGCCATAGAAGGTCACAGTTGTGCAATACTTTGTTTACCTATGATAATGCTATAACTTCAATTGAAACAAGAGGGCCGTTGGCCCTTGGGCGCTCACCTGAGATAAAGGCTCTTTTTCTTTCAACAGTCTAATTTCATGTTAAGGTTAGGATTATGAAACAAGTGGGTCACAATTACATATCGAGGGCTTAGAGAAAAAACATAGTATGGCTCTATACATTGTATAGAGCCATGCTTTGTTTTTGCTCTAAGCCCTCGATATAAAGACTATGAACCTGGGGATCCAAAAGTCTAAATTAAATTCCAAGGCATTAGTGCTGATTTGAAAGAAGGAAAAAACTTTTTCCATGGGTTATAATTTCAGAAATAAGAAAGAAGTCTGTGAACTGATGCTTCATGCCTATAACCCCCCCTCCCCCCTGGGTCCGCCCCTGGAGACCCAAGGATCATGATTTTAGCTATTTTGTAAAAGATCAATATACTGATACTTCATGCAAAATATCAAGGCTCTACGCCTTCTGGGTCAGGAGGAGAAGATTCTTATAGATTATTTTAAAACTTCACTTTTGTTGCCATGGCAACCAGAGTTTTTAATGGATTTCAATTCTTTTACCTAATTTTAAGGGGGACCATCTAAGCAACATTTCTGCCAAATTTGGTTCAACCTGGCCCAGTGGTTTGCATGGAGTTGTCATTTAAAAAATCGTTCTTTATTTCTATATAACCCCCCCCCCCCCCCCGGGGACCCAAGGATCATGATTTCAGCTATTTTGAAAGAGGTCAATATACTGATGCTTCATGCAAAATATCAAGGCTCTACACCTTCTGGGTCAGGAGGAGAAGATTTTTAAAGATTATTTTAAAATTTCACTTTTGTTACAATGGCAACCAGAGTTTTTAACGGATTTCAATTCTTTTACCTAATTTTAAGGGGGACCATCTAAGCAACATTTCTGCCAAATTTGGTTCAAATCGGCCCAGTGGTTTAGGAGGAGTTGTCATTTAAAAAATCGTTCTTTATTTCTATATTACCCCAACCCCCTGTGGGGACCCGAGGATCATGATTTTAGCTATTTTGAAAGAGGTCAATATACTGATGCTTCATGCAAAATATCAAGGCTCTACGCCTTCTGGGTCAGGAGGAGAAGATTTTTAAAGATTATTTTAAAATTTCACTTTTGTTGCCATGGCAACCAGAGTTTTTAATGGATTTCAATTCTTTTAGCTATTTTTGAAGGGGACCACCTAAGGAACATTTCTGCCAAATTTGGTTCAAATTGGCCCAGTGGTTTGGGAGGGATGTCGTTTAAAGAAATTGTTGACGGACGACGCACGATGGACGGACGCCGGACAAAAGGGGATCACAATAGCTCCCTTGAGCACTATGTGCTCAGGTGAGCTAATAACTAAAACTTGTCACAGTATGTCACCTAATACCCTACATGTGCTTTCAGTGTAATGAGAGCTTTAACAATACATGGACATAGCTACTGACTTTGCTTTTCTAGAGAGGAGGAGTTTGCGACACAAAATTGGTAGTATAATTAGCTGTATATGTCTACAAAGCATGAATAATGTCTAACTTCAAGGGGAGATAATTCTTGAACTGGGGGAATTAAGACTTCAAAATTGTGTCTTGCAAAACTTCAATATGTGGTTAATCTTTGTATAAAGTTTCAATGGTATTGAAACAAAACTGAAGGAGGAGTTCACGACACAAAATTGGTAGTATTTTGTACACAGACAGACCCAGGGACAGAAAGGCTGATTTCAGTATTCCCAAAAAAACATTTGTTTTGCAGGGGTATAAAAATCATTCGTATTGCGGGGATATAAGAACATTCGTTTTGCGGGGGTATAAAAATCATGATGATAGTTTAAAACTAGAAATGTGTCACAGACACAGATGTCCCCATACAAGTGCTTATCACATGACCTTCACTTGTGACCTTGAACTTGAGAGTATCAAACAGGACATGATGTCAGTATTTGTCACAGGAATCAACTCTTCCAATTTTTTTTTTGAAATCCATGCTCTGGACAAAAATTGACACCCACAAACACATATGCAATCACTCCCAGACAGAGGTAACCCTATATGCCTGCCGCCATTATCTGCGGGGGCATAAAAAGATAATGAATAAATCTGGGACTCCTGAACTTTAAGCAAGGAAACTTATTATATTGACTGTCAAGTCCTTGGGACCTCAATTTGTTAAAGTCAGTTCATAACAGCCAAGCTATCAATAGAGTAAGAAAAAACCTAGATGTTAAAGGTCACAATGACCTTTACCTGATTGAGAAATAAAAAATTGCCTCTCTGCCGAAGGGAGCAATAAATGTATTAAGTTTTATCCAGACAAGGTTTAGTATGTATAACTCACACAAAAATGCTTTTAGTTGACCCCCAAGTAAAAAGCTTCGGAAAACATGGTGTAAAATGAAGAAAGCAACTCATTAAAAAAAAAACTTATTTTTTGAAATTCACTTAATGGGAGGCAACTTCAATTTTATGCAAAAAACATTCCCAGTCAAGCAATATCAGCTATTTCCCTTGCATCTCAACCTAAATTGTGGCCAATCCACTTAACCCTTTCCTGTACAAACTCATGATTTTACGTAACTTTGATCTAATACTTGAGAAAACATTGTGGAAGAAGAATAAATTGCCTTTAACAATCAATTTCTCCTTTTCCCACAATATTTTCTATTACAAAGGATGGTTTAATTATAAACTGCATCAAGATTTCCTTCTCTTCTGTATTCTCTTTCAATTTGAACCAATCTAAAATTCAAGAAACAGGAAAGGGTTAAGCTTTATTATTGAAATATCAAAAAAAAAAAAAAAAACTGATAAAGGATAACCAAAACATCATTCCTGAAATCCTCCAGTTTTTGAGAAAAAGATTTTCAAAATTTTCACTATATGCCATATATGGAAGTAAGCCCTGTCCATAAAGCCATTATTCATCAAAGCCATGTACTCTATTATGGAAATTGATAGAGTTACACGAGGATAATTTCTGTGAAATTTGGTTGAAATTTATCGACTTGTTTTTGAGAAGATTTTTAAGGGTTTTCAGTATTTACCATATATGGAAATTAGCTCCCCTCTTAACAAACATCTTTTTTTCTAATCAAAATTCTTTTAAATAATCTGATAAAGGTTCACCAATTGACCATCCTGGTGAAATTTGGTTGAAATCCATCAACTGCATTCTGAGAAAAAGGATTTTCAAAGTTTTGACTATGTACCATATATGGAAAAAGCCCCATCCATAAATGCCATGTTTTTCATCCAACTATTTTTTTTCTAAGGAATCTGATAAAGGATAATTCCTGTGAAATTTCAGTGAAATCCATCCTTCGGTTTCTTAATAGAAGATTTTCAAAGTTTTCCTCATATATGGAAATTAGTGCTGCTTAATAAAACAACCTTTTTCATCCGATCAAAATTCTTTGATGGAATCTGATCAAGGATCATTCCTGTGACATTTGGTTCAAATCTTTACATTACTTACTGAGGAGAAGATTTTTGAAGTAAAAGTTTACAGAAGCAAGTGGAGCTAGAATTCAATAGGGGTCATCTGCAGTCTGAGATTCATGTCTGAGCAAAATTGGTCAACCAAGCTAAAATCTTGTTGTATGGACAACAAGATGCCCATAGGGCCTTATCGGTCACCTGAGTCCAAAGAGAACAAAAACAAATAAAAGTCCACCAGATTATGCTACATAATAAATATCAAAGCTCAAAGCCTTTAGTTTGGGAGAAGAAGATTTTTAAAAGTTTTCACTAAACAAGCCTATGTTAAACTTGGGACATCTTGGAACCGGCTAATTCTGACCCTGGGGCCATAATTTATACAATCTTGATGGAGGTCCACCAGGTGATGCTACAAACAAAATATTAAAGCTCTAGTACCTCCTGTTTGGGAGAAGAAGAGTTTTAAATTTTCACTATATAAGCCCTTTGTAAAATTTCTGATGTTCAGGAGTGGGCTAATTATGTGCCTAGGGCCATAATTCATACAATATTGATAGAGATGCACAAGATGATACTACATACCAAATATCAAAGCTCTAGGCCTATCTGTTTGAGAGAAGAAAATCTTTAAGGTTTCCACTATATAAGCCTATGTTAAATTTGTGACGTCCAGGAATGGGCTAATTTTAATCCTGAGGCAATAATTTGTACAATCTCAATAGAGGTCCACAAGAGGATGCTGTATACCAAATATCAAAGTTCTAGGCCCTCCTGTTTGAGAGAAGAGTTTTAAAAATTTCACTATATAAGCCCTTTGTAAAATTTGAGATACCTGGGAATGGGCTAATTTTAATCCTGAGGCAATAATTTGTACAATCTTGATAGAGTTTCACCAGAGGATGCTGTATACCAAATATCAAAGTTCTAGGCCCTCCTATTTGGGAGAAGAAGATTTTTAAAAATTTCACTATATAAGCCCTTTGTAAAACTTGTGATGTCCGGGAACGGGCTTTTTCTGTCTCTGGGGCCCTGATTTATACAATCTTGATAGAAATTCACCAGATGATACTACATATCAAATTTAAAAGCTCTAGGCTCTCTACTTTGGGAGAAGAAGATTTCTGAAATTTTCACTATATAAGCCCTTTGTAGAACTTGTGACGTCCGGGAACAGCTAATTCTGTCTCTGGGGCCATGATTTATTCAATTTTGATAGAAATTCACCAGATGATGCTACATGCTAAATATAAAAGCTCTAGGCCCTCTAGTTTGGAAGAATAAGATTTCTGAAATGTTCACTATTTAAGCCTATGTTAAACTTGTGATGTCCAGGAATGGGCATATTTTGACCCTGGGGTAATAATTTAAACAATATTGATAGAAGTCCTCTAGATGATGCCACACACCACATATCAGAGCTGTAGGTCTTTTTGTTTGCTAGAAAAATATTTGAAAAGTGTCACTATGTAAGCTTATGTACCCCCCCACCTTTGCCCCCGCCCCAAGCAGGGCCATTTCTGGACAGATTTTTTTTCTTATACAAACTTGATAGTCCTTGCCCTAAAGACTCTAAATACCAAATGTGAATCTAACCTCAGTAATCTGACAGCCGGTTCATGAAGGAAAATCTTTAAAGATGTACCCTTTTTGGCCCCTTATGCAGCTCTAAGGGGAGATAACTCCATGACGTGTACAAATCTGAAGCGCTTCCCATAAGGAAGCTTCCTGCAAAGTTTGGTTGAAATCAATCCAAGGGTTCTTAAGAAGAAGTCAAAAATGTAAAAAGTTAACACACGGCACACAATGCACGGCGACGGACAAAACAGGATCGCAATAGGTCACCATGACCTTCGGTCAGGAGACCTAACAAGAGGCCCATGAGGGCCTGAGACGCTCTACTGGTTATCAAGTTTTCCGTTAAAGAAACCTGATATTCGAGGAAGTTAATTACTCAAAGAAGAATGCATAATGAAAAAAAAACAGGACTTTATCCCCTTTATTATTTTAAGCAACAATCCTCAAGGCCCCTTTTCTCGTGTTTCATGACGGATCCACTCAATTTCCAAAAGAAAGTTACCTTATGACCCTACAATCATCCAGTGAAATTTTCATCAGAATTTGACAATAATTTCGGACTTTATCACATAAACAGGATTGTTTTGAATGAAAATCAATAAGGCCGCTTTTCCTGTGTTTTCTGATGGATCAATTTCATTCCAAAAGGAACTTTCCTTACAACCCTACAAATGTCCTGTGAAATTTAAAAGACATTTTGCTAATGATTGTGATCTTCAACACATACACAAGAAATGTTTTGAATGATAATCCGTGAGGCCCCTTTTCCTGTGTTTCAAATGCCACAATTGTTTCATGCATCTTTGAAGAGAATCTGATAAAACTGTTGACTTTTTTGTGTTAACAAAGATATTAAAATCAAGTTCTCATAAGGCCCCTTTTCCCATGATATTTTACTGTTGATTTTATCATTCTGTGAAAGTTAAAAGTGAATCCAATGAAATATTGGGATTTCATTATGTTTACTAGAATATTTAAAAAAAAAAGTATATGGCCCCTTTTTACATGATACTTGATGGATTGTACCCAGTTTTGAAAAGAACCATTTAAGTGATTGTACAATCATTCTGTGAAATTTATAAGTGAATCCGGTGAAATCAAGGGACATCATTGTGTTAACCAGAATATTGAAGAAAGTTTTTCATAAGGCCCCTTTTTATGTGACACTTGCCATAATCAGATCCACTGTCAAAATCAACAATTGGAATGATGGTACAATCAATCTATGTAATCTGTGTAATTTATTGTGTTAATGAGTTTATAGTGAAATCTTCATAGGGCCCTTTTCCCATGATACTTTACAGAGCAAACCAAATTTAATAAGGAACAATTCTAATGAAGGTACAATCATTCTTTAAAAGTTAAAGAGAATCAATAAAAACAGTGGACTGAATTGTGTCAAGAATTTTTGTTACAAAGGCCCCTTTTTCTGTGAAACTTAACAATCAGACCCAATGTACAAAGGAACAATCCTAATGATAATTTGAAGAAAATGATAAAGACTGAGGACTTTATTGTAATAATGATGTTTTGTAATAAAACTTTTATAAGGTCCCTTTTCTTGTGTCACTTAACCAATCAGACCTAATTTACAAAGGAACAATCCAAATGATGGTACAATCATTCTATTAAAGTTTGAAGAGATTCTGATAAAGACTGAGGACATTCTAGTATTTATGAGGATTTGGTAATAATTTTTCATACAGCTCCTTTTCCTATGATACTAGACAGATCAGGCCCAATTTGAAAGGAACAATCCTTATGATGGTACAATCATTGTGTGAAAGTTTGAAGTCGATCAGGTGAAATCTAGGGCCATGATGTGGTAACTAAGATTTTTTTTATTAAATTTTCATAGGGCCCATTTTCCAATGAAATTTGATGGATCAAACCTACTTCCGAAAGGAACAATACATTTAAGCAATAATCATTCTGTGAATGTATGAAGAGAATTTTTTGAAAACTGTGGACTTTATCGTGTTTATGAGGACTTTTTAATCCAATTTTTATCGGGCCCCTTTTTCCTGTGGTCCTTGACTGATCATACCAAATTTTGAAAGGAACAATTCTTATGATGGTACAATCATTCTGAAAAAGTTTGAAGTCAATCAGATGAAAACTGTGGACTCTAGAGTATTAACAAAGATCTTTGAATTATATTTTAATAAGGCCCTTTTTCCCATGTTTCTTGAGGGATTTTATCCGACTCTGAAAGGAACAATCCTTATGATGGTACAATCATTCTGTGAAAGTTTGAAGAGAATCCATTGAAAATTGTTGGCTCTAGATTATCAATGAGGATTTTTTTATATAAATTTTCATTAGGCCCCTTTTCCTGTGTTTCTTGACGGATCATACCCAATTTTGAAAGGAACAATTCTTATGATAGTACAATCATTCTGTGAAAGTTTGAAGAGAATCTGAGGAAAACTGTGGACTCTCGAGTGTTAGCGAGGATTTTTTAATGAAATTTTCATAAGGCCCTTTTTTCGGTGTTTCTTGACAGAGCATACCCAATTTCAAAAGGAACGATCCTTATGGTGGTACAATCACTCCGTGAAAGTTTGAAGAGAATCTGATGATAACTGTTGACTCTAGAGTGTAAACCAGGATTACTTATTGAATTTTTAATGAAATTTTCATAAGGTCCCCTTTCCCACGTTTCTAAACGGATCATACCAAATTTCAAAAGGAACAATCCTTATGTTGGTACAATCACTCTGTGAAAGTTTGAATTAAATCTGATGAAAACTGTGGACTCTAGAGTGTTAAACGAGGATTTTTAGTTAGATTTTAATTAGGCCCCTTTTCCCACGTTTCTTGACGGATCTGACCCAATTTCAAAAGGAACGATCCTTATGATGGTAAAATTATTGTGTGACAGTTTGAAGGGAATCTGATGAAAACTGTGGACTCTAGAGTGTTATCAAGGAAAAGTTTAACGGACGCACGTACAGGAAAAAGCCATCGCAATAGCTCTAGTGGCCTCGGCCAGTAGAGCTAAAAACTGGACTACTGACTGAGAGACCAATCCATTTTGTCTACATTGCCTGTATTCCCCTTTCAAACTAGGGTTGTTAATAAGATTTATTGTTTAGAAGAAATATTGACCCACAAGTATAGCTTTAGGCTTTCAGCCGTTTGATTTTAAGTCAATTTTGAAAATTGCATACAGCTCAACAAGGTTAAACTTCTGAATTAGGATTGCTTCAAAATCTAAGGGTCAAAAGTACCTGAATGTGTCCGAAGATGTCCTTCTAAAGTACTTCTGTATCCAAATGACATCCCACAATGATCGCATACAAAAGTTTTTCCATGTTGATGGACTTTCAAATGATTTGCCAGACTGATCTCCCTTTTGAACTTTTTTAGACATATTGAACAAGTGAAGGGTTTGGCATCTGAAATACAATATACATAAGATGGTAAACTATCACACATAACAAGTATGCTACATTTTCCTGTCAACTAATTACATATTGTGGCTGCTACAGTTTCTATAAAGTTTGTCTATCATTTGACCTTGTGATCTAGTTTTGACTCAAGAGAGTCAAGATAAGTTTTCTTTGATTTGTCAGTGTCCAATTTGCAGTAGACAGTTTCAAGTTGGTGAAATTTTAAGAATCTTTGTCTTTGGGGATGAAAACATTGTGGATAATTAAGAAATTGCTTGTAACAAACACTTTCTTTATTTTGCCCAATGTTTTCAAAAGGGGCATAAAAAGGAGGGATTGTGTGGGAATCGGTTTAAATGATGTACTGTAGTTTGTTTTATATTCGTACACTGCTTGTTTGCCCCTTTTAAACCAGGGTTAATTGGATTTAATGTTCAGAAGAATTGTTGACCCGCAAGAAGTGCTTTAGGCTTTCAACCCTTTGACTTTTAGAAAATTGCATACAGCTCGACACGGAATTACTTGTTACGATCTCTTCATTTTACACAATGTATTCCCAATTCTTTTTCTTGAGGGGCGTCAAAAAGCATCACTGTGTGGGAAAAGGTTAAATTCTATAAATGCATTGAAAAGAAAAAAGAAACATTCTTGTTATCTGAAAAAATTTCATCATGACTGAGAAAAAAATGATGCTTTCAGAGTGTTTACAGAGGAATTGAAAATAAGGCCAGTCTGCTATTTTCTCATATGGGAATGGGTTAAAATTGTCATCTGCAATTTCCTTGAATTTGGACTGGTCTACAATTTTATTGTCTTGAAATGGAAAAATTTACCTTGATGAACAATCTGGTGAATACCTATGTCACTCTTCCTTTTAAACCTTTTCTTACATATAGGGCAAGCATAAGGCCTGTCACAGTCTTCCATGTGGGTTTCCATGTGACGCTTTAGGGCGCTGTTTAGACTGAATCTCATTCCACATTGGTCACAAACAAATGGTAAACCACCTTTTAAAAGATATCAAATTCACCATAATTATAATACATCCAAAACATAATCTGATATTCCAGAAAGCAATGTGAGAAAGAAGAAATTACTAAGCAATACAGAAGTTGGGAATTCCCGTGCCAAGCTTGCCTGACATGAGATTTTCTAGTTGTGGATGAGTACATTTTCCAACGACACTTGTCAAGAGTTATAAGTAAATAGTAGGGCAAATCTTACTTTATACAATTCTATTTAACCCACTCCCACTCAATCCCTCCTTTTTACGCCCCTCGAGAAAAAAACTTTGAAAAACATTGTGGGAAATGAAGAAATTGCTTGTATCAAGCAATTTCTTCATTATCCACAATGTTTTCTATCCAAAAAGACGAAAAAATTCAAAATTCCATCAACTTGAAATTCTTGTCTGCAGCTTTTTTCAATTTGGACCAGTCTAAAATTTTGCTGTGTTGGAATGGGTTAAGTTCGATTGCGAAGAAATCTTTCAGCTTATGGAGAAGCCTGTTTTCTAAAAATTTATCTATCTACCTTCTTTGGACAAGTTCTTTTTAACCCTTGTCATGCTGAACCCGGAATATTCCTGTTTTGGCAGAAGGTATAGACAAAGATCAGCTTGCAGCTAAGCCAGAAATGTTTAAATAATCAATTTTCAAAAAAAAAAAAAATTGACTCTCTTTAAGACTTTCCAGTGTTGTCAGTCCTTTGATTCTAAACCAAATCTGTATAGAATTTTAATTCAGCATGACAAGTGTTAATTTTGAATAAGTAGAAAAACCATGTCTTACTAGTCCAGGGACAAGTGGAATACATCTGTGTTTCCACACCACTGAGTTATTTATTTTTCCCCAATTTTACAAAATAACGCTGTTAAAAATCAAAGTGGAACTTCCTGTCGTAGTCAATGGGCGGGGCCAAAGTCAGTGGCCAGGTCAGAGCTTGGTGAATTACCTATGAGATGCTAATATTTTCTAAAAACACCTGCTTTGAATTGTCTTCAAATCCGAACCAGTTCAAAATTAATTTATCTTGTATTAGGTAGAGAATTTACCCTAAAAATAATACATATTTTTGAAGATACAATCACTACACAAGACTTTAACACTGATCAAGTATTTGACCTTGTGGCCATATTTTGTTTCACCCATTACCAAACGGTAAAATTTTAGACTGGTCCAAATTGAAAGGAGATGAAGACAACAATTTAAAGTTTATGAAATTCTAGAATTTTCAAAATTTTTGGACAGAAAACATTGTGTAAATTGAAGAAATTACTCATGAACATTGTGTGAAATGAAGAAATTACTTGCTGGGATCGATCTGATTTTACGCAATGTATTCCCAATTCTTTTTCTTCAGGGGCGTCAAAAAGCTTCACTGTGTGGGAATAGGTTTTTATATATGCATTTGAAAAAAAAAGAAACATTCTTATTATCCGACAAAAATTCATCATGATTGAGACAAAACTGCTGCTTTAACCCTTTCCTGTACAATCCCTTGTTTTCACGTCCCTGTGAATCTAAACTTGAGAAAACATTGTGGGAAAAGAAGAAATTGCTTGTTGCAAGCAATTTCTTCTTTTCCGACAATATTTTCTAACCTGTAGGTTCGTTACTTTTCAAATTATACCCACTTTTGATTGTTGTCTGCAACTTCTTTCCAATTTGACCGGTCTCAAATTTTGAAAAATGGGAAAAGGTTAAGAGTGTAAACAGAGGAATTGAAAATAAGGCTGACAGAAGTTGCAGACAAAATGTCCACAACAGGTTGTGCTAAAATTGTAAAATAAGAGCAAAATAGGGTAGATAACATTGTGAGAAAAGAAAAAATTGCTTGCTAAAATTATGTGACATAATGCATGTAATGTCATCATTTTGTTTTGTTTGTTTGTTTGAATGGGGTTTTACGCTGCTTTTAACAATCTTTCATTTATATCGTGGCGGCTGGAGCACCTAACAATGGATTCCTGATATTTCTCGCACCAGTACTACCACTACACCCTTTCCTAGCCTCCAGCTGCTATCCCACATAGGTTTACGATTATCTACCCATTGGTGGGAGACATATGTCGGAAAGAGTATTGCGGCTGTCGGGAATCGAACCCGGGACCCTTTGAATGATAGTCCGACGCGCTACAGACTGCGCTATGACGGTGGCGGCGTCATCATTTTGTAAACAGGGTTATACGTTACGTTGAATATACAGTAGAACCTCGTTAATTCGAACGTCACTGGTTCGTAGGTATGTGTTCGTTCGTATACTTCACGCGGTCCCGATCTTTTTCCTTCTTTAGCTTTGTTAGAAAACTCTGTCTAATTCGAACGTCAGTGGTTCGTAGTTCGTAGGCCATTTCAGGTCCCGAAAGTATGATTATATCACAAACTCCAATGTTTAATTCGTAGGTGTGATTATCTAATTGTCACCAATCACCACTTACCTTGATTTTCACACCTACTGATCTATATGACAAATTACCTTTCGTTAAAAGGGGCTGTTTGGTTTGTAAGGTGGGTAATTAATCGAATAAAGATTCCCGTAATTATTGCCGGAACTTTACTCTAAACTGACACCACATTAGTATCAGTGTTATTTTTCATTTAGAAATTCAAACCACTGATTTATTCTGCAGTCGCTTTCTTCACAATCGTCGGTCCTTAATTTTATGATTTGATGATAGAATACTCAGAGTGGTTTGATCTAATTTATTGTAAAGGGAAATCACTCTGATGGAGTCTTCTATTTGGTACAAGCACTGTGTTCAAACAATGCAAAAAATTAATACAGACATAAAAGCATAAAATACAAGATGAGTGATGTTTAATTTATGTTTTCCTCAATTAATATCTGCGGGTCTTGCTAAGAAAAATAACCAATTCAGAGCCAATTCCTAAATGGGGGACAGAACAAGACCATGTCAGATTCCGTAAACTCTAAACAGCCGACATCTTGCCCTCCGTTTTGTTCGTACTACGCTTAATTCGTATAAATTTCCCCGGTCCCTTGCGCTACGAACTACCGAGGTTTTACTGTATTATATTGATAAAGTTTAGGAATGATCTATTGCAAAAAATAATGTCATGTTATGTTATAAATAGACTATCTAATTCCTGTTCATAAAAATACTGAATTTATTAAACTATTGTCATCTGATACAGATAAAATTTGGCATAGCTCAGTTTTATCTGTTAACCCATTACCAGACGGCAAAATTTTAGACTGGTCCAAATTGAAAGGAATAACAGACGACAATTTAAAGCTTATGAAAATTTGGATTTTTTTTACCATTGGGTTAGAAAACATTGTGGATAATGAAGAAATTGTGTAACAAGCAATTTCTTCATTTTTCACAATGTTTTCCAAAGCTTTTTTCTTGGGGGCATCTAGAAACGTCATTGAGTGGAAATGGTTTAACATATGACTCTTTTTACAAAATTTATATTTCATCACCACATTCAACTTCCACTATATATAAATTTTTTTAAAAAACTTATTCTGGTTGATGTATGTGGGATCTGACTTATTTTTCAAACATGAGCTTTTTTTTTTTTACTGAATTCTCACCTGGTTGCTTATCATCTAATGGGTCAAATTAATTTAATGTGTACATTATGTGAGAAAGATTACCTTTATGTCTTATCATGTGTTTTCTCAGAATATCAGTGGTATGAAAATACTTGTTACAATACTGACATCGGAACCTTGGCTTAGTTACTTGGGTCTCACCATCCTTTGTGTCTGGTTTAAGATTACCAGTTTTCACACTTATGATTCTTGTAGTAGAATTTGATGACAGCTGTACCGTGTTTCCATCATTTGGTTCTTTCTTGGGAGCAACATAGTCTTTATCCCTATCATCATCAATAGCCCCAGCATCAAGTATCTCGTAATCATCATTGTCTACCTCCTCATGATGTTCATCTTCTGTATCATTTTCTGTAGTTTCTACGTCAACTCCAGATTCTGCATTAGAAGATATGTCATGTTTTATCTCACGAATAATCTCATCTTTTTTCAATTCAGTGATCTTGTCAACACCTTCTATAGAGCCTTCTTTAATAGTTTTATCAATAGCATTCTCAAAGGAAATGTCAATGACATCTATAGATTCTTTATCATCATGGATGGTTTCTTTGCCTTCACAGTCCTTTTCAGGTTTATGTAAAGAAACAGTTGGGAGTTCGGATTGTTTATTTGATTCATTTTGGACTTGAATGACAATCTCTATAACCTTCACATCAGATAAACCTGTACGATTTATCCCTTCTTTTTCATCAATCAAGGGTCTCGTTTTAAGTGGTTTGTATACTATCTGTGCACCAGGATTCTCAGCTTCAATATTGCTATCCTTTTCTTTACTTTCTTTTTCTTTGCTATCTTTCTCAGGTTCACTGCTTTTACTCTTGTTCCTCTTTAGGTCTGTCACTTGTTTTGCTCTAGATTGCTCTTCTTGGATTTTCTTGTTTGGGCTTGAAGTAAGTAATTTTTTTCTCTTTGGGTTAACCAAATTCAGAACAGAGTCGATATTTCTTTTGCGAGTCTGCATTTTCAAGAGTATGATGATGGAATTATACTTTCTGTGAATTTTCTACTCCCTTGTTTTCACATCATGACTGAAACAGAACATTTCAAAACAAGTTACTTCTCTACTAATATTTGATGTTCTAGTGTGAAACCATGCAGCATCAGTTGTTAATCAAGACAAGATTTGCAAACTGTCACAATTATTTATTTTTCTAGTGCCTTCTTGACAAGTGTACACTGTACACAATGGCATATAATAACAATATCAATCGTCCTGATATTTGAAATAATTTCACTTATTCTAAAAAAGAGAAATTCACTACAAATGCATTTTGTGTAAAAAAATTATGAATATTTGAATTTGAAAATTGGATCGAATATTTGCGGTAAAAATGAATATTCGAACATTCACTTCTAATCCCTAGTGGAGGCCATGTGTGCCAAATCTTACCAGACAGAAACCAATCCAAAATTGCAAGAAAAAGACTTTGAAAAAGGTCCATTTCAGCATCTGACCTTGATGTGTGACCTTGCACTTGAAGCCATCTACAATTAGATTTCGAATTGCACATCAGCTCATGATGAAGAACAAGTGTGACAAATAATTATGAAATCCATCAAAAATATATAGGAGTTATGCTTCAAACAATGGCAAACAGAATATATATAGACTAACAAATTCATGATTGCTACTTGGACAAGCAGACTGACAGTGCTAAAATTTTTTACACCTAATGGCAGAAAATAATATTGAGATACTTTTCATACTAGAAATGCAGCACAGACACAGATGCCCCAACATAATTACTTTTTGTCTTTACCCTTGTCATGCTGAACTCGGAATTTTCCGAGTTTTGCAGGAGGTGTAGACCAAGATCAGGGCTGCACATAAGTGCAGTCTGATCTTGGTATACACCTCCTGCTTGTACTTTTGCTGCCAGAGTTGTTTATTAAATTGATTTCTAAAAGAAATATTGATTTTTCAACAAGTTCTATCAGTGTTTTCAGTCCTTTGATTTTACAGCAATTCAGGAAGGTAATTTATGAAGCATGACAGTTATTTTGAAAGCCACCAGTTAATGTAGAAGATATGCTCTAGGCAAGAATTGGACACACACACAAACACACCATCCCAAACATGCACCCATGCATACACTAATACATGGACAGTGGAAACTCTATTAAGCCCATCATCATCATATGGCAGAGGCATAATAATGTAAAACAAATTTACTTATCCGAGTTATCTGTAAACAACAGAGATTTCTAGGTCAAATGTTAACCCTGTCATTCTAAGCCTGGAATATTCCTGTTTTGGCAGGAGGCATAGAAAAAGCCCAGCTGCACGCACATTCAGTTTGATCTTAGTTTGCACCATCGGCTTGATATTTCGAGGTAGAAGAACGATTTTCGAAATAAATGATCAAAAGAAATATTAATCCAGAACTAGAACTTCCAGTGCTGTCAGTCCTTTAATTTCAATGTTAATTTGATAAACTTTTTTATTCAGGATGACAATTTTAATTTTATAATTCCATTGAGAGTCCATTTATTCCCAAGTGATTAAGTCCATTTTGATGATGAAGTCATAGTTTTAGTAAGTTGATCTAAGGACATTCATTTCACTTTGCCCTAATGAACCTAAACTAAATATCTGACAGAAAAGCCCAAAATGACATTGTTAATTGTATGAAAGTAATGATGCGTCTCCTGAAGATTTTGTCTTTAAACTTCTTTTTGCATTTAAGAGAAAGGATTGTATAACTGGTCATGCATGATGGGCATGTATGGCTGAATCACGCCAATGAAAAGAAATTGATCTTGCAGGGAATATTCCGTTTGATATTATTTCCCACCAACAACAAAATAATTAGCTCTAGATAAGAGGGAGTGATGAAAATTATTCTTTTATTAATATTTCTAGTTTCTATTACAAATAATGTTATACTATTTGAAGACACTAGAGCTCCTGTATTGCTCCACAGGCCTGATTTAGTATGGAATAAGCAAGTGGTGTTTTCAGGCTATGTTTCTGACAAATCAAAATTAATTGATGGAATCTGAAAAAGAGTTACCAGAGGATCATTCCAGTGAAATTTGGTTGAAATCCATCTTTTGGTTTATGAGAAAAAGATTCTCAAAGGTTTCACCATATATGGAAAATAGTCCCGCCCATTTTTGATAATGGAAAGTATAATACCATCTATATATGAAATATTCAAGAAAATAAACTCAGGGTCATATCCCTTAATTCTCAAACCCAAAGAAGGAATACAAAAATATTGGTTTACAGGAATAACATTCCTATAATATGGACATAGACTGAAAGAAAGGATGAGCAGTACTTTTTATATTAATTGCACACCATATAAAACAAAATATGCAGCTACTTGGTTGTAAGGCTACTTTTATTTTCCTGTAGAAATAAGGGATATGTGCAACAACTTCTTGTTTAAGGTGACCAACTTCTCCTGTAAGTCTCACCACTTCTCCCTATTTTGAAAAACCTCTCCCAATTCTCAGACTAGGGAGAAGTCACTTCTCCCCAAATTCTGAGAGACTGCAGAGCCCTGTAGGGACGTCAAAAGGAATCACTGTGTGGGAATGGATAAGAGAAACTGATTAAGTATCATTCCTATGAAATTTGGTTGAACTCCATCATCTGGTTTCTGAGAAGATTTTCAAAGCATTCATCATAAAGAAACTAGCCATGCCAATAAAAGCCATGTTTTCATCTGATCAAAATTCTTTGAAGCAATCTAATAAAGAGACACCCATGGATTATTCCAGCGAAATTTGGTTGAATTCTAGCTTGTATTTTCTGAGGAGATTTTCAAAGCTTTCACTATATTTGAAAATTAGCACCTCCCATAAAAGCATTTTTTTCATCCAATGTAAATTCTTTGATAATCTGTTAAAGGGTCACCCAGGGATCATTCCAGTGAAGCCTGTTCAAATACCAGCCAGTAGTTTCTGAGGAGAAAATGTTCAAAGAAAAAGTTTATGGAAAAACATTATAATTCTCCTTACTTGTGTTTTTTTTTTTTAACCTTTTCCTGTTTTTCAAAATTTTAGACTGGTCCAATTTGAAAGACTTTTCAGACAACATTCAAAAGTAGGTGCAATTTGAAAAATAAGCAACCTATAGGTTAGAAAATATTGTGGGAAAAGAAGAAATTGCTTGTAACAAGCAATTTCTGCTTTTCTCACATTATTTTCTCAAGTATAAAATCACAGGAACGTAAAATTAAGGGATTGTGCAGGAAAGGGTTAATATCTTTGGAAATTTTCAGCCCCTAGTTTTAAAATCATAATTAGAGCCCATATTGCCACACTGGAGCAAATGAACCTCAATGAAAAACAATTTGATAGAAATGGCAAAACAGCTTCTGCCTTCACCATTAAAACCCAATGGAATTTTTTGTAAGACAAAGGTTAACCCTTTTCTGTTTTTCAAAATTTCAAACTTGTCCAAATTCTAAGAATTTGCATACTACAATTAAAAGTGAGTGTAATTTGAAAAGTAACCAACCTAAAGGGTAGAAGGTATTGTGGAAAAAGAAGCAAATTGCTTATTACAAGCAATTACTTCTTTTACAACTGTGTTTTCTGAAGTAAAAATCACAGGACGTAAAAACTAGGGATTGTACAGGAGAGGGTTAAGAGGTCAAGGTCCACATTTATGTCCAACTAATGAAAATGGCATAGATTGCTTGACAATCTTGCATGTAAATCGTGATCGGCATCACATTTGCTCATAATTGTTGTTTTTCAGTGTAATTATACATTTTAGCTTTACATTCGAGTATTGAATAGCATAAATAGCATAAAATGTCCGTTTTGACGTAAGAATGGCAACTTCATTCGTACTAGGTATGGTCATACTTTTTGTCAAGATAATCCTTTGTCTATATTTACATATATAGTATATAAAATCAATTGTGACAAGTCACTTTGAATTGCATCAATAGGGTATTGTTTGTATACATGCAATATGTACACTAAATTTATCTTAATCCTTGTCATGCTGGACCCAAAATATTCCATTTTTGGCAGGAGATGTAGATCAAGATCAGCCTGCACATAAGTGCATACTGATCTTGGTCTACACCTCCTGCTTGTAATTTTCCTGCCAGAGTTATATATGAATTTGATTTCTAAATGAAATATTGATTTTTTAAGAATAGGTTCTATTAGTGCTTTCAACAATTTCATTTCATAGCAATTCATTTAGTTAATTTATACAGCATGACAAGGGTTAAGTATGCATTATACCCAAAAGTACTGTATATGCAGATGCTCGTCCAATCTAAGGAACTCCTAATAAGCCTCACTCATTATACCTTTGTCTTAAGGCTGTAGAATTGAACATTAGTCCATGAAGGCCCCTATTTGCGCATGTGGGTTGTGCTAACATGATGGCTAAAACTCTTTTTTTGTTCCAATCCTCAGAGTTAAGCCACAATTTAAAAATATTTACTGAGTTTGCAGATACACAATCCCAGGACAAATTATTCAAAAGTCAATAGTTCTATCAGAAAAGCTGTTTAGACGTTTATTGGTATTGAACTTCATGTCACTTTTACTAAATTTAAGATGATGTCCTCTTAGATCAGAAGAAGCCAGTGTAAACATTTGGTCCCAATTAAAGTCATTGTGATTGTGAACTCCTTTGAAAATTTGTAGAATGTTGTAATGGTCACATCTGTATTCTAATGTTGGAAGGCCCAACTGCTTAAGTCTTTCTTCACAAGACAGGGTTTTTACTCTGGTATAAGTTGTGAGGCTCTTTGCTGTACATCTCCAAGTCTTCTGATGTATTTTTTAATGTATAGTGTTCATACACAAGAACCATATTCAAGCATAAGTCTCACCAAGGATTTGTGAAGAATTATAATTATAGGTTTCTCTAGGTATTCAAAGGATCTGTGAATACTGCTAAGATTTCTCTGTGCCTTCTTTACGATGTTAGTGATGTGGGTGTCAAAGTTACGGTTACAATCAAGTGATTGCAAGATCTTTTTCAGCTTTGTCATTTACAATGGCTGTATTGGTTCCACTAGAATCTATTTTTTTATTCAGTATCTGAAATGCTCATTTTTTGCTCCAATATGCTGTGACTAACATTTAGATGCATTAAAATTCATGTTTAAAAGCTACCGTCAGCTCAAAAATAAATGAGAAAGTCTATCGATGCTTTCAAGTGGATTCAGCTATTCGTTTATTTATATATTCGTTATTTCGTATTATTAAAACTTAAATCCTTGTAAACTGGTAAAATTTTCAAGAAATAGTGTCCAAAAAGAAACGTGCAGCCTGAGTGGGTGGGGTATTGAAA
This sequence comes from Fragum fragum, assembly GCA_946902895.1. Classification (NCBI taxonomy): domain Eukaryota; kingdom Metazoa; phylum Mollusca; class Bivalvia; order Cardiida; family Cardiidae; genus Fragum; species Fragum fragum. Next base: position 23,604,805 of record OX336365.1, on the reverse strand, counting down.
GACTGTTTTATTTTTGGAATGCTATAAATGCATTGCAGTATAGGTAAGCTGTTGAGCTATTAAACGTCTTAAATGTTAAATACTCGTGTCGACTGCTACTTTTATAAACGAACCTTTATCCAAACTACCTGTGAACATTTTACCATCGTCCTCGAGGAAAACGCGAAGCTTTTCTTGCTTCCAAAGGGAGGTTATCGTGGGACGGAAATTTCCGGAAATCTACGATATACGCCGAGTAATGGAGTCACTCCTGTTGTGTTCGCACAAGACTGCCGAAAGATCATTGAATTCAAATTTATCTTCTGAAAACAAAGGAATTGAAAGATAAATCAAGATTGGTTGTCCATTTGGCGAGAACTATCGATAGACAACTTATCTGGTTAATGATGTTATTCCATTATTCTGTTTGAATTCGTACACTTTTGTGGTTTAAAACAGTAAAACAAAATTTGTTTTTGAATGTCTCCAGGTTGATCCCCAAAGGCCACGGTTAAAATAAAAAGAATGCAATTATTTCATTTTTGTGTGAAACCACAGACCCAGAGCACAATTCATTGAAGCTCTATGATAATTGCCATTCGGATTCCAAATTTTACAAAGAAACAAAGAATGACCATTTTGAAAGCTCCTTGAAACAATAAGGCTTAGAATTTTTTAACATCTGATGACCCGTTCATAAGTTTTCAGTCGCTTTAAGGCTGACATTAAGCTTCAAATTATCTTAAACCGCAAACAATAATTTACACAGAAACAAACGAGAAAATCTTTTCAAATCCTTGAGCATTTTTTTTTTTTTTTTCAAATTAAGAACACCTTTTTTTTTTTTTATAGAGACTCAGGATCATCACGACCCTCTTGCGATAACAACAAACTTTCTTCTCCTTTTTTTTTCAATGTCAATTCTGTAAGAACTAGGAACAAACGACACAAAAGACCGTAAAGTTTTTGTAAAGAAATATTCTTTTTAAAAGAGAATGTTCTTTCGGTTGCAAGTATAGCAATATATACTGATGGGAAAAAGTTTAGCAATTTCGTACGTTACAGCCAATTTCTCCGGTGTCTAGCTTTGGATTCAAACCATATTTTCACGCATCGATCTTTTATGTGTTAGCCACAGTATTTAAAAAAATCAGATGATTTCAAGGTCATACGTGTTTGTTGTACAACGTCAAACATGGTAGGGGTAGGGAAGTAAAAGTAACACAAAGATTTAATATCTTGTGTGACCACCGTTTGCGCCAATAACGGCATCACAGCGTCTTCTCGTGCTGGAAATGAGCCTACGATTAATGGCCATAGGGATACGACCCTATTCCTGACACAGAACATGTTCCAGGTCTCTAACGTTATTAACGTCATTCCTGTCTTTTACTCTCCTACCCAGATGGTCCCAAAGGTGTTCGATCGGAGACAGATCCGGTGATTTGGCTGTCCAATCCAACACATCAACATTATTAGTCTGTAAAAGGTCCAACGTGTGCCGAGCGACATGTGGGCGGGCATTATCTTGCTGAAAAATGGTAGCAAGCCCTTGACGAAAGAACGGCAATACCACTGGCTGGACAATTTCGGTGCAGTATCGAACGGCATTTAAGTTTTCCTGAATAGCTACCAAGTCAGTCTTGTCACGGTATGATATACCACCCCAGACCATGAAGCTGCCGCCTCCAAAACGGTCATGTTGAATGACGTTGGGAAAGGAATGCCAACGTAAGGTCGACGTGCGCGTAAACGTGCCGAACGAAGTCTGTTTCTTACAGTACGAGCACAGACCCGTGTTCCCGTTGCATTTCGGACCAAACCGGCTATACGAGTGCTATTGAGGAAGCGATTACGCCGTGAACACGTCACGATGTAATTGTCCTCACGTTGGGTAGTCTTACGTGGCCTACTGAACGTGGCTTGTCTTTGACGGTGCCTAATTGACGATACTTTGTTTTAAGTCTTGAAATGGAACTTTGGCTCTCGCCAAAATGTTGAGCCACCTCTTTTATCATCATGCCACCAGCCAGCATATCGATGGCTACGTTCCATTGGTCTAAGTTAAGCCCTGGGCGACGTCCCATTTGAATTTTTTTAATGTTTTAATGAGTTATCTTGTTATTGATGCTAACAAATAAATTGGGATAGATATTGTGGATATAGACTTCACGTACATGTGGAAGCACGTGCAGAACGTGTTTCAGCAAAATTGCGTCAGACAGCCTTCAGAAGCGAGGAAAACGTGCTCTTAATGCAAAATTAGTTAGTTAGCTTTTAAAAATTGCAAACGAGACTGATTTTATAAGGTTTATACATTTACGTTGAAAAATAATATAGGTCGAAAAAAATTGCTAAACTTTTTTCCCGTAGTATATTTTAGATGAGCACCACCCAAGGATAATTTTACAGTGACGAAGTTTAACTGAAATTCGATAGGTATTTTACGAGAACAAAATATATTTAACTCTGTGTGTGTGTGTCAAAGTTCAACAATAAGCCTTGTATAAGTAAAAATTGATTAAATTTAATCAAATAATCCTGAGAGTGTACCATAATTCTCACCAGGAGAAACATTGTAACTATCATATATATATTTTTATTAACGTATGTTTTAGGACGGACGAAGTGCAGTAAGCGACCACATTACCTCCCTAGAGCGGCATTTGACGGACCGCTGGCCACGCCCACTGACTCGGTCCAACTGAAACGGCGCCACTAATGTAATTTACTGCGTTATGTTTCAAAATTTATCCCCATCAACATTTAACAAAACCGTAAAATGGTTGGTTTGCGACCTACACGCCATAACTACAGCGTGATTAAGTGGTAGTTACGACGTTTAAGTCGCCGAACTAACAAAACGCTTCATATAAATACCGGCCATTCTCGGAGTTCAAAGTTCATTTCTGGCTTAAATGAATGGTTTGATTGGTCGATTGATTAGACAGATTCGATCCGCCAATTTAAGCCAACACAAGGCCACACAAGTTTTGTTTTACACAAGAACTGGCGGTGAATACAAGAAAAGGAAGCTTTATTACCCAGATTGTACTTGTCAGTAACGCGCCTAACGTCTTAGCATTTATTATATACCTATAAATAATATGAATTAAAATCTGGCTATCTAATACAACTCGACAGAAAAAAAATCTATGTTCGGCGTGTACTAAAAAACGTATTCGTCGAGTACCGTTAAACACGGACTCCTTTTTGTGTATTGACGTTCGGGTTTTCTCGGAAAGTTGGTTATTTCTTTATCATTTAAGAGAATTTTTAATGTCATGTCCTAAATGTATATAATAAAAGGAATATTACAACAGTGTGTTTTTTCTATTTGTTGTTATCGTGTTCTCGAAACGTGTGTAGGTATTTTTAATTGGATGAGACCTTCGGTCTCATCCAATAAAGAATACCTACTCACGATTCTCGAACACGATATCAACAAATAGAAAAAGACACTGTTGTAATATTTCCTATTTATTGCGATTTAGAGTCGATACTGGTCGTTTGAATTTGTTAAAAGCCAATTATTACGAAACGTTTCTCTATTGCTTTAGGACAAAAGAAGCGGACCGAGCCAGATTAACGCACCAACACAATCTGACTTTAACACCGCTCAAGGAAAAAGCACATGGAAATATTGTGGGGAATGAAGGAATTTTTTGTAACAATTTCCCTATGACCATGAAGGACAAGACTGTAAATATTGAATTTGTGGTATGCAACCTTTTTCAATTTGTACCAGTCTTAAAATTGTAATCAGGTAATGGGTTAAACAGGGTTGAAAAAGCAACCGCTTCAGTATAATAGTAAAAAATAATAGTACACATCCCTAATCCCCGAACCAACATCTTACGCTACCACTTCTGCCGATGTAAAATATTGCTTGTAGCAGCAACGTTTTGAAAAGGAAAGGATGGCATTTTACCGAAAAAGGTGACGTTTAAAATTATGAGTAATCGTAGTCTTTGGTTGTATTAACCCTTGCCATGCTGAGCCCAGAATATTCCTTTTTTGACATGAAGTATCGACAAGGATTAGCATGCACGTAAGTGCAGTCTAATCATTGTCTACACGACCTGTTTGTCCCTTTCAAACCAGAGTGGTTTACGATGTCAAAAGAAATATTGACCCGCAACTAGTGCTTACGATGCACCCAGACCTTTGATTTGATCTCTCTCTCCCCCTCTCTCCCCCTCTCTTTCTCTGACTCAATCTCTATCTCTCTTTCTCTCTATCCCTCTTTCTCTCTTACTGTCTGTTTGTTTGTCTGTTCTGTCTGTCTGCTTCCCCTCTTTCTCCCTCTTCACTCTATCATATTCTCTCTCTCTCCCTCTCTATCTATCTATCTATCTATCTATCTATCTATCTATCTATCTATCTATCTATCTATCTATCTATCTATCTATCTATCTATCTATCTATCTATCTATCTATCTATCTATCTATCTATCTATCTATCTATCTATCTATCTATCTATCTATCTATCTATCTATCTATCTATCTATCTATCTATCTATCTATCTATCTATCTATCTATCTATCTATCTATCTATCTATCTATCTATCTATCTATCTATCTATCTATCTATCTATCTATCTATCTATCTATCTATCTATCTATCTATCTATCTTCAGTCCCCAAGAAAAGTTCCTGTTTATTGTAAACAGGCGAAAGCACTTTATCATAAAAAATATTTTCTCGGCCATAACTAATAGTCTCTTTGAAAAGTTGCACGATGAATTTCTGTTCGCTAAGCTACAATGATTAAACATATTCAAGCATTATAATTAGCGATCAAAAATCAGGTAACTAGAGTAATTAATCAATCGCAGGACCCCCCAACTTACTCTGTTGTCACCGCCCATCGATTCCGACTGGAAGTTCCGCTTCGATTTTAAACGAAAATTATGACCAGCAGCATGTAACCAAAAAAAGGAAGAATAGTTTGCTTAAATAAGCTGGTGTCATGATGTTTAACCCTTTCCTGGTTAATCCCTGGATTTTACGTCCCTGGGTCTTTATACCTGAGAAAATATTGTGGGAAAGGAAGAAATTGCAATTTCTTCTTTTCCCATAATATTTTCTACCCTTTATGTTGGTTACTTTTCAAATTGCACTCACTTTTAATTGTCGTCTGCAGCTTCTTTGAATTTGGACAAGTCTAAAATGTTGAAAAACAGGAAAGGGTTAAGTTTCCAAACCAACAAAAATCCTTCACATAATTATGGCGACCACTATGGAATTCTAAGTTAACTTCCAGTCTAAATGAATGATTTCACAGGTCGACTGATTATTAGATTGACAGCCGCAATTAGTCAGTTCTCGACATTAAGCTCCAACCGCGGGTTTCGTTTTATTAAGTAGAATTTTACGATTTCAGTCGATCTCTTGTTATTTAGAAAGAAGAATATTCAATGCGGGACTGCGGCTAGGTTAACAGATAGACCTGGGTTAAACAATGTTTTCGTCTAAAAATAAAAGTCGGGCTAGGTATATAACTAGGGCTACAACTAGCAATTAACCTTCCGGGTTTGTGGATTCTATGAAATGAAGGCTTGTGAACTGTGATTTGGAAAAATGGTGAGGATTTTTTCTTCGACTATCAGATAAATTTCGCTTTTTCGTCGTTTAACTTGTTCTTGCCACTCTGATATTTTAGATTACAACCAGAGTACATAAGTTTAGGATACATGAATAGTATAGGCTATCTGTGTTGGAATTCTTGTCATCAAGAAGAATAAATTGTTGTTTTAACTTTTTGTTTCAAATCTGTATGGCCTATCCAGATAATATTGACCTTTCAAAAATACATAGTTGTTTAATGCTTTCCTTGGGTTATCACTGTTTTTGGTTGACCATGAACGTCATCTACACGGGACCAAAGTCGATGGTTGCGTAATCACGTTATCGTGTAATTCACGTGCGAAATAGCCTATTTTTAGAGATTTTGTCAAAAAGGGTAATAATTTGTCTCTGTTTGGATTATAGAAATAGAAAAATCGTTTACTATTCGTTTAAGATCAGGAAGGCGAGAGACCACATGACTTTACCGGAAGTAGTAAAATTGATGGCTGACATTATTCGAACGGGGGATTTTTTTCCTAGTAAATCTAGTTGATACTTTTATGTCAAATTCCAAATTGACCATGAGGCTTTCTGGGAAATGAAGTTTTGACATCAATAAGTCAAACTGAAGTCGTAAGTGATGCGATTTGTTTATTCCCAACGTTAGGGAGGCTATAAGCCTTTTATTTTCCCATTTTTAACCTTAAAGTATAGAAATAATAGGGCAATAAATTGTCAGATTATATTATTTTTTTTTCTTTCTCAATCCTTTGCGAAAATTTATGGACAGACCGAAATATTTCCCTTTAAAAGTCGGAGTTTGTTCCAAGAAAAGATCACTGTTGCATAATGATGTAGAAAAGTATAAATTATCTGCTTTTCCCTTTACAAAGATGGGAAAAAGACGACCGGTGATAGGTGCTTATTCCATTCCCACACGATAAGATTTTAGACCAGACCAAATTCAAAGAAGTTGCAGACGAAAATTTAAAGTTGATTAAACCTTTAAAATCTACATCTTCTCGGGTAGCAAATTGAAAAAGCTAAAGTAAGATGACATACAAACAAATACTTAGCATAGATGTCTGAGTTCAAAGTTCACTTCCGGTCTGAATTGATTATTTTAACTGGTCATTCTATTTTTGATTGACATTAGAAATACATGTACTTAAATAGAGTTATTTTGTGGGATTGCTGATTCTAATTAGACACAAAGAATGCAATTTCGGGATATTTTCAAAAAACACAATGTTTAGATTTTTTATCAAATTAGAAAAAGGGGGAAAAGAGCCCTCATGGACAATAGCTGAGCTTTTATTAAGATGAACAATGATCTCCAAGGCCCCCTTGTTAATGGCCCAAGATCAGGAAAACTTGTAAGTGATTGCTCGAAGTCGGATTTACTAAACAATATTTGAATCATTTTTGATAGACCCCCAAGGCTTCCATCAGTATTACCCAGTTTGGAAAATCCAGTAGGAGGTTACTAGGTTAGAAGAGAAGTAGTGCCCAGTTAGGGTCGATTTATCTATCTTCCACAAACAACAGTACATTTGAAAATGGCGTAATACGAGGATTCTGTATAATTCGTAGAACGCGTAAAGACTCCCATGAGATACGAAAACACCTACAAATATCCCGCTTCGTGTGTATGTGGTCACGGTTTCAATAACGCGCAGTCTTTCAATTATAAAGTGAGTAATTTGCCTTCTATTTATAGAACTCAGAATAACAGCTTTATACCGCTGGAGTGATAATCTATACAGTTACATATGTTAAAAGATCTTTATTATTATTTTGAATAAGCATTTTAATCCATTACCAAACGACAAAATTTTGTATTAGTTACAGTCGACATTTCAAATCGCTTTGAAAGCTAAAGCCCAGATAGGGTAGAAAACATTGTTAAACAAGCAATTTCTCATTTTCTCACAATATTTTCTTTAATGCAATTCTTCAGGGGCGTAAAAAAGCGTGATTGTGTGTGAATTGGTTAAGCTTCTTCTGGATTGCAGAAAGATTAAAGAATATACAGAATCTCTCGTTTGTTTCTTATTTGTTATCATTCTCAATGAATATTGCTAATAAAATAGTGTTTAAGTTTATAAAATGATATCTTAATTATGGACTGTCATCGGAAAAGGATAATCTCGGAAAACTAAAACAAATATTGATCTTGAATGCTAGTTAGACCGAGATAAAGTGAATTTGATTTAACGCCACTTTCAGTAGTATTTCAGTAAAACCGCGGTTTGGTAGGTGCACCAACCATGGCATCCTGTCAATTTCATACCAATAACATGTACAACTGCGATAATAAATTTGGGCCATTACATGTGTAGCTGCTCAGCTAACTTAATAGGTAGATTACTGATCATTTTTCCATCGGTGAAAGACAAATGATGTCTGTAACAATGGCATGTTTTCCAAAACCTGTGATCTTGCACAGGACTCTTGAATAGAAAACATTCTGTATTACCTATTAAACAAATCAGGATAGGAGAAACGCTGTGGTTAATTAAATAAGATAATCTATAGGAAAAATGCCATTTCTACACTAAAATGGGCATATCACTCTACTATTTCTAGCACGGACGTCCATCATCAGTACTTTTAGTGCTTTGATTTCTGCAGAAAAGGTTGGCTTAAATATTATCTACAAACGATATTGATAGTCATTAAGCACATATTTTGTATTAAAACAAAGAAGTCAATTACGATTAAATATATAGGCCCTACCTTTTTGAAATCTTGCCAGGTTTTATTAAATACCTAGAACGAGTCTTTTTAAACGCTTTTCCGAAAATCCATTTAGTTTACCTGATTATAATCATGATAATGTTAACCCGTTCCAGTTTTGCGAAATTTTAGACCTGTCCAAATTCGAAGGTTTTGCAGACGAAATTTTAAAGTAGATCTAATTTGAAAAATGGCCATTCAGTAGGGTACAAAACATTGTGGAAAAAGAAGAAATCGCTTGTTAAAAGCATCTTTCTTTTTCTGCAATATTTTCACAATGATTAATCACAGGGAAATAAAGGTTAGGGATTAATAATAATCTAGAACAACAAAGCGTAATAACCACAAAAAAGAAAACATTGTTCGCAAAGGGCTGAGATTCCACCATAATTAACTTTGAAACAATACGATTTAGTTCCCCGATACTTTCTGCTAACCAGTCCGAATATTTTCCTGTCTTAAATGAAATAAGATTAACGTTTCGTCGTTGGGTAACCAAAATATCGTAAATACAGCTTATTCAAGCTGGTACCCCACCAAATATTTGTTTTCTTAATCTGTAATTACATTTCATTTACACGTACATAATTCACATTAAGAAGACCGACCCGCGCCCTCGCACACGTAGTAAAACTTTATAATTTGTCGATATACTCTACTATGGTATAACAACACAGCCACAAATGTTGTGATTTAAAGTGTTTTTGTTAGTAAGCAAATGACATTCTATCCCCGTTGAAGTATAATTAAAAGAAAGTAATAAAGTAAACAGGTGCATTAGAAGGCTAATCCATTTTCTATGATTATACGATAAAATCGTATTATTCTTTACGGTGAAATGATTTTTTACAATACTTCGTTATGCACCTACGATTTAGGAACTTAGATTTCATAATTTGACATTCAAAATGAGCCTTTGGGTGATATTTGAAACCAATATTTTTGTGCCAAGTAAAGACTCAGATGAGCCTGTGTATCCGCACTGTGTACCTATCAGTAGATAATACCAAAAGCTTCTGTTGGAGAATGAAGAATATTCTTAATGCCCTGGGTGGCTGTCTAGACTGCTCTTTTTGTGGACTTCCCGCACATGTGAAATGGCAGAAAAATGTTCCACAAAGCACAAATAAATGACCCTTACAGATTTAACCCTTTCCTGTTTTTCAAAATTTTAGACTTGTCCAAATTCAAAGGTTTTGCATACGAAAATTTAAAGTGGATTTAATTTGAAAAAATAACCATTCAGAAGGGTAAAAAATATTATGGAAAAAGGAGAAATTGCTTGTTACAAGCAATTTCTTCTTTTTCTAAAATATTTTCTCAATTATAAAGTCGCAGGGACGTAAAAACCAGGGATTAACAAGGAAAGGGTTAAAACTACAGAATCAATAATTTTCAAACCATTAGGATTTGTAAGATTGGTTGATTGAATTGAGTTTAACGCTACTTTTAACGGTATTTCAGTCATATCACCGCGGCTAGAGCACCTAACCATGAATTCCTGGTATTTCTCACACGAATACTACTAAAATCCTATCCGAGCCTCAAGCTACTCATTCCAGTTAGGTTGAGATTATCAGCCCATAGGTGGGCGAAAAATGTGACCTAGTTTTTGGCACCAAGTGACACAATCTTGTTCTTGACCGAGAAATCACACAGACAATTTTTCTGAACTCACATCAAAACATTTGAGTCAAAAAGGTGGCAAACATTCTGACCTAGTCTTGATGAGGTGAGCTAAATTGCTAGTTCAAAATAGTGATAAAAAGATACACGAAACTGAATTGAACCTCTTAGAACAATATGCTGAAATCATCTCAAATTATGAAAATTTATTTATGTGTGGTGTAGTATGGCTAAGCACAGGTACTACGCGGTATACAGCTAGTATACTGAGTTCTACAAATACTAATTTTGGTGAACAATTGGTGAACGAAATAAAATTACATTTACTTGGACTAAATCTGCGAAGCGAAACGAATTGAGCTGTAGCGTTCCGAACGTCCGGCCAATTACTCAAATTATATTGTGTGCAAGGCCGAAATTTGATGGAGCATGATTGAAGAGGACGTTTTCATATACAAAATGTGTTTTACTAATGTATTAATTATGTTGAATTCTCCAAACACTTCCTTTTAAAATTCTGATTTGCGGAATCGAAGCTTTTAACATTTGATAAAGAGCTTAGATTGTGAATTAATTTCTTTTCCTACTCCACAATAAGACCCCACAATATCTGCGAAACACGGTAACACTTGTAGTAGTTGAACAAATAACAAAATAACTTAGAATCCATACCATTGGTGGTTATTGTTTCTCACGCACTGCGTTCCCTTATACTCCAACAACTGACGGATCGCTGGCTTCGACCACTGAACTCAGGCAGGAATTTCTACTAGGGTATTTAACCCATTCCCACTCAATGACGCTTTTAACCTCCCCCTCATATTAAAGCTTTGGAAAACCATGTGAACAATGAAGAAATTGCTTGTTACAAGCTATTACTTCATTATCCACAATGTTTTCTACTCCAAAAGACAAAGATTTTTTAAAAAAAAATCACCAATCTAAAATTGTCGCCTGCATTTTTTTTTAATTTAGACTGGTCTAAAACTTTGACATGTGGAAATGGGTTAACGGCGTTATTTTGCAAAATTTATAGAAAAATAATACGGTTTGTTGCTGACCTGAACTACAGCTTGAATAAGTTTAAGTCACCAAACCAACAAAAAATGCTCAACATAAATGCTTGGAGTTCAAAGGTCACATCCAGTCTGAATGAATGGCTTTATTGTTCTTTCGAATTTTTATTGAGAGCGGCGATACGTTAATTGGAGGTCGTTAAGACTTACATATTTCATATTAACCCTTGTCATGCTGAACCCGGAATATTCCGGTTCTGACAGGAAATGTAGACTAAGATCAGACTGCACTTATGTGCAGGCTGATCTTAGTCTACACCCCTTGCTTGTACTTTTCCTGCCAGATTTTTTGAAGTTGATTTTTTAAAGAAATATTGATTTTTGAACAACAAGTTCTATCAGCGCTTTGAGCCCTTTGATTTGACAGCATCTCAGTGAGATAATTTATACAGCATGACAAGGGTTACAAAAGCTTGAATGCTGTCAACTGATTATCATAGAAAATAAACTAAAAGTTACTCATCGATTTCAGAGCCAACAAAGGAGTTCTAACAAACTTCTCGTTGCTGCCATCGATTTTGGTACTACATTCTCTGGCTGGTCGTTCCTATTTCGTCACCAATACGAATCCGACCCTACCAAAGTGTATGCGAAGAACTGGAATAATGGCACTTATATATCATCAAAGACGCCAACAACAATTCTCATTGCTCCTGATGGGAAAACATTGGAAAAGTTCGGATATGAGGCTGAAGATCGCTATGCAGCTTTGGCTAGTAAAAAAATACACACTCAGCACTATTATTTTCGAAGATTTAAAATGAAACTGTACGATAGAATGGTAAATATACGAACAAAGACTTATACTTCAGAGGCATACAAGTTCACGGAATTTTTTGTTAACTTATAGGTCAAAATTTTAAGAAAACATATTGATACATTCACGCAGAAGGCAGAGAGTTAATGACTGTGAAATACTTAAATGTCAGACATTCCCATATTTAGTCCGTTCCATTCACCCCTTTTTAGAGACTTTGAATTCATTATACCGGTAAACGGATGTTTCGTTTCCATGATTTATATTTTCAGACATATAAACATTTGAGAAATTGAGAATGGTTACATTTTTTTTCAAATATCTAAAGCATACATTTAAAGCTTCAGTGCAAATTTTAGACTTTTAAATGAATTCCACTTTTGTTCATTCATTCATTCATTTAAACCCCTAGTGCTATCGTGAAATCTGAAATACATAAAAACATTTTCGTGTGACTGTGACTTAAACGTTGTAACCACGGCTTATTTAGGTTTTGCTTATTTATTTTAGTTCGATTGCGACGTATGCTTTAAGCTTATGGAGTCTCTCTGGAACGATTACAATCCAGATGTTTTCACGTCCCTGAAATAGAGGCATGGATTAAATCCACTGCTACCAAATGTAAGTCTGGGCCTGGGTATTAAGCGCCTTGCCAATGAACACATCCAGGTGATTATTGGGCTCAAAGCCTTGACCTTCAGATCGCGAATCAAGTACCTATACCTCTCGGCCATCGATGCAGTCTTAATTAAGCTGTAGTTTCGAAGTTTATATCGCATACAAACGATTCGCCTTTTGTTTCGCGTCCATTACTGAATATTTAACAAACTAGTTTTGCTTGATAACTAAGTCGAACTGCGATGTCGTAGGTTAGTGGGTAGGGCCAATGACCCTTCAATTAAGAGATGAAGAGAATATTTTTTGTTTTCATGGAGGTATGAACCAAAAAACCTAATCACTCTGTATGAATACGCGAAGCGGATTCATACATTGTATGATTAGGTTTTTCGGTTCATACCTCCATGAAAAAAATCTCTTCATTTCTTATAATTTAATAGCATCGAGCGGAAAAAACAAAAGCTTTACAAATTTTGATACCTTCTTGTATGGGACTAGTTTGTGTAGAAGCATACAAAATCGCTGCGTGCTCAAATTTGTGTTCATGGAGTTATGAATAATTTTTTCGGCCAATCAGAACGCCCGTTTTTGATAGACGAAAATAAAATTTAAATTATTTTTACCTGAACAGGAAAGGTTGATGACATTACGTGACGCCTTTAAAAGAAAATCGAGCAGCATCTAGCTTATGTGTTATTTTTTCACATTATTATTTGAAGGTTAACGTGTACATTGTTTCACTTTTTTAATTTTAGATTTTAAACAGGGATATGAATCTTGAAGACGAGAATGGAAAACAATTACCAGCTTTGACCGTGTTTAGTTTGTCCATCGCCTACATCCATGACAACTTAATTAAGGTTTGTATGTCTAGTTAACGGATCGCTTGTCATCTCTATTAAATTTTGTTTGAGTGTTTGACTTAAACGTCAAATTGGTTTATTTTGATAAAATTATGGCAAGTAACATGTTACAAAAAATAAATAAAATAAAACGGTTTGTTTTGGACGTAAGCGTTTAATACGTCAAAGGAAGAAAATATTTCACACAAATGTCGGAGTTCAAAGTTCACTTCCGGCCTATATATATGATTTTGTTGGCCTATCGATTTTTTTATTGTCGGATCGAGGGCATTGTTCACCAACATCCGACATAGTAGTTCGAGTACTTTGAAATGCTTTAACCGTTTTAGTTTGTCAGTCTGATATAGGCACGAGAATTTACTGCAAGGATGTTTGTCAAATTGACCGATCGCGTGCGTCAATCAAATATTCAGTCAACCAATCAAAGCTCTCACTTTTACCAGAAGTGATGTTTGAACTCAAACATTGGCAGCTATTTTCATTAATCTCTTTTGTTGGTTTGGAGACTTAAACGTCGAAGCTACATTTCATTCAAGCTGTAGTTACGACTTGTAGGCCACCAATCAACCATTCTACCTTTTTGTTACATGCTACTGGCCACAGAGTTTGAAAAATGACGCCGTAAAATATCGAAGAGGAACTTCCTTTGGGAGTCAACAGAGTAAGTAGGCGGGGCGAGCGATCGATCGCGACAGATCGCTGGCCACACTCACCGATCTCCAACATGGCAGTACGACTAGGATTATATATGCCATTATTTTGAAATATTTTGGCTGCGGATAGTTTGTCCATTCAAATATTCATGACAACTAACTTATTTCGAATATTTTCGTACTTAATAGAGAATTTGCTCAAACTAAATGTAAAGATTCAAGATGCAGTTCTTCTTAAATGCCTTGACAAGTGCATGAAAACAAAAGATTACATCGGTAAATTGTTATCATTACATTTGTTGTGCAATTAATGTTGAAATGAAGCATTGATTACAGCAAATTTTAAGATTGGGTAAATTTTCATTTGGGTGCGAAAAAAAGTTTCAAAATCTTGGAACCAGGTACGGGCGTTCAATATCCGTACCGTTGGACACGCTAACTGACCTTCAACATACCAGTTCCAGGCTGAAATATCAAACGACATTATTCTGTTAAATGCATGGTCGGGTCAAAACAAAATACAAATCGTTTGTGGGTGACTTATAGGCCGCAAAATAAGCAGAAAAGGTTGACGTAAATGTGGTATGTCAGCATTCACTTCCGGTATAAATGAATGATCAGGCGACTTTTGATTAACAGCATCGATTTGTTATTTACTTTAACTCACATTTACTAACAATATGCACATGAAAACCAAAGAATGAAGAGAAACCAGATCGCTTCTAAAGTATAGCCCCCATGTAGTGTTTGCCTCTCTTCTCACCTTCGTTTAATCTATACACATCCCTTGGTGTTTCATGTTATAGAAAATACGTTTCCAGTGGTACGAGCTAACTTTCAACAGTTTTGCCTAACCTCTTGCTTTGACGAAACTTATTGGGGGGGGGGTTGCTGTTGCCTTTGTCATTTTGTTGTTTTTTTTTTATGTTGAGACGCCGATGCCAAAGCGTAACTTGTAACGCGTAGGAATCTTAATCATGGGGTCCCGGCTTCGATCCCGAGCCTAGGCTGATATCCTTTCCGATATTTCGAAATCTCTTATAAATTGGTGAATATCTTTTAACCGAAGTGGGAAGAAGACTTCGAAGTTGTGGTAGAAATGGTGTGAGAATCCGCAGGATTTCACGGTTTGATGTTCCAGCCGCCGAGATATGACTGAAAAAAAATGGCGTTCAAAAAATTTCTTCTGTTGCATTCTGATAACGCGGTGTCGACATCCGAATACCCCCTTTCGATTCCGCTTCAGTTTTATTTGATAACCACAATAAGCTATATTCGCTTGTCAGACAATCATGAAGAAAATATGTGCTTCATATTTTTTTATCAACCGCTCGCTCGAGAGTATTTTTGAGCATTTATGAAAAATTTTCTTCTTTTCGTTTTACAAATATTGATACCCCCTTCAATGCTTACACTTCTTTAAGGAGCCATTTGATGGTAAGCCATAGAAGGGGGCTGTCCCTATCACTCCTCCACACGTCGACATATACATTCTATTCCGTCTGTCTCTTTGCATCGTTGTTCTGTATTTAACCCATTCTAACTCAATCCCTCCTTTTTACGCCCCTCAAGAAAAAACTTTGGAAAACATTGTGGAAAATGAAGAAATTGCTTGTATCAAGCAATTTCTTCATTATCCACAATGTTTTCTATCCAAAAAGACGAAAAAAATCAAAATTCCATCAACTTGAAATTGTCGTCTGCAGCTTCTTTCAATTTGGACCAGTCTAAAATTTTGCTGTGTTGGAATGGGTTAAGTTTCTCAAATGACTCCTCTCTGTTTTCTGGAGCCAAAGTCTTACAGTTCACGTGTTTACAAACACTTGGTAAATGACACCATCATATAAAATATATAATGCTATATAAAAAGCATGGTGTTGCGGTATTACGTTCTTTCTGTGGTTCCAGGAATGAGGTGAAGATAAAAACTGTTTTAGCTTACCTGAGCAAAACGTGCTCATGGTGAGTTTTGTGATCTAGCTATGTGCGGCGTCCATCGTTCGGCGTCAGAAGTCCGTCGTGTATCAACATCTTTTGGGCACTCTAGAGACCACATTTCAGCTCAAAACTCTTGTATCTTGGTCAGAATGTTGTCTCCATAAGTCCTCGGTCAAATTCAATTTTGAGTCACATGGGGTCAAAAACTAGGTCACTATAGGTCAAATCATAGAAAACTTTTTTGTGCCCTCTAAAGGCCACATTTTTGACTCAAATCTCTTGGTATTTGGTCAGAATATTTATCTGCATGATTTCTAGATCTATTTTTATATTCGGTAACGTACGGTAAATCAAAGCATCGAAAGTACTGAAAGCTAGCAAAGCATAGTTTTTAAGTAATCTTCTTTGCTATAGGTAATCATGATAAACTTCGGGGTTAAAGTAACCCGAGACAAAATTTTAGTCTGGTTCAAATTTAAAAAAGTTGTAGACGACAATTTCAAGTTGGTTGAATTTAGAAAATCTTTCCCTTGATTGGTATAATACATTGTGTATAACGAAGAAATTTCTTCATTGTACACAATGTTTTCGAAATCTTTTTCATGAGATGCTTATAAAACAGAATTGAGTGGGAATGGGTTAAAAAGCATGCTTTTGAGAGAGTTCTTTTAAATACATAAGAACTGCTTTTATGGCGTGGCATTCAATGGATTTAGTGGTTAAGCTCCCAGTGGCAGTTTGCACTTGTTGAAATCTGAGACGACCTCATATTTTTGTATAAACTTGAGCTGTCAAAGCTGACGCTTTACTACCTAAAAACCATGTCACTCGGACAAATCTTAGAAAACTTTGTGTGCTCTCTAGAGACCTTTTTTTAGCTCAAAGGTCTTGGTG
This sequence comes from Fragum fragum, assembly GCA_946902895.1. Taxonomy (NCBI): domain Eukaryota; kingdom Metazoa; phylum Mollusca; class Bivalvia; order Cardiida; family Cardiidae; genus Fragum; species Fragum fragum. The sequence continues at coordinate 23,588,089 of OX336365.1, read as the reverse complement.
GTTGGTCAGAATGTTTTTCTGCATGACATCTGGATCAAATTCGATATAGGGTCACATGGGGTCAAAAAGTAGGTCACCAGTTCAAACCTGAGAAAAACCTTTTGTGCTACATGGAGGCTACATTTAATAGTTCAAATATCCTGGTAGTTGGTCAGAATATTTCTGACCGTGATATTTCGGTCAAGATCAGTATATCGTCAAATTGACTCAAAAAGGAGGTAACTATGTCAAATCTTAGATAAACCGTGTGTGCACCCTAGACGTCTTATTTTAAGGGGTCTTGATATTTGGTCAGAATACATGTCTCAATGACATTCCTGCCACATTCGATTTGGTTCACATGTGATTAGAAAGTAGGTCACTAGGTAAATAGGTCAGATCTTTGAAAAATCTGGCTTGCTTTGTAGACACTACACTTCTAGCATAAATATCTTGTAATATGAAAATAATGTATTTCTAGGTTTAACTTTTGAAAAAAGACTTTGATAACAGGCCCGGTTAGGTACATCTTCAATTATCGATCGACTCAGGTGAGCGCTTTAGGGACAATGACCCTTTTGTTTAACTGAAGAAAATAATTTGTTCCTCGATCTTCTTTTAGCTAATTTTGAAACAATCTACAACAGAAAAGAAATCAACAAATGTTTGTTTACCGACTTTCCTACTCTAGATTCATTAAGATTAGTTTGTCTACAGAAAATCCTATTACAGACCACATTTCTTTATATTAAAATAGGAAGAACATTTTAAATGAAATTCATTTTTTTTTCAACAGGAATGTCAAAAGACAATAGCCGATGGACGCGTTGATAAAGAAGACATACATTGGGTAATAACAGTTCCTGCAATCTGGAATGATTCTGCAAAACAATTCATGAGAGAAGCCGCTGTAAAGGTAATTTTGTTTAATCCATTCCAACATAAGAAAATTTCAGACTGGTCCAAATTGAAAGAAGCTGCAGACGACAATTTCAAGTTGGTGGAATTTTATTATTTCTTTCTTCTTTTGGGTTAGAAAACATTGTTGATAATGAAGAAATTGCTTGTTACAAGCAATTTCTTCATTGTCCACAATGTTTTCCAAAGCTTTTTTTGTGGGGCGTAAAAAGGAGGGCTTGAGTTGGAATGGGTTAATCTTTACTTCAAACAGCACTTTCACGGTGGTGCAAATCCGAAAAATGAACGTTTAATGCGAACAATACTTTGAAATAAAGAGTTATCGGTATAAATCATCACTTTAAGATAATCGGGATACTTTGTATTTCAACGCCGAAACTAATTTAAAATACAATTTTTTTTTGTATATATTTTTAAAGCCGAAATGAATATTTTTGATAGGATTTAATATGTCGAACATTCGAATACGATTTTGTAATTTTTTGTATTCTTTGTATCGTTGATTTGCGCCATATAGTTGGTATTATTAAACAATTGACTTGAAAATTACAGAAGCATTGTCTTCGACTTGGTTTTATCATTTTTTCAAGATATCGTGACCACAATGAAATTCGAACAGGTAAATGTCCGAGGTAACATGCTTAGTTAAATTACTCGTGGGAAATGTGCAAGAATATGATAGCCCAAGACATTCAATGTTGATCAAGATGGAAGAGGACACATAAACAAATCGAACCTTATATAAGGGTGACAACATGTCATGGACATCACATGGACGTCGGGAACTCTTTAAACTGCCGCCGATTTGCTCGCGAAACGAAGATTTATTACTTTAATAAGATGAAAGTATCTTAAATTAACTAAAAGTAATCATCCGATATGGCGATGGTTTCAACTCGAACATTTCAACACAATTTTTATCACGACATTTTTAACAGACATATTCATCTAGTTTATGATATATACCGTGTACATTTCTGCTGAACCGCTACAATTTGTTGTCACTTCATTCGATTTCCCCCATTTGCTATTAAACCTGCAAATGCAAATACCTAACATTCATTTGCTTTGCAATGTAATGTTTTCTACGCACCATTCAATTCAGAACTTGACGCATTGGTGTAAAAATAGGCCAATTGGTGTCGCAAACACTCGCAGTTAAGCGCAAGAACGTCGTACACACATGAAAAGTGTAATGACCGAATGACATTTTGGGACAAAATAAAATGTAAGGAATCATTTGTTGTGATGTTGACGTAACAATAATCAGATGAAATGAGTCGTCAACAAGAGTTATTATTTTTAAGAATAACAAATACTTGAAAATATAATCAAATCTTTATAAGGTTTTCGTTTTTTTATCGATTAGATATTCATAAAGTAATAAAATGTTTGGCTTTCATACAGTGAGTGTGCGGTCTGGAGATGTGTGTATTAGCCTAAGTATCACATTATTTCTGTGAAAGGTAAACATGGATTCTTTCCACCTTAAAATTTCAAGATCATATCTAAAACAAGAGGCTTAAGGAACAAAGTAATTTTCGTTACTCATCACTTTAAGTCTATAACATATATAAAAAAGACAAGGCGTCCAACCAAAAACCAACACCGTTCATATTTCGTTATTTCTTGACCGACTTTGGTCCGGAAAAAATAATGTAGTCTCAGGTTTTAATTTTATCTAGCTGTTCGTATCTGGTCGGATTTTACAACGCTGTTGATGATGATTTCGACAAGGGTGTCTCTTCTTGGTTAGTTACCTTTTAAAAAATATATATACACCAAAGTGTGCAAACGAGATATATGTAACGGGTTTATTCCCAGTACCCATATTTAAAACCTGACATCTAACATAATTCTTGAGTTAAAGTTTCCTTCGACAATGCTTATCTTAGACCAAGTATATTCTAATGATACGAAGATTGTGTGAATTGTGTATATTACAGTGGAATTAACTGAATTAGAACATTTCTAAAATAAGATACCGACAGGCACCTATCGATCACACAAAATACGATCATAAGAGATAACCCTTAGAAAAATTCAGGAGAAGTGAAAACTCATGTACTTGTTAGAGAATTTGCTGATTCAAATCCCGACAACTTTGTATAAGATTCACCTTCACATAGAAGAGTTCTATCACATTAATGTTTTGTGATACGCAAATGGGTAGATCAGGAGCTCCTCGAAAGAAATACTATTGTAGATTACAAGTTCCAAGCTCTCATTATGGTGATACATTTGTTGTTAAGCAATGTTTAAAGTGTTTGTTTTTTTATAATCATAACTGAAATTGATTCGCAAAAAAAAAAAAAAAAAATAAAAAATAAAAAAAATGTGCTGTTGTCATATGATACCATTTTATTCAACCTGGTGAATTGCCGTAACCAGTTTGATACCCCCACTCCCCTTTTTTAGACCACGAAGACATTGTCCCCTTACTTCCAAAACCTTTGCAGATCGAGTCTGCGCTATATTTTGGTGGATTGCAAATTGCATTCTTTAATCCGGTTAAGTTTGTATATATTTAAGCATATGCAGCTCGATAAAATCTGCAATCCGGTATTTCCTTGATTCGTCGGTACCGCTTTAATTCGGTAGGTTGCAGAATACATTCTTTAATCCGGTTGAGACTATTTTAGTTTTTGCATACGTAGAATCGATAAATCTGCCATCCGGTATTGTTTCAAAACTATAATTCTTTACTAATATAATGCAGACATTCTTCAGTCCGGTTGACATAGTGGTTTTTGCATGCGCAACCTGCAATCCGGTATTTCCATGATTATAACATAAATGTTCAAGCCTGTCAGTGAAAAGCCGTTAACCTTTTCCCGTACAATCCCGGATTTTTTCTGTGCTTGTAGTTGACCAAGGATTGTAGAACAGTAAAAAAGGTTTTTAGTAAAGACTGGTAGAAAGAAATCACCATTCAATATGAAAAAGAAGCAGATTTTGGTGAAATGTACTTGAAATTTCCCGATAGTGATTGATTGATTTAATTAGGTTTAACGCCTCTTTTAATAGTATTTTAGTCATACCGCTGCGGCTGGAACACCAAAGAATGGGTTTTCACACCAGTACTACGACTACATCCTTTCCGAGCCTCCAGCTGATATTCCAATAGGGTTAACGATTATCAACCTATTTAGAGTGTTTAAGTGTTCTGCCATTTAGCCACCTTGTTGTATTAATGGCGGGCCCTTCTCGCGTGAGGATTCCAATAAGAATATATTGGCAGAACATCAGATGAAATGAATTTTTAGCTCACCTGGGCACGAAGTGCTCCAGCGAGCTATTGTGATCACCTTTTGTCCGGCGTCCTTCCGTCGTGAGTCGTCAGTCTCTCTAATTTCTTTAAACGACACCTCCCAAACCATTGAGAAAATTTGAACCAAATTCGGCAGAAATGTTCCTTAGGTAGTCCCCTCTAAAAATATCTAAAGAATTGAAATCCGTTGAAAGCCATGGCAACAAAAGTGAAATTTAAAATAATCGTTAAAAATCATCATCTCCTGACACAAAAGGCGTAGAGCCTTGATATTTTGCATGAAGCATCAGTATATCAACCTCTTTCAAAATAGCTAAAATCATGACCTGGTCCCCCAGGAGTGGGGTTTATGTAGAAATAAACAACGATTTTTAAACGACAAACCACTGGGCCAGTTTAACCAAATTTGGTAGAAATGTTCTTTAGGTGGTCCCCATCAAAAATAGACAAAATATTGGTATCCGTTAAAAACGCTGTCTGGTTGCCATGGCAACAAACGTGAATTTCAAAATAATCATTAAAAATCTTCCCATCCTGAGCCAGAAGGCGTAGAACCTTGATATTTTGCATGAAGCATCAGTATAATGACCTCTTTCAAATTATTTAAAATCATGACCCCCGGATCCCCTAAACTCTTTCATTTTGACCCTCAAGGCCCATATAGCCTTGATACTTTGCATGAAGCATCAGTTCATTGACTTCTTTCGTATTTCTGAAAATTATAACCCATGGATCCAGAGAGGGGGGGAAATGGTTTCTCCGTCTTTCAAATTAGCCCTTAAGCATTGGAAGTTGTCATTAAGAGTTTTGGATCCCCAGGTACAGAGCCTTTATATAATTATAAAGTATTGCCAACTTGTATCATAATACTAACATTGACACGAAATTAGACTGTTGCAAGAAAAAGAGCCTTTATTTCTGGTAAGCGCCCCAGTGCCAACGGCCCTCTTGTTTCTATTAGTATCACAGGTCATGTTGGTAAAAAAGGGGGAAAAGTTTTACAAAAAAAGAATTCATGCTTCTTGTGTAAAATGGTTGCTATGTGGAGGAAATCACTCTTCTGACCTGATAAAAATACGATACAGCAGAATTTTGATACAAATACCAATTTCGGAAATATATTTCAATCATTATAACGAACAATCGAATATTCAAAACAACCAATCGAATATTTATTTAGTCATTCATTTAACTCCATAGCAATTTTATTTTAGAAATGGATTTTAACAAAGAATGTCAACTATTTGATTAAAAAAAATAATCGGCAGATAATATTGTTGTGAACCAGTAGAACGTATACAGTGGATTCAATAACCGCGAAACTTTCCAACGTTTTATTTTCATGAAATACTTCATTATCCCTGTTCTTATTTTTATCGTTTTCTTTATTATCAAAAGGATTTGTCAGAGTTGAAATGAAATAGAGATTTATAGTATTTTTAGCTAGCAAAGCGTCAGCTTTGATAGCTTATGTTAAAAGACAAAATTTTGAGGTCGTCTCTAAGTTTAACGAGTGCAAACTTCCACTGGAGGCTTAACCACCAAATCCGTTAAATGCCTACGCCATAAAAAGTAGTTCTTATGTATTTCAATGTATGCCTGCAAGATCACCTACTAAGTATTTTAGGCTCACTTGGTCACATCGTGTTTACAATGACTCTGATCAGAGTATTCAAAAAATTGCAGACGACAATTCTTAATTGTTGTAAATTCTAAAATAGTTATCTCTCTAGATAGAAAACAATGTGGAAAATGAAGAAATCGCTTGTAACAAGATTACTTAACAAAACTTTGCTTTGCTAGCTTTCAGTACTTTCATTTTCTTAATGTAGGCAGGAATAAAGACACATAAGCTGACAATAGCTTTAGAACCAGAGACTGCCTCCATTTTCTGCAAACATCTTGCTGTTGAAAAGCACGTCGGCACAAAAGGGTTATCCATCGACACTTTCTCGCCAGGCTCTAAATATATCGTTTTAGACGCTGGAGGTAAGATATATGAATCATAAGAAAGTATTCACATCTTAAACAGTTAATTATGTTGATTTTTTGTGTTTAATGAATATCCAAAGGTGAATGATTAAATGCTTAAACCGTAGTCTGGATTTTAAGTTCTTTTACGCAGATTATTAAGATAGATGATACTTACTTTAACTCTGTAAGATGTTGATTATTGAATTTTCATGTAATAAAGAAGAAAGTCCAATACAAAGCACTATTTGAATTTCATCTAGTGAAATCTATGTTCCGGTAAATTTGATTTAATTCGTTTAACTTTTAAATTAGTTTCCTTTTTTCAAAGGTGACAAATCTTGTGTTGGCTATTACTTAAAAGATATAAAAGACATTAGTCATAAATTGGTCTAAAACGGATCAAATTGGTCTAATATCTGTTCAACAAGACTCGAGACTTCGTCAAGTTTTAGGGTAATTATTACTTTCATTTTTAGCCTTAGATTGCGTAGAAATTATCACGGTAGAATCTAAACCCACGCAGAGTTTAACGTAAAAATGTAAAAACATCTAACGCAATAGATATAATATTCTGCCACAATGAAAGTAGATCGGACCGCATTACACGATTGCGAGAAGGCGAGATATGACTCATTGAAAGCCGGCCTTTTATGTACAGTACTTTCTTTTGAGTGTACTGAATTTGGCAAAATTATCACAATTGATGAGTGAATGGACAGAAAGAGAGGAGATATATAATATGTTGGACAAATATTAGTCATGTATAATCATATCATATTGTTAAGAAAAAATAATGTGTTTTTTTAGTCTAAAATAATATTACTTATTCTAGAGTTACAGTATTGAAACGATCCGGTTAGACGAAGTTGCTGTTTAAAGCTGATAAGCGAAGCTGTCGGTTTTACAAATTAATTGGTCATTCATAGGATCATATTCGCAATGTCTGCAATCAGTTTGGTCGTGCTCGGACTTTGTGTCTATATGTATTTACCTCCGAATTCTACCCCTAGGATGCAACGTCTGCATATCGCTTTGAGAGGTGTACAAAATCGTGTAAGCCTGGTAAACGACCGCCCGTCCTCTCTGGCTCTCTTTACCTGGAAATTATAAAGCACATATTTACATAACGAAATTGGTATGTGTAGTAGAATACTCGCATCGCAGGCGAGAGCCTCCTTGTTCGATCCTGGCTATACTCTCCATTCCCCCCCCCTCTCTCTCTCTAGCTCCACTGGCTGAAAGCCAGTTGGCTTTTGTCAAGATGTGGTGTCCGTCGTATGTCCGTCCGCCAACCTTTACCTTAAAAATCATCTTCTCAGAAAGTACTGAACAGAATTCAATAGAAAATCACAGGAAGGATCTTTGATTGCCTCTATGTAAATATATCGTTACAATACCTAAAAAGCGGGAAGAAAAATATTGTGGACAGGTTGTGCCCTAGCGCACAAATTGACAGTAGATTTGGGTAAAAAGTGATACCTTCGATATTCGGACCATCAGACCAGGTTATATATCTCATGTATACATATCTCAGGCTTTCATTGCTTTCAGCGCTTTGATTTATCTTCCCCGTCCCTTTTAAGCGAGTTCTCTACAACTCTAGAATCAACATTTTTTGAAACCTTTTATATAAAATTGTCCATACATTTGTATATCTTTTTATAAGTTTTTCAATTGCAGGCTGCTTTACGGAAAATTCGGTATCACATAGAGAACATTTTTCTACTGAATTCCTTTCTTTTGAAGCCTTAATTTCTGAAAACTTTGTATTCGTGGTATCTATTAATGGCCAAAGACAATGTGCATATTGACTTGTAAATTAATGAAAACTGGCTTTAAGAAAGGGGGCTCAATGCCATGTTGCTCTGAAATTAAACATTACCCTATCTCTTTACGACTGCTCACGAAACAATGCTAATTGTTTCATTAATGTCAGTTTTGTCAATGAATATATGCAATATGTCAATAGTCAAGAACAAATATTTAATTAGTGACTCCTATGAATCTTTCTTATATTTTCCTTCTGAAAGCATAGCATGTCAAAAATATACCAAATGTATAAAACACTATCACGAAACTTCATTCATTTGGTGGTAGGATCTCATACAGGAGAAGTGCTTAGTAAAAGAACCACAACTCTGGATTACTTAATCCAGATATTTCCCCGTTGATGTTTCTACTTATTTTTTGTCTTACGCATGTATATCAATTGCCATGCAAAATATGCGTTTGGAAAATAATGACAATATTATCTCTTATTAATGTACCGTAAGTAATTAATGTCTCTCTTTTAATGACAAGCACGTGTCTTAGGAAGTTAATTCGCCTCTGGTGGCTCTTCTTTTAAAGTTCATACAAAAGATAGTATTAATCAAAAAATCGCTAGACCAATCAAATCTTTGATCTCCAACATTTATGTTTAGTTTATATTTGGTATTGAGATTTGAACGTCGCAACTTCATCTTATTCAATCTTTATTTACGAAGTTTAGGTTGCCAAACAAAGATTTGTGTTTGATTTAATTTCTCTGAACGTATATACGTCGTTCATCATATCACTCCAACTTCATTGTGGAAATTAAGTGGGCGGGGCCAGCGGTCTGCCAATTCCTTATCCATTTAGAGGAGCCTGTTTAGACACGAACAGTTCTCTCAATCTGGTGCATTTGTGACCCCTTATCATAGATGGTCTAGATCATCCCCTCGTTTTTAGGTAGCAAAGCGTCAGCTTTGATAGCTTAAGTAAACAGACAAAATTTTGAGGTCGTCTCAAAGTTCAAAGAGTGCAAACTGCCACTGGAGGCTTAACCACTAAATCCGTTAAATGCCTACGCCATAAAAAATAGTTCTGGTGTATTTCAGGAATATTGAAATATATATTCAAATTGTAGATTGTAGAGAACTATGTCAAAAGTATTCTATTTTACCCATTCCCACTCGATTCCGCTTTTTAAGCAAATCAATAAAAAAAGGGGGGTTGGAAAACATTGAGGACAATGAAGAAATTGCTTGTGCCAAACAATTTCTTCAATTCACAATGTTTACTACCCTACAAGGGAACAATTGTCTAAATTCAACCCAGCTTTGCTAGCTTACAGTACTTTCAGTACTTTGATTGTCTATTGTAGGTGGAACGGTTGACATAACAATCCACGAAGTTTTACCAAATGATCAACTGAAGGAACTTCACAATGCTAGCGGTGGTGCTTGGGGCGGAACGACCGTTGATGATCATTTTTTTCAGTTCCTGATTAAAATGTTCGGAGCTCCAATAATGAAAAAATTTAAAACCTACCACATGGATGATTATCTGGACATTGTTCGTGATTTTGAAGTAAAGAAGAGAGGGGTTTCCTTTGAAGAACAGGCAACACTGGTTCGTATACCAGCAACCTTAATGGAGATATTTGAAGAAGAAACTGGCGAAAAGCTAAAAGCTACAATCTGTCAGATGAATTTTATTGGCGATGTTACACTCCAAGCTGGCAATAAACTGCGATTAGATGCTGCTTGTATGAGAAGTTTCTTCAGACAATCAATCAAAGGTACTACTGACCATATTGAAGATTTACACAAACATCCAGCATCAAATGGTATTAACTTCATATTGATGGTTGGAGGATTTTCAGAATCCACTTTCCTTCAAGATAGCTTGAAAAGAAAATTTCCCAAATTGAGAGTAATCGTTCCACCAGAAGCTGGCTTAGTTGTTCTTAAGGGTGCCGCTATCTTCGGTCATTCTGAGAGTACTATCACAGAAAGAATTAGCAAGTATACTTACGGAATTTCCGTATATAGAAGTTTTATTGAGGGTGTTGATCCTGAAGAACATGCCTATGTTGATTTTGAAGGGCAGAAAACATTACGACCTGCATTTTTTAAGCTTGTAGAACGAGGAGAACCAATTAAAATCAACGCACGAAAGGAACTGAAAGAAACTCTTATAGCTTCCAACGAAACCCCTTCTTTAAGATTCATATTTACAGGTTCCCTCCAGAAAGATCCAATCGGAGAATGGAGTTCAGACGTTTACAAAGTGGGTGTTCTTCATATACAAATTCAAAACATGGCTATCCCGAGAACAGAAAGAAAATTTAGAATAGCTGGCATTTTTGGAAAGACAGAAATAGAACTACAGGCTTTGGAACTAAGTACCGGAAAGCTTACATCGGTCACTTTCGATGCTTTGCAGTGACATTACCACCAAAATACACGTATGTGCCTTTCTAGGGTTCACTATCATCATGTTGAATCTAGAAACTCGATCGGCTGGTTTTTTAGCTTCCCTATACCGGCAGGACGATTAAACACCTATATATTATTTTATTAATTAACACAAATACAATGCAATTGTACATATGTTATAAATCGTAGCTTGGTTCATCGATTCGGGTAGTGGAAACATAAGAGGAGCTTTCGGGTTCGATTCCTAGTCGCACCAAAGGTCACGTCGGTATGCCCTTTGTATAGGCAATCAAAGCCCAAGCAAAGTATAAGTAATGCCAAAACATATCTACTAGTTTTGACGATGGATTTAAGAGATGAAGAGAACATTTTTTGTTTTCATGAAGGTATAAACCGAAAAACCTAATCACACTGTATGAATACGCGAAACGGATTCATACAGTGTTTGATTAGGTTTTCCGGTTCATACCTCCATGAAAACAAAAAAATATTCTCTTCATTTCTTATAATTTAATAGCTTCGAGCGAAAAAAAACATAAGCTTTACAAATTTTGATAACTTTTTGTATGAGACTATTTTGTGCGGAAGCATACAAAATCGCTACGTGCTCAAAATTGTGTTCATGGAGTTATGAATAAATTCTTTCGACCAATCAGCACGCTTGCCTCTGATAGACGAAACTAAAAATTAAATTATTTCATAATAACTTGGCATAATGGGTCCCTGGCGATATACGGAGCAATTGGTCAATTGGCGATTCGCCACTGTCAGTCAAAAGATCAAAAGACCAATCAAATCATTCATTTCAACGGAAAGTGAACTTTAAACTTCAACATTAGTCGACATTTATGTTAAGATCTTTTGTTGTTGTTATGACGTAAACACCGTTTACTACAGCTTATACAAGCTATAGTTACAACGTTTAGGTTGCCAGCCACCACTTTGCCTTTTTGCTAGCTCACCTGAGCACAACGTGCTGAAGATGATCTATTGTGATCGATAAATGTCAGGCGCAAGTCTGCCCGTCTGCCCATCTGTCCGTCGGTAAACAATGATTAAAAAAACTTCTCCGGCAAAACCATAAGGCCTAGAGCTTTGTTATTTGGTACTTATGAACACCTTATGATCCTCTACCAAAATACTTCAAAGAATTACTGTACTCTGTAAATAAGCCCTTTTCTGTGCAATCCCTGATTTTGCAGAAGAAAATTTTGAAAATCTTCTTCTACCAAACTAAAGACCTAGAGCTATGATATTTTGCATGTATCAATGTCTATTGACCATCTACCAAAATACCCCAAAGAAGTACTGTTCTCTGAAAAAAAAGCCCCTTTCTATGAGATCCCCGATTTTACAAAGGAAATCTTTGAATTTTTTCTCCTCCCATACCATTCACTGTGTATAACCGTGAGTCAAAGTCGGAAGTGACACCGACTTTACGCTAAATATATCACTAGTGAGACTACAAAGTTTAACGGGTGGGAATTTCTCAATCGAGGTAAATTTTAGACCATATGACGGATTTAAACGCGCTTTCGGTAGTTGAAAGAGCTAATATTACTTGTTTCTCATTTGTGTGTCGTTCTATGTTATTGAGTATAATTTCTGGTAAAACCCATACTTTAATCGACGAATCACTCATTTTTAGCGTTTTTTTTTAGGAAAAACCGGTATTTCATATCGATCAACCGGAAACAAGTTCTCACACATTTCCGCTCATTTCCACGCATGCTCATAAACGTGAGGTGAAAATCTATGTGATCGCCTCCATCTTGTTTCATCGCTGATGAAGAAAATAACTTACTTGCTGAATGCCAACAGCCTCCTTTTAGTCATGAATATCCAGGAAAATGGTTTAAAACTTAATATATCCTTGGTAAATTGTCTAATGAATTGTCAAAATGAGAGAAATAATTTCCTCGCGTTTCAAGATAGAATCTAGGCCAGTGGTTAGTGGAGTTAGCGAAAACATGTAAACTGTCTGCTGGTGTATTGACCTGGCAGGGCTGGGCAAATTTACACCCCGTATACACAGTATATGTAACACGTTACAACCCTGTTGTAGATTGAAGCGCCTATTAACCCCATTGAATAAAACACCTTTTACCTCTCGAATTCGACTAAATCTTTGAAACGGACATGTAGTACTTCAATTGTGATAATTATATGCTCAACGAAAAAGAATTAAATGTTAGCTTTGATTTCTTTACCTTTTATCATTTAACCTTTTACCACACAACCACAAATTTTCACGCACTTAAGAAGAAAACGTTGCGATTGATTCAAAATAGCGATTTCGGTAAACAGTAATGGGTCGTGGTTGATTGAATAGGCTTTAACGCAACCTTTAATAGTATTTCAGTTATATCGGGGCGGCTGGAGCTCTTAACCATGGATTCCTGGTAGTTCATACACCAATACTACCACTACATCCTTATCGAGCCTCCAGCTGCTCCTCCTACTTAGGTGTACGATTTACTCACTCATATTGATGAAATATGCTCGCATTATTGAGCGCGGTTACTGATAAACCAGCAAAACCGCTCTCAGGACTTTCATTCCTTTGATTCTTTCATGTGATCAGTCAGACTGACGGATCCAAATTCATTATGCGTAACTGAGAGCATTAATTGTGACCTAGCCTGTGAAGAAGGATAGTAAAATCTCGTTTCTTGAACACCTATACCATGCTATTCAGCAATACATTGTATATAGCCGGGTACGACCGAGGAATTGCAACCCTGTCTTCCGATTGACTGTACGATTTAGTGACATGCGTACAGTATCAGTAGTGACAGATGTCGCAGAAAAACCTGTACGATAAGTGACAGTTTAAAATATAATTCCCGGTAGATGATTTCATCTGTTATCCTGTTTATTTGGATAGTCTTTGGGTTCACAGGCCAACAATGACAAATGCCGATCCTATAAACCTTTGTAAATATATGCACATAATAATATCGTTATCGTTATAACTCTTGGTTTTAATTCGTCTTTTAGAGCTTCTTTTAGTTCTTCTATCTGACCTTTTTTTCAGGGGTATATATGATTTTTTTTACGTTGCTTTCGTAGCAGCTGAAACTATGTAAATACAAATAGGGAAACGAGCTTGGTGAACCACTTGTCTATGTAAATTGCGCTCCGCATACAAAACTACTACTACTACTAATAATAATAATAATAATTATTTTTATTATCATCGCTATTTACAGGAGGAAAACATATTTCGCACGAGTACCAGTCTTTCATGCGGTCCTCTTACCTGGTGAATAGGCCTTCATTCATTTGACTTTGAGATTATTACATGTCCATCGTCGGTTTGCCAGGGAACTCAATACCTGTTTTCATATATCAAAAACACACAAAAGACCTTAACTAAGAACTGATGTCAAAAGTTTTTGTCTTTGTACTAGTCTGCTAATGATTGCGATCACACGCATAACTGTAGCATAATTCTAATATATTTGCACCAATATTATCGATTCGAGACGACTTCTTTTTTAGTCAAATCTTTCAATTATATTTTTAAACCCTAGTGGTGTTATGAACTTAATGAGGTAGAAATTGCCCTACTAGTAATTAATCATCTAGGTGAGTTTTTAAATTTTCGAATCTTACTATATCGAAAGGAACTTTCTCTACAATGTTAGAAATATTTGAAAAGTGCGTATTGAGTTCGTATAGTATATGTTCAGCGGATTCTACTTCTCTATCGCTGACACACAATTTGGAAGGTATTTGGGAAACAGGTTCGTCTTTAAAAAAAAATTGGGGTCAGATCAATTTTGAACGGCTTCATTGAAAAATTCTTTTTTGTTCAGCCTTATCTTGCGGTAACTATATTTCTCTGTTGTTTATTCGTATGACAATTTCGGTAACGTTTAAAGAGTAAATACCGCTTGCCAAAAGAGTGTCCCTTTTTTCCAAAATGTTTGCCTAAATAGCATTTCTCATTAGCGGAGATACGGAGTAATGCGTTGAAATTGTTCATTTTCAAAGCTTTATTTCTTAACAAATTTTATGACATAATTCGGCCAACTTTTGCTATATCTATAATTATTTTTTGTTGTTTTTTTATCTTACAAATATGCTCCTGCTGAGTGATACGTCAGGAAACCCTGACGAAATACAAAAATAAAATAAATAAATAAACAATTTAAATAAATGAAAAAGAAAGATTTTTCATCTTTTCTCATTTGAGAACTAACTATCTTTCTGATTCACAAACAAAATATAAAATAAACTGTCCATATCTCAAAATCTGAACATAACTTTTAGTTGGTGTAATTTCTAAAATTCAGAAAATATTCTTGATAATGAGAAAATTACTTGTTACAAGCAATTTCTGCATTTTCCATAATTCTTTTCATAGCTTTTATGATGGATAAAGCAATAAAACAGACAATTGTGACATCATCAAATTATTTGAATTTTCCAACGTCATAAAATAACGTCAATTATGCAGGTTTTCAAGGATAAGGGATCATATATGAGCGTGTGCGTGACATTTCCAACCATTACACATGTGCGCCAAGTAAAGACTCAGATCAGCCTGTGCATCCGCACAGTCTGATCAGAGTCCTCACTCTGCGCTCTGTAGATAGATACTGACCCAAAGCTTCTATAAAGAAATCAGCGAATATTCTATTTGCCCCGAATGGCTGTCTAGGGTGCTCAATGTGTGCGAGTCACGCACATGCGAAATTGTTGGAAATGTCACGCACAGGCTCATATGTGTGTGTACATATTTAATAACATAGATGTACAAGTAAAATATTTAGTTTCGTCCAGCAAAAACAGGCGTTCTGATTGGTCGAAAAAAAATCATAACTCAACGAACAAATTTTTTGAGCACGCAACGATTTTGTATGCTTCCGCACAAAATAGTCCAATACAAAAAGGTATCTATTTTTTAACAAACATTTGCTTTTTCGCTCGATGCTATTAAGATATAAGAAATGAAGAGAATATTTTTTTATTTTCATGGAGGTATGAACCGAAAGTCTAATCACACAATGTATGAACCCGCTTTGCGTATTCAAACAGTGTGATTAGGTTTTTCGGTTCATACCTCCATGAAGACAAAAAATATTCTCTTCGTCTCTTAAACAATTTTGTTTATACCTGTATAGACAAAATTGACCTATGATCACTCACTATGACTTGCACATCTATATAACTTTTTCGTGGGTGTGAATAATGTCCCATACATAGATGTACAAGTTATAATGAGTGATTAATGGTCAATTTTGTCTATACCGGTATAGCAAAAAAACAAAAATAACCTTTGATCGCACACTTTAACTTGTACATGTACAATAATTTCAATATACAACTGACAAAAAGAATATATGGTGAAGTGTAAAGTTCAATAATTTGTACCAAACCATAATTATAGGACTAAATATATATGTGTGTTTTGTGCATGTATAGTAGTAGATGGTTCTCCCATTCAGCCACAATTGGTCAGTTGTTATCTCAAGTGAGCATTTGTTGAAGCCTTATGTGCAGTGTTCATGCGCCGTGCATGTCCGTCAAAAAATCGCAAACCTTCAAATATTAATTGAATTTAGCTCTGATTATTTTTGCATGAAGGATCGGCAAAATCAATAAAATCATAACCCTCGGGGTTTGAGGGAAGGGGTTAGACCTGTCAAGATGAGGACCAAGATGGTCCAATATCGCTTATCTGACCAATATAGCTCTAGCCTTTTCTCTGATAAATTGCAGTTGTTTTGCAGAATATTATAAGGCAATGGTATATATTAATTTGAAAGCCTTTGGATTCTGTTTTTTCTTCATATTTCTTTTCGATTCAAGAACCAACAACAAACGATTTATTTTAATTCAAACGTGCATTTTCAGTATTGCAGTAGGGTACCTCAAGGCAACAGTAAAAGCTCTATACTATTACATGATTCTGCTTAAAAAATTCGAAATCTCTAGGTTATGTGGTTACGGAGACGATTTTTTCCTTCTTTATCCCTGTGTAAAATCCAGGAATCGTATTGAAGTGTTTTTGGTGGAATATCGCAAGGTGACTCTGTATGCATTTTTAAAGCTCTGGGCCACTTTGTTTAGGTGGGGAAGATTTTTCAAAAATCTTATACTTTATTTCTTTGGAAAGGACTGGTTTTAATCACAGGGTATTGATTAAAAACACGTTGGTAGAATAATATAAGGTTATTCTGCTTGCAAAATTTTAAATACATTGGCGATTTGGGTTGGGAAAGTTATCTAAAATATTTCCTCCTTTAAACCTTTTTCTGTTTTAAATTTTTTTTAGACCTGTCCAAATTCAAAGGTTTTGCAGACTGAAATTTATTGTGGATTTAACTAAAAAAAAAAACAAAAAACAACACTCAGTAGGGTAGAAAATATTGTGGAAAAAGAAGAAATTGCTTGTTACAAGCAATTTCTTTCTTTTCCCACAATGTTTTCTCAAGTATAAAATCACAAGGACAAAAAAAAAAAAAAAAAAAACAACAGTGATTGTACAGGTTACGCTTAATTCTATGTAAATTACGGTCACCGATCTATTAAGACTTGCTCTTATACCAAGAGTAAGCGTTTGAAAAATTCTAGTAGAGCAAACTGAAGCGACAAGCTTCGTTATAGTATCATTAAGCGATGTAACATGCAAACTTTGACACCTCTAAACCTTACGGTTGGGAGGTAAGCATTTTTTGAAAGGGTTTTAATCCTAGTTTTCATTGCAACCAGAGTTCTGTACTGATTCCAAATGACGGTTATCTAGCCAAGCCTACTTACCTGCAACAGAGAGTTCTACTGAGTTTTCAAACGGCAATGTTTTACAAATTTTAACTTGTGTAACAAAAAGTAAAAGGTTAGTTGGCGAACTTAACGTCGTAACTACAGCTTGAATGCTTAACATAGAAGTTCGAGTTCCAAGTTCAGTGCAATTCTAAATAAAATGTTGTTTGATCAATCGATTTCTGAACAGACTGATGGGCGCACGACCGACAGACTCTGACGAATCCGAATAGCTCAATTTGTGAGCACTACCTGGTCGTTGGAGCTAAACAGGTAAAAGAGACTCTCGGACACCTCCTCTGAGTTAACCGGTCCAATTTGAACCAAATTTGGAAGGAATGTGCCTACTTGACCCGTAACCCTTCCCGTTCAATCCCTGGTTTCTAAGTCCCTCTGTTTTAATACTTGAGAAAGTATTGTGGAAAAAGAAGAAATTGCTTGTTTCAAGCAATTTCTCCATTTTCCACAATATTTTTTACCCTAATTAATGATTACTTTTTGAATAAGATTGATTGTATATTGTCGTCTGCACATCCTTTGAATTTGGGTAGGTCTAAAACTTAACAGAACAGGAAAGGGTTAAAAAGACCCTCCAAAAGAGGTGGCAAGTGGAAGGGTATTCAAAGCTCCCACTGTGATATAACTAAAGGATTGTTAGAAATAACGTGAAACTGCTTTTGATCAATTGTTTTCATTGGTTAAAAGGATACGTCTCTTATTTGATGCCCAGCAAACAGGTAATTCCACGTTTCCCATTGCTGCCAGTATAAAGGAATAATATCCATACGTACTATCGTCAGATGTTGATATATGATGGATAAACTTAGTGTTGTTTGTGTGACCGTTCTTGTTTTGCTCGTCGCCTGGACAGACGCACAGTTGTGCTCGTCTTATACCAACTGTACTGAATGTTTGCTGCATGTATGTAAATGGTGTAGAGAACCAGTAAGTAAATCGTTGCGACAATTTGTCGTTGGGCGTGCAAAATGTCGTAACTACAGCTTGAATAAAGCTGTAGTTACGACATTTTTGCACGCCCAACGAGGCATTAATATCGAATATATTGGAGTAATGTCGGCAATGACGTCTACAATAGACTGATCGAGTCTGTTAATCAATAAAATCGACTGACCAATCAAATAGTTCATTTCGACTGGAAGTGATTTTTTTTAACCAAGAGTCACTTTAGGTCTGTAATATTTGAATGTATGGACTCTCAACCGTAGTTTTTTATATAAAAAAAATAGAGACAATCCGAGGTATTGCATCGGCTTTGTTGTCGTCGACGTCGTCTATCGACATTCAAATGTCCAAATATTTGTTGGTTTGCCGACTTGCTCGTCTTAACCCATTCCCGCACGAGAAAATTTTTGACTTATTTAATTTGAAAGAAGATGCATACGACAATTTTACGCTAATGAAATTCTAAAATATTTTTTGTCTTTTTAGCTAGAAAGCATTGAAGACATAGAGGAAATTGCTTGAAAGAGGCAATTTCTTCTATGTCTACAATATTTTCCAAACGTACTTACGCCGTTTAGGTCTCCATCCTACGATTTACTTTCGTTTTTACACTCCTGACCATATGTTTTGCAAACACATTTCGATTGTTATCTCATTCAAATCGCCTTGTCAGAGAACATTGGGCGTTGCTAGCGGTCCTTCAAATGACCAATCGCTGGCCCCGCCAACTTTTTTTCTTTGGTCTCTCCCTTTGACTCCGACAGGAAGTTCCGCTACGATTTTTAACAGCGTTATTTTGCAAATTTTATGGCCAGTAGCATGTAACAAAGAAGTAAAATGGTTGGTTGGTTGGTGACCTAAACGTCGTAACTACAGCTTAAGTCGCCAAACCAACAGTAAAAATAAACAAAAATGGCGCCAATGTTGGAGTTGATAAGCTCAGATCCGGGCTAAATAAATTTTTTGATTGGTCGGTTTATTCATCAATTGACAGCCGCGATTGGTCAATTGGGGTTTACTAAGGATCATCAGACATACTTAATTACTGATTAATCTTCTTAACCCATGCACACACAATTCCTCCTTTTTACGCCCATCAAGTAAAAAATCCTTTCTGGAAAACATAGTTCTTCATTTTCCACAATGTTTTCTACCCAAATACGAATAAATTTAAAATTCTATCACCTTGAAATTGTCGTTTGCAGTTTCTTTCAATTAAGACCTTCTGGAAGTCTAAAATATTGTTGTGTGGGTATGAGTTAAATCAAATCCATTCATTCTCTCAAGGCCCACAATGATCGGCCTGTCATAGGGATGAAAAGCTGATACAAATGGAACGGAAGCCAGTCTGGGGATGCCACATCTGATTTGTTTACCTATAATTAACCGATTAGCCCTTAATGACGTCTCAGAAATCATTTTGTTTTTGTTTCTAGGTAAATGGCGGGTCGCCAAGATGTATGGATAAAACAGAGCTGGTATCTCAAGGTTGTAATAACCACGTACCCATTGGGATGTCTGGAATCCGTATTTTAGAGGTATCTTTTCTCTACGAATATAGAAATTGACAGATCGAAGTTAACTTTGAACTTATTCATTGGCCGCCATTTATGTGAAGAATTTTTGATGGTTTGGCGACTTAAAAGTCAAGCTGTAGTTACGACGTTTAGATCGCCAACAAACCTTTTGTTGCATGATATACTGGCCATAAATCTTGCAAAATAGTACCGTTTAAATTCGAAGTGAAAATTCCAATTGGAGTCAACTTGAGGTGCGGGGCAAAGGGGGTAAGTTGGCGGAGCCAGCGACTGGCCAATTCATTGTGTTCACTCCCCAAGAACTTGATTAGATCGTACTGAGTTTCTAAACTATACCCTTGTTTTTTTTCGAATAAAAAATTATCAAGCAGTTGATATAACCCAATTTCCATCTAACAGACGCACTTTTTCATCGTTGATGTGACAGACGCCTTAACCCTTTGCCAGACGACTCATTTTTAGACTTGGTCAAATTATGTGAATGGAATTTTAGATTTATTTAACTGTCTGAAAAAACCATTGTGGAAAATGAAGAAATTACTTTTGAAGACAATTTCTTCAATGCCCACAATGTTTCCGATTTTTTTTCTTGTGGGGCATCAAAAAGCATCATTGTGTGGGAATGGGTTAACTTCTTTTTTCGTATCTAAGTCTGCATAACCCGCTCCCATACAATAAACCTATGTGACGACCCCAAGAAAAAAATATTGTGTAGAATGAAAAAAAATGCTTGTTTCAAGTTTTTTCTTCATTTGCCACAATGTTTTCTATCCAAAAAGAAGGAAAAGTTTTAAATTTAACAAACTTTAAATTGTCGTCTAGAGCTTGTTTCAATTTGGACCTGTCTAAAATTTTGCTATGTGGGAATGGGATAACTTTTTGAGTGACTTTTCCGAGACTTCCATATGCGGTTGAAGCGCAGATATAGTGCAGCCTGATTACCCTACAGTGCTTTACGAAGGCTAACGAATCTTTGAGTCAGCTATCAGAAGAGCGAAAAATGGAGACTTTGATGAGACTGTACGAATGCACAGGCTGATCTGTATCTTTACTCGGCGCAAACTATCTCAGAATATTCATTTTTTCCAGAACAGACCCGATCTGTTGGCTGCTCCGCAGAAAATGAGAGTGAATATAGAATACGGTAGGTTTTTGGGGGTTTTATTGAAGAAGTGAAGAGAATATCTTTTATTTCCATTGAGGTATGAACCGTAAGATTTAATCATACTATATGAATACGCAAAATATATTTGAAATCTTAACACTAGAGGACAAGAAGGAATTGTCCTCCAAAGATTGTATAGCAAAAAAAGCAATCTATCTTTAAATCGAGTAAATTCTACAAAAGCGAATATCAATCGTGCCAGAGTCTGCGTTTCAAACCAAGGTGAAATATGTACGCTATGCTCTGAAAACATTTGTCGAAAACGCAAGGTGTCGGACCCCACTTTTAAATGTGAACGTTTGAAAACAGAAGTGCTGTTACCAACACTTGAAAAGATACGCTGTGCAATGACATATTGAAAGAATAATAAATAACTTTTTTAGTCGAGTGAATATCGACTGCCTCTTTTGAGAATATCTAGTATAATAACTGTGCACGCCCGACACATACGTAGCACGGACATCCCGTGCATGATAAGTTCATTCCGATACTTAATCCATTCCAACACAATCCCTCCTTTTTACGCGTCTACAGAAAAAAACTTTGAAAAATATTGTGGAAATGAAAAAAATTGCTTGATACAAGCAATTTTTTCATTACCCACAATATTTTCTGTCCAAACAACCTGAAAAAAAATTAATAATAAAATAAAAAAAGAAAATTCCGTAAACTTGAAATTATCGTCTACCAATTTAGACTATTTAAAATTGTATTGTCTTGGAATGGCTTTATATAGTATCAATAAGACAACTATTTCTCTCTCTATTAGTTAACGCGAGAAAATTTAACCCTTTCTGTTATTTCCTTAAGGTATTCTATTCCAATTGGATTTATATATCCGAATCCCAAGAAAAGTTTAAGCCTTTCTGATATTGTTTTAGGTACTCCATTCGTAGTGGATTTAGAAATCCGACTCCAAAGAAAAATTAACCCTTTCTGAAATTGCTTTTAGGTACTCCATTCGTAGTGGACTTAGATATCCGAGTCCCAAGAAGTGTCGGAGCAAAGGTAGGCAGTTACTTAATTATATGAAGCACTCATTAGAGTCCAATCCTCAGACATTCATGTAATAAAATATTTGTATTTACCTTTGTTAATTGAATTCAATTAATAGTTTAGGATTTCCTTTAATCAGATTGCCCTTTCAAACGATCAATAACCTCTTCGATCACTTGGAAAATACAATAGAATGTGTTTAAACAAATGTAAGTAAAAAACAAATTAATCGGTATCACTAGAACTATAAAAGACGAAATTCACGAAATTCCTAAAACAACCTTAAAATTATCTCGCCTTGTATACAACAAATAGACTTATTGAGATCATTTAGGATTGTTGTTTTAATTTATATGAAAATTCTCTCACTAAAACTCATCGTTAAGCTGTATAAACGCGTCTCGTGGTGAATTTTGATACGAAATAATTTTTGGACTGGTTCCATACATAATAAAATATATATCGTACAGGAATCGTACATTACGAATTCACACCGACTTTATCGTACGAACCTTTGACAAAAATGGTCCTAGTGGATAATTTTCTATATTCATGTATACAACTTCTTTCAGAATAAGCTCTTGGTGAAGTATAAAGAAATCAAGGAATATAACCAAGTAATCGTAGCTGTTGGACATAAAAGGTAAATTGGAACTGAGATAATCAAAAGTGTGGGTTTCTCGTATTGATTTTACTGTTTTTAGAGACAAACTTAACCCATTCCAACTCAATCCCTCCTTGTTACGGCCCCCGAGAAGAAAGCTTCGGAAAACATTGTGTATAATGAAGAAATTGCTTGTATCAAGCAATTTCTTCATTATCCACAATGTTTTCTATCCAAAAAGATGAAAAAATTCAAAATTCCATCAACTTGAAATTGTCGTCTGCAGCTTCTTTCAATTTGGACCAGTCTAAAATTTTGCTGTGTTGGAATGGGTTAATAGATTTTATAGTGTTCCGTCAGATGATAAACCTTTCGGATCTGGTCTGATTGCGCGGAATGTGCAGGATGATCAGCATGGAAACTTGTCGCACCCTTTGACTATTTCCTGAATCTAGATTGGCCATTCTACAAACTTATTTGTTTGGAATGCGACCTCTCTCTTTAAGGTATTGGATGTTTTGGTACCTTAATACCTATTCATTTTTTGTTGGTGTTGTTTAGTTTTTCTGGAAAAAATATTTTCTCTAATAGAACTGTACAAGATTCAATCTCTATTGCATTTTTTTTTCTCTCTAAAGAAAATACAATGATTTATTTTTCGGATACAACGAGTCACAAATAGAAATTTGTAGTTGATGCGAACCAGCCCTATATTCAAAATACAAATAGATTTAAAGAAATGGTACCCCACATAGCACATAGCACATAAAGTCATCCCAGTTTACCACCCAATTTTTTTTTTTTTTTTTTTTTAAGCAAACCATTTCCAGTCTTGATATTTAATTCATTTTTAGAGGCAAAGAATTCTTAGATGCACAAGGCTGCGCGAAAACAAACAAGAGTGCTTTACGTAAGTGCTGGCCAATGTCGAAGTTCAAAGTTCACTTCCGGTCTTAACGATTGCTCTTTTAATGAGAGTCGCGTTTGGTCAAATGACTGCCGCGTTTGATAGATCGCTGAGAACTCCGATTGGCCTCTGAAATGGTAACGTTACTTTCGTAGAGATATCAGATGACGTTAATTTGAAAAATGCAATGTATATTGTTATGGGACAAAAGGCATCGTTGATGGGCTGCTCAAACGTTGTAACTACAGCTTTACAGTGTAAACCCTTTCCTGAACACACTCGGGATTTTACGCTGCTGTGATTTTATATTTTAGAAAACACTATGTAAAAAGAAGTTGCTTGTAACAAGCAATTTGTCCTTTTCCTACAATTTTTCACCCTTATATAACGTTTTCATTTCAAATTGCATCCCATTTTTATTGTCATCTGCAAGCGCTTTCATTTTGGACCAATCTAAAAAAGCAGGAAAGGATTGATTCGCCAACAAACAAAAATGCTTGACATAAGTATTAAAGATCGACATTTCTTTTTTTAGTTGAATGATTAATTTGACTGATCAAACGATTTTTTAGTGGCGGCGATCCGTCACAAAATTTGTTCAATAGCTTGGTTTTCAATTTACCATAATTTGCCAAGTAAGAAAGTCGTTGATTTGATAAAAAAAAATAGAAGCTGGCACGCATCATTTAAAGAGATGATTTTTTAATATCTGATATTGTTCAAAGACCTTGAAAGTTATATGCTGTAGTCTTATCATCCTTATTTCAGTCGCAGTTTCAAAAAGCGAAACGGCCACTATTTCTTGTTGAAAAACTTAAAAGCAGACAGTACGGTAGGTCAAATTTACTCAAGGTATATAGATTGTAGAATTTTGAAGATAATTGCTTGTAATAAGCACAAAAAGAGACAGAGACGTCATACTTAACGTCATGTTTAGCTAGCAAAGCGTGAGCTTTGATAGCTTTAAGTAAACAGACAAAATTTCGAGTTCAACGAGTGCAAACTGCCATTGGCGGCTTAACCACTAAATCCATTGAATGCCTACACCATAAAAAGTAGTTCTTACGTATTTCAGAATCGAATATTGCAAACTCTATTCAAATTGTTGAGAACTCTGTCTTGCTATTTAACCCACTTCCAACATCTCAAGAAAAAAGCTTTTGAAAACATTGTGGACAATGAAGAAATTGCTTGTAACAAGCAATTTCTTCAATGTCCACAATGTTTTCTACCCAACAAGGGAAAGATTTTCTAAATTCAACCATGCTTTGCTAGCTTACAATACTTTCAGTACTCTGATTTTCACCTAACAGTTGTTTTACGGGTAATTCTAAAAGTGATTAAAACAAGGCTCTTACATTTTTTTTTCAGAATTTCCTTTTAATTTAGTGTCGTGACTAAAAGTAACACAAATGAACACTCATGTAATATCCTAACTTTTTATTTATTGTTTGCATCACAAGTTAAAACGTCCTATTAATAATATAATCTTTTAACAAAAAAATTTTTTTCTTCCTCCCCGTAAACACGCAAATATAACGTAACAAATTGTGACGTCATTTTCCCTTCACAAGCGGAGCACACTCGGCCATTTCCGCAAACTTTTAGTATAACAGGAGAACAATATGTAACAAGTCGGTGCATTTGGTTATCCTTTATCAATGTAGGAAAAGGTAGTATGTAATCTCGATGCCCTGTTTGCCATGTTTTGCTCTGTTACCAAGATATTTTAAAGACCGAACAGAGTTCTTACAGAACCTTTATGAGGAACATTTACCGCAGTTGCGTTGCATAACGGATAATGACATTTTGGAAGTTTGTCACGTGAAATAGTCCTACGATGCACAATTTTTTTTTCGTAGAATTGAACGAAGAGTTCCGATTGTTTCCCATCATTTAATTAGAATGGCATCATCATAAAATCTCCGACTGACTCCGCTGGCCAC
The DNA here is from genome assembly GCA_946902895.1 of Fragum fragum. Classification (NCBI taxonomy): domain Eukaryota; kingdom Metazoa; phylum Mollusca; class Bivalvia; order Cardiida; family Cardiidae; genus Fragum; species Fragum fragum. The sequence continues at coordinate 23,562,870 of OX336365.1, read as the reverse complement.
GTCTACTAACTCCGACAGGAAGTTCAACTTTAATAATAAACGACAAATGATTGCAGAATGTATGACTAGTGATATAGAACAAAAAAAGGTAAAATTATTGGTTGGTGACCAAGACGTCGTTACTACAGCTTGAATAACGTAAAGGAATTAAGACAAACAATAGTTAGCGTTTCATTTCATTCTTTTTTTTTTCAGATTAAACTGTTATACAACGTGTCAGCTACCTCGTGTGGGAAGATTAAGAACAAACGAGCTACGTAAGATTACCCGTTCATCCACTGTCCCCACTTATTGATTGACTGATTGAATGGGGCTCGACGATACTATTAACAGTATTTCGGTCGTATCCCAGCGGCTGGAGCCCCTAACCATTAATACCTGGTATTTCTTACACCAGTGCTACCACAACACCAAGTCAACGCTGCTCGTCCCACTTCGGTTCACGATTATCCACTATTACGTGAGAGACAAATGCCGGGGATCGAACTCGGGACCCTATGATTAGGAGTCCTAAGCGCCACCACTACGCTATGGCAGCGGCTCAGTCCCCACGTGCCTTTTATAACGGTCAAAATATTATCTTTAATCTTTTCGGCGGATTATCGAGTTTGCTCGGTGGATTACGACTTGGTAATATCAAGTTAAATTTCATTTAATTGCCATAGTATTGAAAGTGCAGAAACTAGTGATCAATCTCAACTTCAAGTTTGACTTGATTCTCAGTTGAGTACGATTTTTTAGCTGGCAAAGCGTCAGCTTTGATAGCTTAAGTTAACAGACAAAAAATTCAGGTCGTCTCATAGTTCAACGAGTGCAAACCGCCACTGGAGGCTTAACGACTAAATCCATTGAATACCTACGCCATAAAAAGTAGTTCTTGTCTAGGAATATTGCGAACTCTGTCACTGCTTTTTTCATGGCCACATGAATAACTTTATTGAAATTGTAGACAACATCTATAAAAGAGTGCTGTTTAAACCAATCCCACTCGATTGAAAATCTCATGAAAAACCTTTGGAAAAAATTGTGGACAATGAAGAAATTGCTTGAAACAAGCAATTTCTCCATTGTCCACGCTGTTTTCTAGCCTACAAGACACAGGTTTCTAATTACACTAATCATGATAACCTTTGACAAATATTACTGCTCTGCTAGCTTACATTACTTTCAGTACTTTGATTTTTATAATCTTGGGCCGGGAACGAGAGAATTCCTGTACTCTAAGTGCCAACATATGTAATTCTATTGATCTTATTAATGCAAGAAGTGGACAAAGTATAACATTCATTGTTTCATTTAAGCTAAAATAACACTTCCCCCATAATTCACAGAAATTTAAGAAATTTAAAAGTTTTGACTTAACCGAAACTTTACTGAAACTGAAATCGTCGTGAGTTTCTTACAGTTTAAGAGAGTAAAAACAAAACAAAACAAAACAAAAAAAAAACAAAAAAACAAAAAACAAAAAAAGAAAGAAAAAGAAACGAAATTCAATATGAGGAAATGTTTACAAAGAATTTTAGTTTTTGCCCCAATTGACCAATCGTGGCTGTCAAAAAAATAACCAGTCGACCAATGAAATGATTTATTGTGACCAGACATTGGCCGCCATTTTGTTAAGTTTTTTTTGTTGATTTTGCGACTTAAACATCGTAACCACAGCTTATTCAAGCTGTAATTACGACGTTTAAGTTGCCAACCAACTATAATCTTTTTTTTGTGACGTGCTACTGGCCATAAAATTCGCGAAATAACACCGTTTCATTTCGAAGAGGGACTTCCTGTTGGAGTCAGTGGGCGTGACTAAAGAAGTAAATGGGCGGGGCCAGCGGTGGTCAATCATATTAACACATTCACAAATTTTCCAGGTTGGTATTCCGCTTCATAGAGAAAGGGAAAAAGGCATTGAAACAGAAGATCAAAGTACTGTTGAGGAAGTTAGATTGTCCGTGTGAATGTCCTGTAAGTATTACCATCTGACTCGTTTGCTATACATTAACCCTTTCCTGTTTTAAAAAAGTTTGGACCAGACCTAATTCAATGGTTTGCAGACGACAATTTAAAATCGCCATTCAGTAGGGGAGTGAATGTTGTTAAAAAAAGAGAAGAAATTACTTGTCACAAGCAATTTCCTCATTTTCTACAACCTTTTCTCAATTATAAAATCACTTTGACGTAAAAGATTAGGGATTAAAAAGGAAAGGGTTTAGATGCTGTCCATACAAATATCTGACACTGTTAGCACTAGTCACGATTTTTTATTTTCTTAATGAAGTTCGTTCGGATGATTAAAGAGGTTCACTTGGCTCCTGGTCAGTCTCTACAAAGAGCCTTTGTGTTAATACCATGAAAGTACATACCAAATTGAAAATATTTTTTTACACACAGCTTCATATAAAATGACATAATTCACAAACGGATGTACATTTGAAAAAAGTTACTATTTTTCATATTTTTACCGCAAATTAAAAGAGCAAAATAAAGAGAAAAAAGACGTCAATGACGGGGCAAATGAATTTGGCGAAATTCGGGGCAGGCCGTTTAGTCTCAATTTTTAAAGGAAATGTCAACAATAAAGAAACTTAAAAAAATTATCTATGTTAGATAAATCAAACTCACATTCTTTTTTTAAAACAAAAGCTCAATTCAGCTTATTGGCGAAACCAGGCAGAATTGGCCAACTAACTATTTTAGTTGTTCGTGTCATGTTACTGGTCAAATTTTTTGCAATATATCGCTATAGTGGAACTTCCTGTTGGAGCTTAGTGGGTTTGGTCAGCGGAGTCAGTTGGCTGGACCAGCGATCCGTCAATTATAATTCTTTACTAGCTCTTAGCTCCATTGATAAAAACTCAGTTGGGCTATTGCCACGGCCTTTTGCTACCAATCACTTCTTTTTTAAAACACACTCTTCCTCGAAACTCCTTGGACAATTAAAAAAATACATATAGGTAGGATTATTACAGAAATGATATTGAAAAAAAATCTTGCTTTGACTCATTGCAAAATTCTTAAAGATTGTGCAAAGAAACAGGGCTTATCAGGACCATGTAAGAAATACAGTGAAACGTTAGAAATTTTTTTTTTAAATTCTCATTGGATATGAATGTTCTGATTTGAGTAAATCTCCCTCCGATTTTCGTCGAGACAATGTTGTATGAGCGTAAAAACACGGGGCGTTTTGGGAGGGGCTTGTCAGTACCATTTGGGCATATATTGGAAAGCATCACGAACAACAAAAACATACCTTTTTTTCTCTGTGTCGACACGTTGCATTTGAACGAGTTTTGTCAGTGATGCTTTTGGTTCGGCTTCTCTCCGATTTCTTGGCCTGCTTTCAAGTATCGAACAATTGATAGATAACAAATGAGCTTAGTGTTGATGAACTCCATTTGACGAATCGCGGATGTCAATCAAATAATTATTTTATACAGGACAGGAAGTGAACTTTGAACTCGACATTTTGAGAAGACTTTTTTGTCGATTTGGTGACTTCGCCCATTCCCTCACAATGACCCTTTTCGACCCCTCTAAGAAAAACAATTAGGGAAAAGTTGTTAAATGAAGAAATTATTTGAAACAAGCAATTTCATCCTTTTCCACAATGTATTCTTCTCAGAAAGTAGAAAAAATCTTAAATTTCACAGACTTTAGATTGTCCTCTGCAACTCCTTTGAACTTGGACCAGTCAAAAATATTGTCGCCTGGTAACGGATTTGACGTCATAAGCTGTGGTCAGCGATCCGTGAACTGTTATGATGATTATGTAGGTGGAGCGCCACGAGGTTGACAGTCCGCGTTGTTCAGGTAATGGAAACCTAGAGTGCGGGGTTTGTAACTGTCATGCTGGGTATACGGGCCGATCTTGTGAAGTACCGTTGACTGTACTATCAGAAATGGAACTACTATGTATGGACCCGTAAGTATTTAGGAAATTATATTGAAAATGATCATATGTTTGTTGGTATAACAACCCTTTGAATAAAAAAAAGCAAAAAACAATTTTTCTCAGATCCGTGTCATTCTCATACCGTCTACCTTGCTCTATAGCGACCACCTCTCTTAAAAGCCGACCACTTTCATGCGATCAGCATCCAGATTCCAGTATCAAAACTAAATCCTCTTTTGGTTTTTCCTGTTAGTATCGTCTTAACACTTCCATCAACATAGGATAAAGCTAGAACCCTTAATTTATGTTTGCAGTTGAACCGATCTCTTATATATCACTGATAAAGTGTATCAATCGACCACATTAGGCCGTTCCTCAAGTAGCCGCCTGATATAGGTTTAACAGTTACTTTTCACGGGTTTTTCCCACAAGGGCTGCCTTAAAACTAGCCGAGCGACCCTTTTCCTTTCTCTTGGAATCAATTCTTAATAGACACATATGCAAAGCTGGTCATTTGTTAACTTGTCATCCTGAAAAAAGGCAGATCTTCTTGTCCATTTCAATTATTGTAACCTTCAGCTCCGACTCTTCATTCTCTCAATGAATGTCATTCGTCAATTGATAACAATAACAATATTGCCGAACTGAGATTCGAACTCATTGTCACATGATTTGAAGCACATTGATTTACCATCAGATTATTTATGCAGAAGGAATTAGAATGTTTGAGTGGTGTTTTACGAAAATTCAACAGTATTTTAGTCATATCGCAGCGGCTTGAGCACCTAACCATTGGTTCCTGGTATTTCTCACACCAGTAAGAAGGATTTAGTATCCGACTATATCTATCGCATGTTATGACTTTTGCGTTCTGTGGATATAATGAGTTAATTCAGCTCGGGACATACATTTATTCCCGATAGTTATCATTTTGTCGCCCCTCATCACCCGCGTGCATTCATAAACTAAATTAAAACTTCTTGCGCTTATCCAATCCAACTCAAGCCCGTTGCCACACGACAAAATTTTAATCTTGTGAATCCTCTATTTTGTCTTTTTGGGAAGAGAATGTCGGGGTTAACCCTTTCCTGGTCAATCACTGTTTTTACGTCCCTGTGTTTTTATACTTGGAAAACATTGTGGGAAAAGAAGAAATTGCTTGTAACAATATTTTCTCCCCTACTGAATGATTATTTTTGACTAAATTAATCTTTAAATTGTCATCTGCAAAGCCTTTGAATTCGGACAAATCCAGAATTTTGTAAAACAAAAATGGGTTAAAGAAATTGCTTGTAACAAGCAAATTCTTCATTTTTTACAACGTTTCCAAACTTCTTTTTCTTTGGTGTTATAAAAAGCAGGATTGTGAGGGAACATATCGAGATATTTCTTGTGTACTTATAGGAATGGCACTAAAGTATGTAGTGGTCGGGGTGAATGTATTGCAGGGTACTGTAAATGTCACACTCTCAGGCGAGGTTCGGCACAGAGGTACTCAGGAAAATTCTGTCAATGTGACGATTACTCCTGCTCGTATCACAATGGTCGGATTTGCGGAGGTACCTTAACCACATTACCACTCGACAAAAAAAATGACATGCCCAAACTGATTAATGATTGGACATGACACTTCAAAATGAAATCAAAATGAAAAGTAAATGACACATATCATATAAACATTGTATGAAAAGGGAGAATTGCTTTTTACAAGCAATTTCTCCTTTTTCAGAATTGTTCAAAAAATCATTTCTTCGGTGGTTAAAACTGTGGGATTATGTGGTATTGGGATGAGAAAACAAATCGTTAACGCGTTTACAATCATCGTTTTCTTGTCTGATAGATTTGATGATTTAAAATTGGAGTATGAGAAATTGTTCGTTATAATCTATCCATCTTTTTTCCGATATATTTTTCTATCCAGAAGATCTCCTTTGAGCAATATCGTCAGCATTTTCTTACGGCGTGTCGAAAATTTCTAGGTTAAGCTTTGTAATCAGTGATGTAAATGTTTTTGTTTGTTTGTTTGTTTGTTTGTTTTCTTTTGGAAAGTAAATCATAATTGTGCCGCAAATTCGCTTTCCCTTCTTTTAAAACGACAGTTTTATACATATCTCCTTCATATTATGTAAAAATAGTTATTTCCTAATGAATGAGCAATATCTTCTACACCCGTTTCTTATTCGTGCTAACTTAGGTCAAGGGATATGCACGTGCGGGAGATGCAGGTGTTATGACGGTTATATCGGAGAAGCCTGTGAATGTCCGACAAGCGTTGCCACATGCATGACGTCAGACGGGGTGAGTCAGTAAAAAGTTGGAACGTATTTTTTTTAAGCGCGTACGTTAGGTGTTAAACGGGATGAGTCAGTAAATAGTTAAAAAATTTACTGGGCAAACGATGGTCATATGCAGGGGTGGGGGGGGTCTGTTAAAAGTTAGGAAAATCTTTTCAGAACGTACCTTTTCTTGTACCGCCTTTATGATAGTAACGTGCATATAATCTCAGACGGGACGGGTCTGTTGAAAGTTCGGGTCTTTTCAGAAAGTACCTTTCTTTTAGCTGGTACGCAGTAGTTATGTGTGTGAAGTCAGATTTTGTGAGCATGTTAACCCATTCCCACACAAGCCCTCCTTGTTACACCCCTCAAAAAAAGTTTTGGAAAACATTGTGGAAAATGAAGAAATTGAAATTCAATCAACTTGATATTGTCGTCCGCAGCTTCTTTCAATTTGGACCAGTCTAAAATTTTGTTGTGTTTGGAATGGATTAAAAGACCATCTATATTCTTTATTCAGAAAGTATTCACCTTTTACCAGGCACTTAAATGGCGAATCGTCGAAAATCAATTACGAACTTAGAATTTATTCAATCTGTAGTTACGACGGTCGCCAACCAACCATTTTTTCTTTTTTTTGTTACATGTTACTAGCCATAAATTTTGAAGAAAAACAACAACAACAACATACACACACAAAAAAAACCCCACCCAAAACCCGCCGTTTGATATCGAAGTTAACCCTTTCCTGTACGAACCCGGGGTTTTACGTCTCTGTGATTTTATACTTGAGAAAACAATGTGGAAAAAGAAGAAATTGCTTGTAACAAGCAATTTCTCCTTTTCCAACATTATTTTCTACCTGATAGGATGGTTTCATTTCAAATTGCATCTAGTTTTTATTGTCGTCTGCAACTTCTCTCAATTTGGACCAGTCTAAATTTTCAAAAAACGGGAAAGGATTAAACCTTCCGTCGGAGCTCAGTGGGCGTATAGCCAGCGGTCTATATTCAGTAGATTCTGATTCTGTTGAAAGTGGCGTTAAACCCCATACAATCAACCAATCTGATTCTGTCTCAACAGAAAGTGTGTAATGGTGTAGGTGAATGCGAATGTGGCGTTTGTCGATGCGATCCAAGAACTCTCTACAAGGGTCCTACCTGTGAAGAATGTCCGGTAAGTTCTCTTCAACCTTGAAATTAGCCTGTCTCCACGGATGTCAGTAAATGTTGGTTTGAAATTAACATAGATACTTAGATAATGCAAATACATTTCATTTCTTGAAATTGTCTCCCTTACGTCTCACAAACAGACATTATCACTGATTAGCAAAAAAGAGAGATAACAGGTAGAGAATATAGAAAAATTTCACCCAAAGTCGTAAAGTCGTACATATCTAACCAATGAAAGCAACTATGGGATTCATTGTTAGACAGATGGCGATTGTTAAACTTGTTATTGCTGTTTTGGATAAATAACCTAATTTCAAAGACAAGCCTTCATATTTTAACCCTTTCCTGTTTAGCAAAGTTTTAGACCTATACAAATTCGAAGGCTTTGAAGACGAATATTTAAGGTGGATTTAATTTGAAAAAATAACCATTCAGTAGGGTAGGAAATATTTTGAAAAATGAAGAAATTGCTTGTTACGAGCAATATCTTCTTTTCCTAATTGTTTACCAATTATAAAATCACTAGGACGTAATAACCAGAGAATGAACAGGAAAGGGTCAACACCATATTGGGCAGGGTTCGTATTCACCGACCTGTTAGATAATTGTTACAATGTAAGATATTTTTATCTTTCATTGAGTGAACAGGTTATATTTTCTCAAGCGGTGAAGCTACCAGTGAAAATATAGTTTTTGTCGTTCATGAAATGAAAATTCAAATGGATCTTATACGAAAACAGACGATTATTCTATTTCTTTCGTGCAAAAAATGAGACAAAGTACCTAGGAAAACTCTTCTAAAGGCTCAAAAAGAGCGTCATTACGCACCCGATTTACAAAATCAAGTAATAATGCCATCATCAGTCTCTTGGTTCCCGCTCAAATGAGGTTCAGTGGCTCGAAATGAACAAAAGCTTGGCTAAAACTTCACAGCAGTGAGTTAATTATTTTGACAATTTCACTGTTTTTCGGTAAAATACCAAATGAGCCCATGCGTGACATTTCGAACCATTACACATGTGCGCCAAGTAAAGACTCAGATCAGCCTGTGCATCCGCACAGTCTGATCAGAGTCTTCACTCTGCGCTCTGAAGATAGAGACTGACCCAAAGTTTCTTTAAACAATCAGCGAATGTTCTAATTGCCCCGAAGGGCTGTCCAGGGTGCTAATTGTGTGCGAGTCACGCACATGCGAAATGGTTGGAAATGTCTCGCATAGGCTCAAATGATAATCCACCGAGATATCTCGGTAGTCCAGGGATAGTGATAAGGAGACATATGCCTCATCCAATCACAATCCTCGTTATAAAATTTGAAGGCCAAACTTTGATAAATAATGGTTGATAAGCACGGATCTAACATTTCAATGAGCTCCAGAAAACCTAGAAACCTTATTTTGGTTTCCAGTTGTCTTCGCATAAGTTCACAACTGAAATAATCAACCTAATTCTTCTCATCAAAAAAAAAAAAAAAAATGTTTTAACATATATCTCCGAAAATGTAATTGCTAAATGTCTAGTTAAATACCTTTTTCTTCAAACAAAGACTTGTCCAGGAAAATGTACTATGATCAAGCCATGTGTTCAGTGTTTGGTCTTCTCTACCGGACGTTTCACAGATGACGAATGTTTTGAGAGATGTGAACAGTACAACATAATGAGAATCGACGAAATTAGACCGAACCTACGTGGTAAGTATAACGATTATAAATGTGACATTACGAGGGTTTCGTAGGGTAAATGTTTAGAAATGCTTCGGATCCAGCAGAGGTCAATTAGGGATAGTTCTTTTGAATGAAAGTATGATGTTTTTGAAATATCATTCTCGATTCAGAAAATTTACCACGAGTGAAAAGTTTCGACCCTGTTCAGTCATCGCATATTGAAAACAGTCAACCAAATTGGCACGTGTGAGGAGGCACCTTTTAACCCGACGGGTCACGTATCCAGGGTTTATTGCAATACTGTTCTAAGTGTGTATATACTGTATAGACACTCAGAACAGTATCACACTTAACCCTCGATAGGGCCGAACTAATGCCTTTGGGATAATTCTATGAGAGCGAAGGCCTTCAGCAATAAAAAGAAGAGGACCATAATGGTCTTAAATCGCTCACCCGAGTCATATGTTTATTAAAGCACTTTTTCGTATAAAAAACGAAACTGGAGCCAAATAGATATAACAAATATAAGATTTTGGTCATAGTACAAAACCATCGAGTAATACTACATACTAACTACATACTAAGTATGAATGTCTTAGGCTTTATAGTTTAATCCATTTCCGCACAATCCTGCATTTCTATTTCGAAAAAAGATTTGGAAAAAATTGTGAGAAAAAGAGAACTTTCTTGTAACAAGAAATTTCATTATTTTCCGCATTTTTTCCACCCTAAAAGCTACTTACATTTCAAACTCGATCCAATTTGAATTGCCATCAGCAACCTCCTAAATGTTGTACTGGTAAAAATTTTGCACATGTTAAAGGCTAAAGAGGAGAAGAATTTGAAATTATGTAAATTTTCGATTTTTCAAAATCTGGACGTTTGGGATAGGGCCATTTCTGACCCAATTGGTATAATTTTAGCATTCATGGTAGAGAACCATCTGGATAAAATCTGTACAGAATATGAATACATTACACCAAATACCTGGGGCAAGGACATTATTTCACCCTAGGGTCATAATTTCTTGTTTGTTTGTTTGAATGGCGATTTACACCGCTTTCAACAATCTTTCAGTTATATCGCGGCGGCTGGAGCACCTACCAATGGAATCCTGGTATTTCTCACACCAGTACTACCATTACATCCTTTCCTAGCCTCCAGCTGCTATCCCACAGAGGTCTACGATTATCGACCCATTGGTGAGAGACAAATAGTCGGAAAGGATGAGTGCCGCCGTCGGGGATCGAACCCGGGACTTCTAGATTGACAGTCCGACGCGCTACCAACTGCGCTATGAACATACTGAAAAACCATCTAGTAATGCGGCATAGTAAATATGAATGTCTAGGCCTAAAGTAACTTTTGAACTTGCCGTTTATGAGCATTAAAAAAATCTACCCAAGGGGTACAATTTTATTAAATTTTAAAATTTGGCACCGTAACCAATGACTACCAATCTTTATTCCAGCACAGACGCGCACCTGCCAGTAATACCCGAAAGGGGAGTTAGGCAGTATAGATAGATAGATAGAGAACCATGTCTTTATGCTTTATATGATATATTAATGCATTCCACCTTAAAAATTGGGAGAAGAAAATATTTAAACATGCTGCAATTGAGCGCTTTTTTCCATACTTTGGATCCCTGGGGCAAAGCTTTTCTTGACCCTAGGGGCGTAATTTTAACAAACATAGTAGATAACTATTGGGTTATGCTTCATTGCAAATATAAATCCTTTTGGCCTTATATCTAGGATTTTTTTTTTATTTTCGTAACTTGCACATATTGAGTAAATTCCCAATTCGGGTCCCTAGGAAAAGACCAGTTTTAACCCAAAACACAGTTTTTAATAACATACTACAAAACTATCTAGTTATGTTCAATACAATATAGGAATGCCTAAGGCAATATAGACTAGGAAGAGAAGAGTTTTGAATTTGCTTTAATTTAGCGTTAAATGTTGTTGAGCTATATATGAAATATAAATGCCATTGGTTCTGTAGTTTCTGAAAAAAGCTTTCCGAAGATTTCCTAGAATTTTCTCATGTGCCACGGTAACCAGTTATCCACGAAATGGAATTCTTTACACAATTTTTGTAGAGCTTCACCCAAGAATCATCAGTGCAAAGTTTAAACGATTGGCATATTGGGTTTTGAGATTATTTTTGGGAATTGTAGAGTGGACAGACTACAGACAATGACCGATCACAATAGCTCACCTTGCACTTCTTGCTCAGGTGAGCTAAAAATCCGTCAGGAATATCCAAGCTTGTCTAATGTTACTCGTATTACGAATAACACATATTTTTAGACAAAAGAGCGCTTCTTGGGAAATGCGATAAGGATCGACTCTTATTCAGCAAGCCTCCTGGTGTCGCTCTACCGATATTTCTTAATCTACAAAGGTCATACTAGGTTATTGTATGGTAAATTTTTCTTTCAAAATAATATCTCTGGTTGACGTCTGCCAGATCTTACCTTTATACAAATAGTTTTGCAAAGTAAAAAGCAGCAATTGCTTGTTACACGAGTTTCCCCCATTATATCTTTTACATTCATGCCCGTATGCATAGTTTGAGAGAAATGGAATGTGATAAGACTTGCCATTTTCTACAAAAAATGTCCGAGGCCAAGAGTTATCCCGCACACACAAACTTTGAAATGTTTCTGAATTACCCTCCTGTGCTTTTAGGGGCCTGGCATTTCAAATTATAACAGATTGTTTAACCCTTGACATGCTGAATAAATTACCTTACTCAAATGCTGTCAAATCAAAGGGCTGAAAGCACTGATAGAACTTGTTCTTCAAAAATCAATATTTCTTTTAGAAATCAACTCCATAAACAACTCTGGCAGGAAAAACACAAGCAGGAGGTGTAGACTAAGATCAGCCTGCACATAAGTGCAGTCTGATCTTAGTCTTCACCTCCTGCCAAAACCGGAATATTCCGGGCTCAGAATGACAAGGGTTAAGATTATTTCAACAGATTAGTGTACATAATGTATATCCCGATACGTAAGTGATACATTTCCGTCTCTTAACTGCAACATTTGACATACTGAGAACTTGCTAAATCAGCACCTACGAGTTACAAATGCTCATATTTTGCTCGAAAAGCTGAAATAACGTGAGCAGGTATAACGCATACCTATCCCTTGGTTCAGCCATCTTTGCTTTTAATACCAACAAATAATTTAATTGTTAGTTTCGTCTATCAAAAACGAGCGTTCTGATTGGTCGAAAATTTTAATTCATACCTCAATGAACAAAATTTTGAGCACGCAGTGATTTTGTATGCTTCCGCACAAAATAGTCCCATACAAAATGTATCAAAAGGTGTAGGGTTTTTACTTTTTTCGCTCGACACTATTAAATTATAAGAAATGAAGAAAATATTTTTTTGTTTTCATGGAGGTATGAACCGAAAAACCTAATCACACTATGTATGAATCCGCTTATAATATGGAAGCTTTTGAAACCAAATTACCATAAGTAGATTTCTTTTTCACTACTATAACAATTAAAGTCTGTCTTTTAGCGTTTCCCTTTCCACGCATAATCGTCCAGGTGTTCGCGTATTCATACAGTGTGATTAGGTTTTTCGGTTCATACCTCCATGAAAACAAAATATATTCTCTTCATTTCTTAAATGAAATCCTCTATAGCATTAAATCAGACAACATGTTTCCCAGAATGCTAATAATTGAATAAATATTTTTGTGTCGGGTATTGAATGAATTATTTAAAATTATCGAAATAATTATCCATTTTTAATCTTTGAACAAATATTTTAAAGTATACAAAAAATATTTTGAATTATGCAATAAATATTTTAATTATACCATAAATATTTACATTTATAGAATAAATATTTTTGATTATTGAATAAATATTTAGAAATAAAATAATCACGATTATAGAATAAATACTTATTTTCATTGAATGAATATCTATAATTATAGAATAAATAAATATCGTGATTGAATAAATATTAATGATTATAGAACAAATAATTCACTTTATTGAATATACATATGTTTAACCATAATTAATTTATTTTTAGGATAGATATTCGTATAGAACATTTTTTTTCATATAATTTTGCAACCTATTACACGCCATAGTTACCGGGTAAATTCCACAATTATACACATCCGGAAGGTGTTTTGGTAACATTTTTATGTGACATTTATTTTTCAGAAGACGAGAGACTATGTCAGTTCCGGGATGATGACGACTGTATATTCAAATTCACCTATCGCTACACGTATGGTCAATATATGACTGTGAACGTGAAACACGTCAAAGGTATAGGCCAAAATACCCTTTTCAGCTTGCGAAGCGTCAGGTTTAATAGCTTAAGTTAACGGACAATATGTTGAGGTCTTCTCAGAGTGCAACGAGTTCAAACTGCCACTGGAGGCTTAACGACTAAATCCATGGAATACCTACGCCATAAAATGTAGTTCTTATTTAAGGAATATTGCAAACTCTGCCACTGCTTTTTATGGCCTCGTGAACTACCTTTATTCAAATTGTAGACAACTCCTTCAAAAGCATGCTATTAAACCAAAACCCGCTCAATCGCGATTTTTGAAGCATCTTAAGAAAATAGGTTTGAAAACATTGTTGACAATGAAGAAATTGCTTGTAACAAGCAATTTCTTCATTGTCCACACTGTTTTCTACCCCACAAGGCAAATGTTTTCTACATTCCATTATTCATGAAAACCTTTGTCAAAGAGAATCATGCTTTGCTAGCTTACAGTATTTTTATTACTTTGAATATGAATTTTATCAAATTGAAATAGATAAGCCTGTGATTTAAAGCAATGTTTGATAACAATATAATACAGTCATGGCGTTACATATCATAGAATATTTTCATTTAACATGAACCAATTATATATGAGTATACTAAATAAAGTAAAACTGCCTGAAACTTATATCAAGGGCTTTTCAATAACGTGAAAATGACATAGTATTTCACGAATTAAAGTTAAAAAAGTCAAGATTGATGGTAACTTATCAATATTTAAAATTTTACGTTATAATACAAGTTTATTTAGTATTTTGGCCTCTGGCCCATATACATATCATATATAACAAATTAACAATAAAAGAGTGACGTATCAAAATGGAAAACATGAATTTAGTTATATTTAGGAAAGATTAAGAGGGGTAGAAACATTTTTTTCTATCATAAACGCTGGCATTAATTTCACAAAAAAGGTTTTCACATCCCAAATTATTTTACAAAGGTATGAATGCATAAACAAAAAGGCATGATAATGTTAAATACTTTGTTTTCTTATTTCGAAAGCATCTATCAGGTATTTTGCAACAATTTTTATTGTCATCAAATCGTTTAATGTAAAAATACTGTAAAACATATGTTTTGTTCTGTTTTGAAGCCAGTGTGTTTTGAAATATTTGATTCTTAAATCTTCATATTTAGAACATTCAAAAAAGAAATGGAATTCATCTTCTATAATTGAAATATTAATTGCTTTGCAAAATTGGCAAAATCTTAGATTTCTATCAATACCAAGATGTCGTCCCTTTTCGATCATCAGATCGTGGTTACTACATCTAAATCTAGAAAGAACTTTTCTATAACTATATGGGATATCAATGCTAAGGTATTTTTCTGGGTTTAATGCAGTTTTGAAATGTTTATATGTAATTGCTTTGGGAGAATTATCGATATTAGATAGCCATTGTTGCGCGTTATAGCTGTAATTCAAAACATTTTATTGGATTCGAGCCGCGTAGGAAATTTTGATATTACACAAAATCAGTGAAATTTCTAACGTGGCGAAAATCCATGGCAAGGTTTTATATAACTAATACACCATAATATTCCATTTATTATATACCAAAAGCAACCTTTTATAGTTTTAATTACGTTGTTCTCAGTGTGAGGTCTATCTACCGGAAAATGACATCATAGAACCATATCCTTATCAGTTCATTACATAGCGACACGGATTTTTTTTTTCGATTTTTGTTTACTTGCAATGAATGTATCTTATTTGAAAACATCGGTAGATATATGATAATAGGGGAAAAAAAGATTAACGAGTGTTCATTTAATACTAGAATTATTACACTCGTCACTTAAATCAGATAAACTCTCGATATGGTCTCGTTTATCTAGTTATCGCTGACTCGTTTTAGCCCTTTCCTGGTTTTCAACATTTTGGACCAGTCAGAATTCAAAGGTTTTGCAGACTAAACTTTAATTTTAATTTAATTTGAAAAATAACCCTATAGCAGGGTAGAAAAATATTGTAGAAAAAGAAGAAATTTCTTGTTACAAGCGATTTCTTCTTTTTCTACAATGTTTTCTCAATCACAAAATCACAGGGACGTAAAATTAGGGATTGAACAGGAAAGGGTTAAAATAAATGTTAATAATATATGTTAAACAATATCTGTTTCTTTATTTTCAGATTGTCCAAAGCCGTTTGGATTAATGCTTCCAGGTGACGGCTAACCAAGGGGAATAAGCTCTAAGAGTATGTCTTGGTCGGTTTATTATTATACCTACAGAGGTGACATGAGACATGAAACAGTTTTTATTCCCAACGATAAATAAAAGTTTTCACCTAATCTACTGATGGACCGTGATTGTCATCCAAAATACGATAGCCCAACCAAAATCATTAGTATAGAAAGGAAGTAAACTTTGAACTCCGACATCGGCTGACCTTTATGTAAAGCATTGTTGTTGGCTTGGCGACTTAGACGTCGTAACAACGGTTTATTCAACCGACTATTTTCATTTTTGTTGCATGTTTCTTATTATTAATTTGGAAAAATAATACCTCTTTATAAGTTAGTCGAACTTTCTGTGCCAATGGGCGTGGCCAGCGATCCGTCAGTGGTTTTTCTATACCCGGCGTTTGTCAGATGTTGTCTCTTATGTATGTTCTCTTGAACCAATGTTTCACGGTAAACTAGGCCTAGTTTGTCACTTATGTGTATTCTCTTGAAACAATGTTTCACGATTACACTAGGCCTAGTTTGTCACTTATGTATATTCTCTTGAAACAATGTTTCACGATTACACTAGGCCTAGTTTGTCACTTATGTGTATTCTCTTGAAACAATGTTTCACGGTAAACTAGGCCTTGTTTGTCACTTATGTGTATTCTCTTGAAACAATGTTTCACGATTACACTAGGCCTAGTTTGTCACTTATGTGTATTCTCTTGAAACAATGTTTCACGATTACACTAGGCCTAGTTTGTCACTTATGTATATTCTCTTGAAACAATGTTTCACGATTACACTAGGCCTAGTTTGTCACTTATGTGTATTCTCTTGAAACAATGTTACACGATTACACTAGGCCTAGTTTGTCACTTATGTGTATTCTCTTGAAACTGATTCACAAAATTAACAATTCTGTCATATAAAACTCTTAATAGTGAAAACGAGGAACTTGAATAGCCAACCTTCTAGGATATACGACATATTAACCCTTATCTGTTTAATCCCAGGAATATACGCCCCTGTTACTTATAATTTAAAAGAAATATTGTAGAAAAAGAGGAAATTGCTTGTAACTGAATGGTTTGTTTTTCAAATTAAATCCCTGTACAATCTTTGAATTTGGACAGTTTGAAATTGCCAAACTGAAAAGGGTTAAATAAAAGGGACTTCGTGTAAAGTGCGAATGGTAACGACCGATTCAGTCTGCACGGACTGTGCAGGCTGGCCAGAATCGAATTTTTTCCCTCTTTATATTATTTATGATTTAGATTGGTCATTAACATTTCGCGACCAAAATCAACTCGATTCTGATATTTTAAAACCCTTTCCCGTACAATCCCTTTTTGAGTTCCTGTGATATATTACTTGAGAAAAATGTGGAAAAAGAAGAAATTGCTAGTACTAGCTTTATAATGTAGTAGGCAATTGTCTTAATTTCGGACAGGTCTAAAATCTTGAAAAACAGTAATGCCGAAATAAGACTTTGCTGAAACACCATGGAATGTATATATGGTGTTTGATACATGTGGGCGTCACTATTAGACTTTAAAGTCCCTGCTTGATGATACATGTATCAGTGTGATCTATAATAAATAATAACATTTTAAAAGTTTGCGACATAAGAATCAAATTTAAAATTATCAAATTTGTTGCTTAACTCTTTCCCGTACAAGTCTGTTATTAGACGCCCCCTGAAGAAAAAAAGCTTTAGAAAACACCTTAACATTTAAAATGTTTGAGATATAAAAAACAAATTTAAAAAAAAGCTCATACACGTTGCTTAACCCATTCCACACAAACCCGCTTTTTGACTCACCACAAGTAAAAAGCTTTTAAAACATCATGAAAAATGAAGAAATTGAATATAACAAGCAATTTTTCCACTATCCAATATTGTAATATAAATAAATAAAAAATAAAATTCCAATACCTTGAAATTGTCGCCTGCAGATTTTTTCAATTTAGACCAGACTAAATTTTTGTTGTGTGCGAATGAGTCAAGCGATCACTCAAGGGTTAACCAAAGTGTGATCGTTTAAGAGATTTGCCACTTAATACTCTTGTTTGTGACATAAATGGGGGACTTCAGAAGAATTCTCTTCGACCTAATTTATCTAAGTACGACTGCGACGAAAGCGTTGATCTTTTATAGAGTCACTCTCGAACCCTCACCATCCAGATGTTTTCACGTTCCTGAAATAGAGGCCGTGGCTGAAACCCACTACTATCCATTTTTACAGCTGGGTAGACTGAGGCTGGCTGTTAAGTGTCTTACACATGAGCATACCCGGTGCCTGTGGAGCTCGATCCCGTGACCTTCAGATGACAAATCGATCACCCGTTTTCCAAAATTTTAGACCTGTCCAAATGCAAATGATTTGCAGACGAAAGTTTAAAGTAGATTTATTTTGAAAAATAACCATTCGGTAGAGTAGAAAATATTTTGGAAAAAGAAGAAAATGCTTGTTACATGCAATTTCTTCAATGTTTCTCAATTATAAAATAAAAAAAAATGTGATTGAACATGAAGGGGAATAAAACATGATTAACCCTTACCAGTTCTATTCCTTTTTTCTGTCCCTGTCTTTTTATACTTGAGAAAATATTGTGGATAAGGAAGATATTGCTTGTTACAAGCAATTCCTTATTTTTACACAAAATTTTTCTACCATACCGAGTGAATATTTTCAAATAATACTTTAATTTGCTATCTGCTGAGCCTTTGAATTTGGACAGGTCTAAAGTTTTGTAAAAAATTAAAGGATTAAACTTAATCCAAGAAAGTCTCTATTGTAGGACACCGCTGTACATATCTCACTTTTTTTTGGGGGGGGGGGTCAAGAATTTCATGTACTATCGTAATCGAAAGGTTTTGACCCAGCTCAAAGTGCACATTTGGCACACTGAGACTAGGTAATATTCCATTCACTCTTCTGAGATGGTCCCCTTGACGGTTCACAAACCAGATCTAGTATATACTAATTAATCAATCGCGAGTTTCAATCAAATAAACAGTCGACCAATGATTATTTATTTAGACTTTGAACTTTAACATCGGCCGCCGTTTCTGTAAAGCATTTTTAGTGGTTAGACGACTTAAACGTCGTAACTACATCTTATTCAAAGTGTAGTTCGACATTTAGGTCGCAAACCAACTAATCATCTTTTTTGTTACATTCTACTGTCAATTGAAATCACTAAATAATGCCGTTTAAAATTGGGCTGGAAATTCCCGTTGGAGTCAGTGGGCGGGGCGTACGGAGTTAATAGGCGGGACCAGCGATCAGTCAATTATCTCAGTTACGCTGTATCTAAAAATAGGTGAAGTAAGGTAGAAATAATCATTCAAAAACGGAAAATGGGCAAAATTTTTGTCGGTGTTGAGGTCTTTGTAGAAGTCATAAATAAGGGCGAGCGAATCAGATAGCTAGGTTAGTTTCTTAGTTAATACCCTTTTTCTGGACCACTGCTATTCCTTTTTTGCTTTGTCCTTGTCACATTTTAATTGACTAATCGCTGCTGTCAATCAAATAATCAGTCGACCAATAAAATCATTCATTTAGACTTGAAGGTTACTTTGAACTCTGACATTTGTCGCTTTATATATCACTTTTAAATACGGTGCACTCAAAAGTAAAGTGTCTGATAAGCCATAACTGATTGGGCGAATGAACTTTAATGAATAAAGCCTTTACCGATATTAATGTACAAGTTATAGAGAGTGATCAAATGTCAATTTTGTCTATACCTGTATAAACAAAATTGACTTCTGATCACTCATTATTACTTGCACATATATATCTTTTTTACCGTTTACAAACAAATGTTTTAGAAATATCGAACCCCCCTCTTTAATAAAATATTAATGTGGTACTGTGACTAAGCATGTGACCTTGTATTTCTTAGGTTCACGTAAAGTAGGCTATTTTTCCTTTTTTTATCTTTCGAGAGTTTTATGCACAACATAAGGCAAAGACCGCTACGTGCAGAAAATCTTCGTTATATAATTGAGGTAAGTTTTTATCTAAATTTTACAAGATTTTAAGATACATGCATATTTATTCTTTTTTAATTTTTTTTTTACTTTATCTACACCTATAGCTTTATTCAAAATATAAAAAAAATTATTGAAACAAAAACCTAGAAGTATGATAACTTTTTTTAGTTTCACACCACAACACCTTTTGCTTTTCAATCCCCGTTTTTACGTCTTCTTAGATTTTGTAGTTGAGAAAAGATCGTAGAAAAGGAAGAAATTGCTTGTAATAAGCAATTTCTTCTTGTTCTGCTATTTTTCCTACCCTGCTAAATCCGCTTTTAATCTTCGTATGCAAACCTTTGAATATGGACAGGTCTATAATTTTGTAAAACAGTAAAGGCTTAATATAATCTAGGTATATTTCACAAAAAAGACATAGCTTATTAATGGATGGATTGCTGGTCCCGTTTTGTCAGACCGATTAGCTTAGTTGGTAGAGCACTTTAGATTACGGGTTTGAGCCCTTGATTGACCATATCAACCAACAAACTACTTGTCTTTCGGATAAAACGTTAAATCGAGGCCCCGCGTGACGTAGCTTTCCATCGAGTACTTTAAAGAATCAGGCGAGGCTCTCAGTAGTTTCGTCCTGTATCCTTACACTATCCCCCGTAACAACTAATCGTCTTCCGGGGTGTCTCTCATATGGGCATGTGCTACGGTAGCGACGATAAATAAACGGAAATACACACACCCATTTGATGACTCCGCAGGCCACGTGACAAATGACGTAAAAAAAAAACAAATGCTGTGGTATTTTTCTCATCATAGTCTTTCATACAGGCTTACTGTTTTTCGCCTCGAAGAGCGCCAGCTAAAAATCCTCATGAAACGGTATGTCCGACCGGATCATTATCGGATACAATTGTTTTATTGAGCATCGTTCATATGAGCAAGAGCACTACGATCCTTGTAGCTTATTTTACCTGAATTGACCATTCGCGACTGTCAGTCAATTAACCAGTTGACCAATGAAAACATTCATTTAGACTTGAAGTTCAGTTTGAACTCCTACATTGGTAGCAATTTTGGTGAATCATTTGTGTTGTTTTGGCGACTTAAACATCGCAACAACAGCTTTTTCAAGCTGTAGTTACGACATTAAGATCGCCAACCAACCATTCTATTTATTTGTAACATGCTAATGGCCATAAGATTTGCAAAATAACGCCGTTAAAAATCGAAGCGGAACTTCCTGCCAGGGTCAATGGGCGGGACCAAAGGAGTCAGTGGGCGGGAACAGC
Organism: Fragum fragum; assembly: GCA_946902895.1. Classification (NCBI taxonomy): domain Eukaryota; kingdom Metazoa; phylum Mollusca; class Bivalvia; order Cardiida; family Cardiidae; genus Fragum; species Fragum fragum. Next base: position 23,542,081 of record OX336365.1, on the reverse strand, counting down.
GATCGGTCAATAGCCAACCACTATCTTGATATGTATCGAATAATACTGTCTATACCAAGAAAAAATGTGTCTTACATCTGATATTTTATAAATCTCGTGTGACGTAACGTCTATTGTGCCTACTGCGCTTTCAAGCTTGTACAGATGTCATTCAAAACTTGACAATTCTTCGTTCGAAAGCTATTTAATATATGCTGTCATTTTATCCCAAATACTGTAATTAACCCGTTCCTGTTTTACAAATTTTAGACTGGTCCAATTTCAAAGGTTTTGCAGACGACAATTTTAAGTTGATTTTAATTGAAAAATAATCATTCAGTAGGGTAGATGATTTTGTGGAAAAAGTAGAAATTGCTTGTTACAAGCTATTTCTACTTTTTTCACAATGTTTTCCAAGGTATAAAAACATTGGGACGTAAGGACCAATGATTGAACAAGAAAGGCTTAAACCACAGATTTAACGATGAACGGCGCTAGTACTGAAAGAGTTCATTAGCTAGCAAAGTTTCGGGAATGTTGCAAACTCTATTCAAATTGTAAACAACTTTTCAAGAACATGATATTTAAGTCATTCCCACTCAATTCCGCTTTTAAGCATCTCAAGAAAAAAAAAACTGTTGAAAACATTGTGGACAGTGGAGAAATTGTTGTTGCCGGGTTGTAATGGGTTAACTCCTGTGTTACTTTAACCTCGTTTATCTGTTATGATAACCTTTGGCAAAGAAGATTACTTAACAAAACTATACTTTGCTAGCTTACAGTACTTTCAGTACTTTGATCTCTAATAAGTACTCTTAATACTGACCTAAGGACTATCTTTGTTCGTACTTATACAAGGTAAGTCAGACCCCACTTGATTTTCAACCTTCTTTGTTCTATATAAAATATCACATGTTTATGGTGCTGTGGTAGATTACAAAACATTTGTTGACATATGACCTCTTTAGTGCTTCATCCTCATTCATGGGTCTGTCTTTTGAGACCAAAATTCATAGGTCATGAATGTTGAAATTTTTTGCTATTCTAGCAATTGTACAGGCACCGTCTTTTTTCACCGAGGAATGGGTCGGTTAACCCTTTCCAACACAATAAAATTTTAGACTTGTCCAAATTGAAAGAAGTTGCAGACGACAATTCAAAGTTGTTGAAATTTGAAAGATCTTTTTCTTTTTGGGAAGAAAACAATGTGGAAAATGAAGAAATTGCTTGTTACAAGCAATTTCTTCATTTTCTACAATGTTTTCTGAAGCCGTTTAATTGAGGGGCGTAAAAAGGAGGGATTGAGTGGGAATGGGTTAATTTAGTTTGGGTACGCCCTCATCCGTTTGCGTCAAGCGTAAAACTATAGAAAACATGCAGGACTCATGTAAAAGTTGTATCCACATATCGTCTGCGTTTTTCAGTAGGAATGTTTATTCGCATTGTACGATGTCGTAAACTACGTTTTTGGCGTTTACATAATCTTGCGGCAACCGAAGTAGTACAGCCAGTCTGATGAAAAAAATTTTCTAAACTTTAGTAGAGGAGAATGGCAGACCTAGAATGCGGGTAAAGGAAAAGAGGGACAGAAATTAGATGAAAGTGAAAATTGAAATTATTTGCTCATCTTTATTGATAAGATCGAACGTGAAAGACACAGTGTTGTAGCAGTAATATACAAAAAAAAATATGACCTTTTTACAGTCTACCAATTACTAGCCTGAGATTGCGTAATTAATCTGAGGCTAAAGTTACAATGCTAAAAATTCGAACCCATGCATAGTTCAATGTGAAAACATAATGTAAAAACATCTACCGCAATCAATGTGATCTACTGTCGCTTGAAAAGTAGATCGGATCTAACCATAACTTAATACGCCCGATTGAGGCATGAAGGACGAAGGCGAGACATGACTCATTGAAAGCTGTCGGCTTGATGTACAGTACTTTCGTGTGAGTGTTCTGAATTTGGCAAAATTATTAAAACTTGACGAGTGAATGGAAAGAAAGAAAGGAGATATATAATACAGTATATTGGAAATTATTAAACATATATAATCCTATCATATTGTTAAGAAAAAATAAGGTGTTTGTTTCATACCAAAATAATATTACTTATTCTAGAGTAACAATGTTAAAACGGCCGGTTGGACGAAGTTGCTGTTTAAAGCTGATAAGCGAAGCTGTCGGTTTTACGCACGGTTGGAATGTTTTGCTTGACAAATCATTCATAGGATCATATTCGCACTGTCTGAAAACAGTTTGGTCGTGCTCGGACTTTGTGTCCATATATTTTTACCTCTGAATTCTACCCAAAGCCAAAGGATGCAACGTCTACATACCGCTTTTGAGAGGTGTACATAATCATGTTAACCTGGTAAACGACCACCCGCCCTCTCTCACTCTCTTTATCTGGAGATTATAAAGCGCATATTTACATAACGAAATTGGTCTGTTGGTAGAATACTCACATCGCACGCAAAAGCCTCCTAGTTCAAACCTGGCTACACGATCCATTCCCCCATCTCTCTCACTCTCTAGCTCTCTCTCGCTAGCTCCACTGGCTGAAAGCCAACGATTAAACATTGTGGACAATGAAGAAATAGCTTGTAACAAGCAATTTCTTCAATGTCCACAATGTTTTCTACCAAATTCCACCATCTTTAAATTGTCGTCTGCAACTTCTTCCTGGGTTACTATAACCTCGTTTCTTAATCATGATAACGTTTGACGAAGAGGAACTCTTAACTAAACCTTGCTTTGCTAGCTATGTACAGTACTTTGATTTACCTTTAAGTTAACAGACAAAATTATGATGTCGTCCTTGTATTCAACGAGTGTAAACTATTACTGGAGGTTTAACCAGTAAATCCGTTTAACGCCTACGCAGAAAAAGAAGTTCTTGTGTATTTCAGGAATATTTTAAACTCTGCATGCAAGTTCATCTGCTAGGTATTTTTAGCTCACTGGAGCACATCGTGTTCCAAATAACCCTGATCAGTGTCTTCAAAGAAGTTGCAGACGACAATTTCAAATTGTTGAAAAATCTGAAATATTTATCTCTTTAGGTAGAAAACAATGTGGAAAATGAAGAAGTTAGTTGTGTCAAGCAATTTCTTCATGTTCCATATTGTTTTCCAAAATTGTTTTCTTGTGTGGCGTAAAAAGGAGAGATTGTGTGGGAATGGGTTAACTCTTTTCTTACTTTAACCTCGTTTCTTTATCATGATAATGTTTGACAAAGAAGATTGCTGAACAAAACAATGCTTTGCTAGCTTACAGTACTTTTCAGTACTTTGATTTTTCTCCATCATAGTAACCGAGCTTCGCGGCTCTATAATTAGATGACTTATCGCTGGCCCCGCACAGTTAGTCCGTTGGCCCCGCCCATTGACCCCAACAGGAAGTTCTAATTCGATTGTAACGACATTTGCAAAATTTATGGCCAATTTAAAAAAAAGTAGAAGGGCTAGTTGGTGACCTTGACGTCGTAAGTTTAGCTTGAATTAGCTGTAGTTACGACGTTTTAGTCGCCAGATCAACAAAATAAAAAGGTAAAATGAAATGGCGACCAACGTTGGAGTTCAAAACTCACTTCTGGTGTAAATGAATAATTTCATAGTTCGACTGGTTATTTGATTGACAGCTGCGATTGGTCCACTGCAAGCTAGCAGCAACGATGAAAAGGAATATCTACTCAAGTATCCTAACAATAATTTATTCGTGTCTTTTAGTATCGGGTATGTATGCGTTTATTTATTTTCTGTCTTTTTAGCGCGGCTATTTTCGGAGAAATCCCGAGGCATTGCTATAGTCGGGTCGTCTGCGACTGTGTTGACGTCCGAAAACTTTACCATTTTGTAATATCTTAGAAATTACTAAACACATTACTTAAAACGTGGCATATATATCCTCTATCTCAAACAAACACGGGGGATAACTCTAAATGCATTTTGAACGAATTATTCTCCTTTTCAGACCTAGGAATGTCTACAATTATCAGGCAGTCAAAGAGCCGAATGTTGGCAACCACAAGTGGTGCTCTTGTTATATTGTTGTTATTGTTGTTCAAATTAATTTTATACTAACCAAAGAAAGTTAAGGACCACATTTCTTTTACCCTGATAGCACATCATTTCAATTGACCAATCGCGGCTGTCAATCAATAAATCACTCGACCAATCAAATCATTTGTTCACCCCTTGAATTAAGATTTGAGTTTCGACACCGACCGCCATTTTTGTGAAACATTTTGTTGGTTTGGCGACCTAAACGGTGTAACTACAGCTGGAATAAGCTGTAGTTACAATGTTTAGGTTGTCAATCCAACAACTGTACTTTTTGATACATGCTACTGGCCATAGATTTTGAAAAATAACATCTTTTAATATCGAAGCGGAACTTCCAGTAGGAGTCGATGGGCGGGGCTAACGAACTATGTGGGCAGGGCCTGCGATTGGTCATTTGATATTTGTTTATTAACGTGAAAACAAGAATTTCATTAATTTTAGTTCACAAATAGCAAAACACAAGGAAAATTTATTCTAACAAAAACAACAGCAAAAAATGAATAAATCACTTTAGTTTCGACTATGAGGATTCAAGGGCTTTGATAAGCTGCGAAATACAGTATACAAACTTTTTTTAATCAAGCAATTTCTTCATTTTACACAATGTTAACTACCCTGAAAGTTGGAAAAAATAAAAATTCATAAGGTTTAAGCTGTCATTTACAACCCCTTTCAGTTTGGACCAGTCTATAATTTTGCCGTCTGGTAATGGGTTGGGCTCTCTCGCTCTCGTAGGAACCAAATATTTTTCCAAAAGGAATCCCGAAATCTTCGTCAAAATATTTACAAACCAATTCATCATCATTAATTTCAGAATAGGTCTCGAGCCAGCTATGGAACGTTTTGGCGAAAGAGAAATCAAAATTATTTTATGATGGCAACATTATTTTCTGATCGGCGACCCTTTCAATTGCTGGCTTTTGACATAGTATGAATTTATCTATAGAGGGTCTGCTAACAATTTAACCCTTTCCTGTTCAGTCCCTGGTTTTTACGTCGCTGAGTTTTTATACTTAAGAAAACATTGTGGAAAAATAACAAGCAATTTCTTCTTTTTCCACAACGTTTTCTACCCTACTGAATGATCATTTTAATCATTGAAAATTAAGTTCGACTTTAAATTGTCGTCTGCAAACCCTTTAAATTGGGACCAGTCTAAAATTTAAAAAAAAACAAATTGTCGTCTGCAAAACCTTTGAATTTGGATGAGTCTGAAATTTCAAAAACAGGAAAGGGTTAAAGAAGATTCGAGGATTCCTTTTCCTCAGCTATTTTGTCCCTACGAGAGCCATATGGCCTTTAATGACTGATCCCGGCTAGTTTTTTGTTTTTATATTCCGCACTTCAGAGCTTTACTTAAAGGTAAGATTTTTTTTTGCGATACACCGTTGCTAACCGACATAATCGTTACGGATATTAACAACTACAAACGGGAAAATTAAGGAGCATTGGATCCCTTGTTTCAGATTTTAGTTGATTGATTGGATTGGGTATAACGCCACCTTCAATTTTTACTTCATGTAACGGCTATATTTTGCAAAATTAAGTGCCGGTAGTATGTAACAAAAAGGTAAAATGGTTTGTTGGCGACCTAGACGTCGTATCAACAGTTTATTCAAGCTGTAGTTACCGCGTTTAGGTCGCCAAACCAACGAAAAAGGTTAACAAAAATGGCGGAGTTGAAAGCTCAGGTCTGGGCTGGATAAATGATTGATTGGTCGTTTGCTTCCTTGATCGACAGCCTCGATCGATCAATTGCTGTTGAAAGTGGCGTTCAGCCCGATTCAATCAACAAATTCTTATTTCTTTAGTTTCAGCCAGACCCAGAACGTGTTACAGGTCCGGGCCAAATGGTGATTCTCTTGTCAGATGCCGTGGATCGTGCAAAGTCATAATAACAGTCTGTAAGTTCTTCCGCCTAAATATTAAAACTTTCCTCTTCATTTCTTGCTTTTCACATCCCTGTCATTTTATAATTGAGAAAACATTTTAGAAATAGAAGAAATTGCTTCTAAGTTCTTCCCTCTAAATATTAAAACTTTCCTGTTAAATTCTTGTTTTTTACATCCCTGTGATTTTATAATTGAGAAAACAAATTCTTCTTTTTCCACAATATTTATACCCGACTGAATGGTTATTCATCAATTTCAATCTACATTTTCATCTGCAAATCCTTTGAATTTGGACAGATTTAATTTTTTGCAAAAACAGAAAAGAGTTTAAAATTCCACCCATAGTGAGGGGCAACAATAACTGGTCCAATGAGTTGCTGACGAAATTTTAGATCTAAAGAAATTTTAGATTTTTTCGACTGTCTGGTGAGAAAAAAAAAAACGTTAATGAAAATGATAAAATAGCTTTTTCAAGAAATGTCTTCTACTTTTCAAAGTAGTAGCGATTGTCTCAATGTCCATCTCCAAGGTAACGCTTCTAATGTGAACAAAATGGTCTGAATCCTAAAAATTCCAGCTTATTTCACCAACTGTTTAGCTACAATGCTCATATATGAAAATCAAGTACCCTGCACATGTGCGCCCCAGCTATAAGGAGGGTCAGGATCATTTCATATGGTCAAGGTCAAATACCGGGGTCATTTTAAGAAAATAATTACGATTAATTACTTTTCTATTCTTGAAAATAGCAAATGTTTGTAAATGTCATCTTGATACTTGACCATGGCCCTTCTTCACTTGCCTGTGACTGTTACTAAAACCTGCATGTGCTGGTTACTTAAATACTGATACGAGTTTCATGACAAAAATGTTAAGTATTCGGGCCTTGAAAAGTGACCTTGACATTGGGGATAGACATTTGAGTGACGAGCAATTAAGTGACGGATCACTGCCGTCGCTCATTGACTCCCCTGATCACGCCCACTGTCTCTAACAGAAAGTGCCTCTTTCATAATTAACAGTGTTATTTTGCAAACAAACTGTTCGGTCAGTAAGACTTAACAAAAAGTACAATGGTCGGTTGACGAACTAAACGTCGTAACTACAGCTTTAGAAGGCTGTAGTTACGACGTCTTAGTCGCCAAACCGACAAGAATGCTTCATATAAATGTCGGCTGATGTATATGAGTTCAATGTTCACTTACGGTCTAAATGAATGCTTTGACTGTTCGATTGGTTCTTGAGTGACAGTCTGGATTGGCCAATTTCAAAAATGCTTATCAAAAATATAAGCTAACTGAAAATTTCTTTAATACAGGCAAAGCTTTTAAGTTTGACTGACATGGAAAACGGTTATATCTGTCGGTTTGTGTTACACTGTTGTAAATACTCTAATGAATAATTGAATGAGCTGTAGGTACAACGTTTCAGTCGCTAAACCAACAGAAAAGCTTAACAAATATGGCGTTCAAAACTCACTTCTGGTCTAAATGAATGATATCATTGATCGACTGGTTATTTGATGGGCAGTCGCGAAGGGTCAATGGGCCCCTACCGATATCCAGAGTTACTCCGCTTAGTTTTAGTATTAGAGTGACCTCCCTTAAATCTTTGGGTAGTTCCGGTGGAAAATCGCTGATATCGGTATCGAAAACATTAACAGGTTGTTGCCAGCTCATAGTTTGTGTCATTATTGTTGAAACCCTAGATGATCTAGAGAATACTTTATTTTAACAGCTGAGCTTAATTTTTAAAGCTAAGTGACGTTTCATGTGTTTATAATCGTAAATGAGCCGGTATGAAAGTGTATTTTTCGGTTATACCCTTATTCCGGATATACGTATTAATTACCATAAAAAGAGCTTTTTTGATCGAAATAAATACAATGATACTCACGGAAATACATTCTGTTATTTCCTTTTTTAAAGAATTGTTTCACATGTCAAGCGGAGCTTTGAATTTATAAGATATCTACCATTTTACAAACGGGAACTGTTACAAAGAATCTTCATTTCATGACCATGGGAATTTACCAAATACCCTTTTCATTGATGAATATGAAATAAATTTAATCAAAATTTCACTGCATGATCCTAAAAAGCTTTGTAAAGTGTCTGGAGGCTTGTGGAAATGTTGGTTGCCTCTGTAGGTCCTCCCAAGATATATCATTCGTTTCTTACCAATGACAAGTAAGATATATCATTAATTTCTTACCAATCGGCAAATGATAAGGTCATTGTCTGGGAATGGGTAAACCAAACTAATTAATTCAACCTGCACAAGCTTTAGCATCTGATATTAGGGGTGTGAACAAATTTATCCTGGTTTATACGTCCCTGTGGCTTTCAAATTGAGAATGCATTGTGGAAAAAGAATATGATGTTCCACAGTATTTCTACCCTGCTGAATGTTGTTTTTTTTTAATTTATTGTTTTATATATCATTTCATGTATTTAAGTATTTGAGAAAAAGTGAGAAATAAAAAAGTGGAAATATAAAAGAGATGACCGTAAGAAGTGTTACAAAGATCAAACTAAGACAATCTTTTTGAAATCCTTTTAGTTGATACCAAATTCGTATTACTATATTGAGATATATCATGCAATGACATATATGATACAATGTATATGTACTAAATATTCAAATCTTTTTGTTGTAAAAAAGTGATCTTAAACATTTTTTTTTCTTCAGATTTTTCTTACTTAAACATTTTTTCTAAATGAGAAACGTTTTAAAATAGATTTCACTTACCTCTTGCGTTTATAATCCTATTTAAAATGTACAAACTCGCAATTTCCTTAGAATTGGGGGGAATAGCAAACGACTTCCTTTGTTACTTGTAATAAGGGGATATCGGGTGAAAATCAAAAGCAAATAACCGATCATTATGAGATATATCAAGTGTATATCCAAAATACCACCCGTGGTCTATTACGCAATCAGAGATACCGATCAGAAGCGTGTAAGTTACTTGCATTAAAGTTTATGAGAGGACATCGTTAACTTTTAAATTTGATTTACCATTAACCCTTTACAGAAAAAAATCTCAGAACGAAAGAGGATACGAACGAAATTTTAATAGCCATGTGTACCGAAAATAATGGATCTTTCAGACGTGGAGAAAATCGGCGTAAAAAGTACTCTTTATCGCAATATTGTTATTCTTGGTTGTTGTTGTGTGGTTTCCTTGTTTTAATAAGTCTTTTCAAGTTAAAGAAGTAAAAGCAATGATTTCCTACAAAGGACGCCTTTGCTAATTCTTTTTCGAAAATGAGAAGTAAAATATGAAAAACTGGACGAGAATGAAACTGGTTCCTAGGTCGGGATAGAAAAAACGATTAAAACGCGTCAGCGTTAATATAAACTACCACAACAATTCCATATTCTAAGGGTTTTATAAGAGTACTCAACATTCCACTATATCAAATTCTGAAAAAATATCTAATTCTACGCAAAATAGGAGCAATTAACCTCTGATAGTGTACTTTTACTTAGGGACCCAAACACGTCATTTTGCATATAATATATGGTCAGAAAGATAAAACATTAATCAATCTTTAGAACTAGATAAATTCCAAATAATATAAGTCAACCGACTCCCTCGTTAATTAGTCAAAAGAAGGACATCTGGGCAGACGTGTGAAAATCAAAGCAAATAGCCGATCGTTATGAGATATATCCGTATACCACCTGTGGACTATTGCGTAATCATAGGTACCGATTCAAAACGTGTAAGTTACTTAGATTAAAACAGGAGTTTATGGACGGACATCGATAATTCTTAAAATTAACTTACCATTTAAACCTTTGTAGATAAAAAAGATCTCAGAACGAAATAGGATACAGACGAAATATTAAAAAGCATTTGTATAAAAAAAAACGGATCGCTCAGATTTGGGGAAATTCCTTGTAAAATTACTACTTTTACCGCAATACTTTTGCCCCCCCCCGTTGTTGTTCTGTCTGTTTGCATGTTTCAATAGATATTCTCAAGCCAAGCAAATAAAGGCAACAATTCACCATGAAGGACACTTTTGCTAATTTTGTTTCGAAAATGAGAAGTAGAATATGAAAACTGGATGAAACTCGGACGGGAAGACGATTATAACGTGTCAACATAAATAAAAACTACCAAAACATTTTCATAATCTATAAGTATTACAAAAGTACTCAATATTCTTATGCGTGAAATACCGAAAAAATAATTAATTCTCTCCAAAACGGACGCTTTTAGTCTCAGCCCTTATATACTCTTTGTTGAAATTTAAACCGGAACTACCCAGTAGAATCAAGGGAGTTAATTAAAGGGCAATTTTCGGGAGAACTCCGTATATCGGTAGGGGCCCATTCATCCATTCATAGAATAACTAATTAGAAATAAGCAAACATGTTTGGCAATTCATAATTTTATGTCCGTATATTTTTCATGATTTGTCTGCACCTCTTTTTTCATCTTCCACAGATACCTTTTTCAAAGACTGCTCCAGATTATACTACCGAGATGGTTCTTGTTGCTTTACTGGACACACGCTGACGTGCTTTTGTAACCGCAATCTCTGTAATCGTTCAATACCATTTCCAACAACTACATCGAGCAACACGACTGTTTGTTATTCTACGGAGAACAGTTCACGTAAATTTAAAAAGAATTAGTACACTTAAGAGATGAAGAGAATATATTTTTCACGGAGGTATGAACCGAAAAACCTAATCACATAGTATGAATACGCGAAGCGGATTCATACATTGTGTGATTAGGTTTTTCGGTTCATACCTTCATGTAAACAAAAAATATTCTCTTCATTTCTTATAATCTAATAGCATCGAGCGGAAAAAAAAGCTTTACAAATTTTGAAACCTTTTCGTATGGGACTATTTTGTGCGGAAGCACCTTAAATCGCTGCGTGCTCAAAAATTTTTTAATGGTTATGAATAAATTTTTCGACCAATCAGAACACTCTTTTTTGAAAGACGAAAGTAAAAATTCAATTATTATGATTTAACCCATTATCTGACGACATTATTTTAATTAGTCCTTAGCACAGGAAGATGCAGACGGTTTTTTAGCCTGAGATTGCGTAATCAATCTGAAGCTGAAGTTAACTCACGCAACACACGCAGAGTTTAATGTGGAAACATACATTGTACGACTTCGAGTATTTATTAACCCGCTCGATCGAACTCGGTTCAGAGGCAAGAAGGGCCAAGGCCAGAATGGCGTCTGCCTAAACACCTGGACGATTATGCGTGGAAAGGGAAACGCTAAAAGACAGACTTTAATTTTTATAGTAGTGAAAAAGAAATCTACTTATGGTAATTTGGTTTCAAAAGCTTTCATATAATAATTGAGTAAATTCTCCCTTTGACTCATTTCACAAATTATATATAGTGCATTCAGGTGAGAGCTCTGAATTTTGCAAAACTATCAAAAAATTAATGAGTGAATTGATAGAAAGAATTAGGATATATGATATATTGTACAATTATTAATCACGTATAACCCTATCATATTTTTTAGTAAAAATAAGGTGTTTTATTCTGAAATAATATCACTTATTCTAGAGTTAAATTAAAATTAATAAATTGGTTGGTTAGATGAAATTGCTGTATATATAGCTTATTGTGTTGGTCATTCATGGGATAACATTCGGGCTGTCTGCAAACAATTTGGTCGTGCTCGGATTTTCAGCACAGACCAAAATTTCTTTTCCACATACTTAGTGGTATTTAATAATGTCAAGATGCAAGTAAGTTTATCATCATTTTCAAGGTTTATACAACTGTCTGAAATTTAGTTGAAATTACATCTATTTTTTAGGGACGAGTGTTATGTTCAGTAGCTACATCTATTTAGGGTATCATTACGTACAGTCCCTGTTATTTTGATTAATTTGTTACTTGGTCCTGGATAGTCTTGGTTTGTTAATAAAGCAGTGAACACCATCTTGTGTCAAAATATATATTTACCTCCGAATTCTACTCATTGGATATAACAGCGACGTCTGCTTATCGCTTTTGAGAGGGTGTAACCTGGTAAATGACCACCCGCTCCCCTCTCTCTCTCGCTCCATCTCCGTCTATCGCTCTCTTTGCCTTGAGACTGCAAAGCGTACATATACACAACGAAATAGGTCACAGGACTAAACACATCGCCGCGAGAGTACTTAATTCGAACCTGGCTACGTATTTCACATCTCTCTCTCTCTCTCTCTCTCTCTCTCTCTCTCTCTCTCTCTCTCTCTCTCTCTCTCTCTCTCTCTCTCTCTCTCTCTCTCTCTCTCTCTCTCCTGGTATTTCTCACACCAGTGCTACTGAAGGCCAGCGAGCTATTGTCATGATGTGGTGTTCGTCCGCCCGTAATTTTTCACTTAAAAAACTTCTTCTCAGAAAGGGAACAGTACAGAACAGAACTGAACAGTTTTCAAACAAAATTCACGGGAACGATCCTTTGGTGGCCCTTTATGTGCAGGCTGATCTTTGTCTTTACCTCCTGCCCAAACCGGAATATTTCCGGGTTCAGCATGACAATGGTTAAGAGCTTTTGCTTTTAAGAAAAAGGATTTCCATAATGGTCGCCTCATGGACATGGTCGCTTTATAGACATGGTCGCTCGAGAAAGATCGACAGTAATTTAAATTAATTAAGGATTTTAAATGTTTAAAAAGAATGAAAATATGTGATAGCTAAACGAGAGCATTGTACCGAGTACGGAAAACGAAATGACGAATTTCTAGCCACGCCCACTGACTCCAACAGGAAGTTCCACTTAGACTTTGAACTGCATTATTTTGTCGATAACCAGTGCCAGTAACCCGTACCTAAAATTTAAAATAGTTGGTTGGCGACCTTAACGTCGTAACTACAGCTTGGAGGATCTGTAGTTTGGGCGGGAAGTCGTCAAACAAATGAAAAGCTGAACTGCAATGTCGACCAGTGCTGGAGTCCACGCTACAAGTTATTGTGTTTTCCTATAGTTGTGTGTGTGTGTAACCCAACATTGATAATGCGTCGCACTATGAAGACCGACTTGCGTCTACGCTTATACCTTGCAGGTCAAAAAAGTTGAGGTTTTGTAGTTTATGATCCGAGGTCACTTGATAAGTGATCGATAGACAATTATTGATGTTATAATGAAATATATTTAACTTTTCTGGTTTTTTTTTTTTTTTTGGTTGTTGTTTGTTTTTTGTTTTCTTGCTGTTTTTTTTTTTTTTTTTTTGCAAGAAATAAAACGTTAAGGAAAAAACATAAATGAGCATTAAAAGTGAACAATTTACCTTCAAAACACGGGACCGCTTTTGTTATAAAACCGATTGAAATGCTGACGGAAAACCATCTCATATTCATATCCCAGGTTTTAAACAGAAATCCGTCGTGTTATATGACGTCATGTGACGTAATGATGACGTACCGGCGGACTATTTACTAATCCCATTATTTCAGTATGAACCGAAAAACCTAATCCCATTATTTCGGTATGAACCGAAAAACCTAATCACATTGTATGAATCCGCGAAGCGGATTCATACAATGTGATTAGGTTTTTCGGTTCGCGGATTCATACAATGTGATTAGGTTTTTCGGTTCATACCTCCATGAAAACAAAAAATATTCTCTTCATTTCTTATAATTTAATAGCATCGAGCGAAAAATGCAACAACTTAACAAATTTTGATACCTTTTTGTAGTGAACTATTTTGTGCGGAAGCATTCAAAATGGCTGCGTTATCAAAATTTTGTTCATGGAGGTATGAATTAATTTTTTCGACCAATCAGATCGCTCGTTTTTGACGAAACTAACAATCAAATTATAAAGAGGTGAATGAGGAATGGCGATGTAATCCCAGTACAGGGGGACATTTGATGTCTCCAGTGTTTGAAATCTCTAAGGAGCACATTATAAACGAACATTGACTATAAAGATTATGTACATTTAGAATTTTCTTTTTGTACATATATTTGTTTTCAGATGAAAATCGACTAGCAACCGATATACTTGGTATGAAAAGGCAGTGTCTCCAATGAATAGTTCTTATATCAAAGCTGAAGTTTTTATGTTATTCAAGAAGTTATGTCATGAAAAACCCCAAAATCACATAAACAGAACCAATAGCCGTCAAACAATAACATGTTTGAAGATACATTCGAAATCCTAAACCTGCAGTTCAAGCGGATCTTCGTATCTCCAAGGTTGAAAAACGTTTGGCGCATTTACTACAAAGGTACTAAACTGTTATACCGTTATAAGATTAACCCTTTCCTGTTCAATCCCTGGTTTTTACGTCCCTGTGTCTTTATGCTAGTGAAAACTTTGTGGAAAAAGAAGAAATTGCTTGTCACAAGCAATTTCTTCTTTTTCCCCAATATTTTCTACCCTACTAAATTATCATTTTTCAAATATAATAGACTTTAAATTATCGTCTGCAAATCCTTTGAATTTGGAAAGGTCTAGAATTTTCTAAAACAGGGAAGGGTTAAAGTACTTATTTGGTATCATGAACATAGCTATAAATATATATCGAAGGAGAAAATTCATACTTCGAATTTGATTAATCAACATCGCCAAACCGAAGTGCAAGAGGTAATAATTTAATTTTTGGATCTTCTATCAAAAATCAAACGTTCTGTTTGGCTGGCAAAAATCATACATCCACGAACAAAGTTTTGAGAACGCAGCTATTCTGTAAGCTTGCGCACAAAATAGTTTCATAAGAATAAAAATTAATTCCTAAAAAAATTTCTTTTTTTTTTTCGATCGATGTTTTTAAATTGTAAGAAATGAATATAATATTTTTGTTTTCATGGAGGAAATGAAACGCAAAAAGCAATCACACTTATGTATGGTATGAATACGCTTCGCGTATCCATACAGTGTGATAAGTTGTTTGTTTCAAGGAATGATATATATTACTTTTCTGTTGTTTTGCAAGAAATAAAACATTAAGGACATGTGGTTCAAAATATACAAATGATCATTAAAACTGAATAATTTACCTATAAACCACGGAACTACTTTTGTAAAACCGTTTGAAATGCTAACAGAAAAAAAAACCATCTCATGTTTATAGTCCAGGTAGTACTGGTGTGAGAAATAGTAGGAATTCATTGTTAGGTGTTCCAGAAGGTAAAACGGTTGTGAATGCGCAATAAACATTTACACACAAGAATGTAATTTAATTACTACTTTTGTCTCGCATTGACGAATCTATCTCATTTTGTGAAAATGTCGAAATGTAGAGACTATTAACAATATGAGAAAGTGTCTTCTGTCAAAAAGCAATCACACACACTCATTAATATAATTACATTGTTACACTGTAAGATAAAAAGAAAGACATGCCGTCTGGCCTATTTTGTTAAGTCAAAATCCTGTTGTTTGCCCTCCTCTCCCCCCCCCCCCTGAAAAAGCTCTTAAAATAATTCTGGAAAAAGAAGAATTTGCTTGTTACAAGCAATTTTTTCACTATCTAAACTGTTTCTTACCCAAAATAACAAATATTTGTTTTAAATTTCACCAAAGAAAAAATATCGGCTGCCACTTCCTTGAACGTAGACATGTCCATCTGTCGTCTGGTATGGTCTAATTAGTCATCGAATCGTGACTATATTTCATTCCAAAACAACAACAACAAATAGATTTCGCCGGCATATTGCTACTCTAAAAATTCAAAAAAATAAAAAAAAAGAAACTATAATCCGGCGGCGATTATGTTTCACCTGACCAAGACCGACTTACGTCACACTCGCAAAGTAAGCCGCCGTCATAGCGCAGTTGGTAGCGCGTCGGACTGTCAATCTAGAGGTCCCGGGTTCGATCCCCGACGGCGGCACTCTTCCTTTCCGATTATTTGTCTCTCACCAATGGGTCGATAATCGTAGACCTATGTGGGATAGCAGCTGGAGGCTGGGAAAGGATGTGATGGTGGTACTGGTGTGAGAAATACCAGGATTCCATTGTTAGGTGCTCCAGCCGCCGCGATATAACTGAAAGATTTTTAAAAGCGGCGTAAAACCACATTCAAAACATTCAAACATTCACACTCGCAAAATGCAGGGCAAAAAGTTATAGTTTTTAGCTTGTTAATTGACCAGTTGCAGCCGTCAACCAAATGATAAGTCGACTAATGAAATCAATTGCTTAGATTGGAAGTAAACTTTGAACTCCGACATAGGCCGCCATTTCGGTGAATCATTTTTGAAGGTATGGCGGCCCAAATGTCGTAACTGCAGCTTATACAAGCTGTAGTTACGACGCTTAGGTCGCCAACCAGCCATCTACTTATTTGTAGCATGCAACTAGCCATACATCTTGCAAAATAACGCCAGTAAAAATCGAAGCGGAACTTCCTTCCGGAGTAAATGGGCGGGGCCAAAGGAGTCAGTTGGCGAGGCCAGAGATTGGTCAACTGAGAAAACTTAATAAATGACACGAAGACGCTTATTTCGAACAATTCAGTCGCAATTGTTGTGATTTTTTAAAGGTTGTTAGTGACATCTTATCCTCTGTGAAGTATAAGCCAAGCTGTATAACCATCCACCTATTCGCTCTATTAACTCTGACTTCTTGTTCGCTCTATTAACCTTGTAAACCCGACCTTTTCTACCTACGCGTCATGAATATTGGTTGTTTGTTTCGTCGGTTGGTGGTATGGCTGGTTGAATGAGTTAGTGAGTGTGTTATCGATTGATTGGCTGATCGCAATTGATATCTCCTCTGTTCTCTCTTTCTCTCGTTTCACAACGTGCTCTCTACTTCGTACATGTACAATTGACCAATCCTGACTGCCAAATCAAATGTCCAGTCAACCAATGAAATCATTCATTTCTATCAGAAATGAATTTCGAACTCCGATATTGGCCGCCATTTTTTGTTAACCATTTTTGTTGGTTTGGCGACTCAAACGCCTTAACTACAGCTTATTCAAGACGCAGTTACAACAGTTAGGTCGCAGACCAACTATTCTACATTTTTGTTACACACTACAAGTCATACATTTTGCGAAATAACGCCGTTTAAAATCGAATCGGGACTTCCTGTCGGAGCCAGATGGCGTGCCCACCGAGTAAGTAGGTGGGGTCAGAGATTGTTCAATTGAGAGATTTTGCTTCGTATTCCAGATTGAAGAGAAAACGTTTAAAGAATGTGATGGTTTGAAGCTTTTCGGCTTCCGAGCACTTCTTTGATGATCCGGCTCATAGTATGCCCCATTGTATAACCTCATATCATATTTCTCAAATTTTTTTCAACCCTTTTCCAGTCTTGGTATCTATAAAAAAATATTAATCTCATAAATCAGATCAAAATGTATTTTTATCATTGAATAAGCAGGAAAAAATGCTGAACTAACACATATTTTGGCTGCAAGAAACAAACACGATTACAAAAGTACAAACATGGAACATATAATGAATAATGAGTTTTAAACAGACTACCAAAGAGAAAAGAGTGTTAAAAAAAGATATTGTGCACGCAGTTTGTAATTTAGGGGATTCAAGATTATCAATTTTTATAAGAAAAAATGGTTAACAAGTGCGGCGCGTTTCTCGTAGTTTTAGTAGCAATAGCTGCATTTGTGTTTCTAAAGTATCTTCGTTTTACTGGATTTTTTAGTTCAGGTAGAGTGACTGATAACTTACACTCAAGCTATGACTATATTGTGGTAGGCGGGGGATCTGCCGGATCGGTGGTGGCAGCTAGACTCTCCGAGAATCCAAATATCAGTGTGTTATTGCTGGAAGCCGGTGGTGAGGAAACAGACAGTCCCACCTACCATATACCAGGATTTGCATTTGCCCATGCATTCAGCAGTATAGATTGGATGTACCAGATTGTTAAGCAGGACAATATCCACCCACATCGCCAAAATGGACACGAGGAAATCTGGAATGCTGGCCGAGTCCTTGGTGGAGGTTCAATCATAAATTATCTTAACTATGGACGAGGAAGCAAGTATGACTATGATTCGTGGGAAAAACAGGGATGTACTGGGTGGGGTTACAAAGACGTTTTACCATATTTCACAAAGCCAGAAGATATCCAAGATAAAGATCTTAAAGGATCTAAGTACCACGGAACGAATGGGTATCTTGGAGTAAGCGGATTCAGAGATCCATTTTTAACCGACGATTTTCTCGATGCTGGCCAAGAAATGGGGTATGAAACGGTGGATTATAACGGAGAAAAGACAATCGGGTTTAGCCAAGTGTACTGGACTGTAAGGAATGGTGTGCGATCAAGTCCATCAATTGACCTTCTACGGGATGCAATGACACGGGAAAACCTCCATGTTTCCGTTAGAAGCGTTGTAAACAAAGTCATCATTGAGGACAGATTGGCAACTGGTGTAGAATTCGTTAAGAGCGGTCAGAGATCTGTTGTAAAAGCGAAGAGAGAAGTTATTCTGTCAGCAGGCGCGCTTGCCTCGCCAAAGCTGTTAATGCTGTCGGGTATCGGACCAAAAGGTGACTTAACAAAGCTCAACATTCCAGTGGTTTCCGATCTCCCCGTCGGAAGAAACATGCAGTATCACTTATCGATACCACTCTGGGCCAACACCAATAGTACTGATCTGGAAGCGAAGATGCCTTCAATCACAGAGATGCTTAAATACTTATTATTCTATACAGGACCTCTTGCGTCAAATCTTTGTGCCGGAGGAGCTTTTCTCAGAGGGGATGGAAAGATAGATGGTCCACCAGACTATCAATTCCATCTGTTGAGAGCGAAGCTTCCATCTGCGATAACAGGGCTTAAGGAACTTGAATACATTGACAACGAACCGGGATTCTCATTCGTCTACTTTTTCCTTCACCCAAAAAGTGTGGGTGCAATGAAATTGAAGAGTTTGGACCCTGCTGATCAAGCCGTGTTTGACCCAAAGTATTTTTCAAATGACGGTGATATGAAGGAAGCTATAAAAGGAATTCGATTGATCCAGAAGTTCAGCCAAACACCGAGTATGCAAAAACACCAGCTCTCTTTTGGACTTTCCAATATTCCGATGTGTAAACATGAGCAGTTTGATTCGTACCAGTATTGGGACTGTTTTCTGAGGAACACGGTATCTGCTGTTCATCAAGGGGGCACGTGTAAAATGGGAGACCTCAAAGACTCAACAACTGTGGTTGGGCCGGATCTAAAGGTGAAAGGGATAAAAGGACTGCGGGTAATTGATGCTTCAATAATGCCAACTGTTGTATCTGGGATTTTCAACGCACCTTGTATAATGATTGGAGAAAAAGGAGCAGATTTGATCCTTAAGGATTTATAAATGAATAAATACTGATTACTATATATGACAATTGATGAATATCGAGATAACTAAAAACATCAACTACAAAAACAACAGCATGAAAAATAACATAGAAACAAACACACAAAAAAACAACATATCCTCTTGCAAGAGTAGGCGAAGGAGCAATGAAAATCTAGGAAAATATGAGGCATTTATAGGATTGATTGTCTAATTATACAAGTAATTAATTTTAAATGTTTTATATATATCAAAATGGTCACATTAAAAAATCCAAATTCTATAAACACTATGGTGCTCTTATGTCAGTGATGGCCTGGGTATTGAGAAGGATTTTGTGCTGCTCATATGTAACTATGTCAAAACTAATAAAAAAAATGCATTAGATTGATTTTTCTGTTGAAAATTTCAATATTACAAATGACATTTATAAGTGGCTAGTATTTTCTGCATTATCATACAAATAATATCATGTATACATATTCCAGTGCATTATATGTGTGTGTGTGTGTGTGTGTGTGTGTGTACATGTGTGCGAAATGATCTATGTGAATAAAAAATCAACCTTTTACTCAACTGTGTGTAAAATTCGATTGAAAATTTAAGATAAGTTATATATAAACTGGTGTTTAAACAATGGATAAAACAAGTTTAATTTTTGTTTGTTGATAAAAATTTACGGTAAGCTAATATCGTTTAATACGATTTATGATATGACCCATGGCCCTAGATTTAAATAAACTAGTTGAATATTGATGATATTCACAAGGGTGAAATTACACTAGTGTATTTACTATGCAAATGAAATCGAAGCTGACGGTAACGTCTTTTTGCCAAATTGACGTCATAATGCGTGTAATGATGTCATTTAACAAACCGCCGAATATGTTTCGCGGAATATCATATTGATGAATCATTTTAATTTTTCGTGATTTATAGCAAAAAGGAAGGTCATATTTTAGATAGAATATCAAATTCGTGCTCATTAAATACCGGATATATTAAACTCGTCATACTAAACAGATAAAAAGTCGACAGAGCCTCGTTTTTATATGTTTATAGATGGCTCGTGTAATAAATTCGGTATTCAATAACTACTTTTTCAATATCCTTTATATACCCCTATATAACGTTGTTGATTTCTCGGTTCAAACTTTAAGATTTTTGACACGTTATAACAATATTAGTTTATACTTATTTATTTCAGTTCGATTGCGACGAAAGCCCTTGGCTTATAGAGTCGCTCTCGAACACTCACAACCCAGATCTTTTCACGTCCCTGAAAGAGAGGTAGTGATTTAAACCCACTGATACCCAATTCTACAGCTGGGTAGACTGAGGCTGGCTATTAAGTGTCTTGCCCATGAATAAAACCGATGACGGTGGGGCTCGAATCTGTGACCTTCAGATCACGAGTCGAGCACAATGAAAAATATGCAATTTCCTTTGCCCTCCTGCATGAGTATCGGTATAAATTACTTGTCGCCTCTTTTAGCAGCGCAAGACTACTGGGGCCCACAAACAAGATTGCCTCGATGGCAGGGTGGTATAGGTGCTTGACTCATGATCTGATTGTCGCGGGTTCAAACCCCCACCGTCACCGGGTTATGTTGGTGGGCAGTCTACCAAGCTGTAAAATTGGGTAGAAGTGGGTTTAAGCCACTGCCTCCCTTTCAGGGACGCGAAAACGCCTGGACTTTGAGTGTTCGAGAGCGACCATGTAAGCTTTCGTCGCAATCGATCTTAAAAAATCGTATAAACTAAACAAGTTTACTAATATTGGTCTTAAATGGCTGACAAAGACAGGTGGGGTACAGATACAGTTGGCTAATCAAGCTGGTGTTACTACACGTATACTATCAAGAACGCGACATTTTTGTCTTCCTTCTATGAAATTCTTAAGCAGCCACCTCGTTGTAGAGGTCATAGCACAATGGTAGCGCGTAGGACTCCTAATCATCGGGTCCCGGGTTCGTTCTCAGGCCACGGCGAATAACCTTTCCGACATTCTCGTTTGTTTATTTGGCTGCTTGCTCTTTTGTCCGCAAAAACTTGAATGTTGCCATAACTTTTCAATTAAGAGTAAAACAGCCTTCATATTTCAACCCATTAACATACGACAAAATTTTAGTCTGGTCTAAACTGTAAGAAGTTTATGACGACATTTCAAACTGCCTTGAATTTGGGCAATAAACTCCAGATAAGGTGAAATATATTTTGCGACAAAAGGAGAAGTTGCTTATCACAAGCGATTTCTCCTTTTCTCGCAATGTTTTCCTCGGTAATTTTTCCTGGCGTCATAAAGCGGCATTGTGTGGGAATGTGATTAGATCTATGCCGCTTTGGACAATACCTGTCAGTTAGTGCCAAATTCATGGTCGTATTTCAAGGTCAAGTGAGTACGAGGGAGAAAACGGGTCCCATGTATGTTGGTGATGTAAGTTCGAGTCTATCAGAACAGGGACGACTTTTTTTTATCAAACGAATGGAATCCTTTTTTTTTCACTTTATTTGAACGCACAATTTGCACGAGGCATCATATAAGAAAATTCCACTTTAACCCATTCCGACACAATCCCGCATTTTTACGCACCCAAAGAAAGAATCTTTGAAAAACATCGTGAAGATGAAGAAATTGCTTGTAACAAGCAATTTCTTCTTTATCCACAATGTTTTCTATCCCAAAAGATAAAGAATTTAAAAGATTATCAACAATGAATTTTCATCTGCAACTTTCTTGGATTTTGACCGGTCTAAAAATTCTTCGTTTGGAAAAGGGTTAAAGAATAAGTACTGAAGTGTCAGGGTAGGCATCACATAATGATTATAACCGATAAAACATTTACTCTTCTTCTAATATTCTTTTTTTAATGATATGAAAGAATTGAGACAATTCGTGGATTTAAACCAGTTTTAATAATTACCGTTTTATCAATGATCAATCTAGTATATATCGTATAATTTAATGTCTACACATGGATTTAAAAAAAACAGAGAGCAACACTTAGACAATTAAAAGTAGAAACGATTAGAATAAACGATGAAAAAGGCCTAAAATTGATAAAACTGTATAAAAATAAAGGTTCGGAACTGTTGACAGCAAATAATAATACAAAAATTTATACAAGAATGTACATGTGCCTTTTTTCCTCGCCGAGGCCACAAATTATGGATTATCATATTTTTTTTCAAATTTTCTGTTACAATACCATAGGGAGACATATATGAAGATGAGCAATATGTCTAACCCTTTTCCGTTTTTTTTTTAAACTTAAACTGGTCCAAAATGAAAGAGGTTGCATACGACAATGAAAGTTAGATGCAATTTCAAATGAAACTATCCCATGTGGTAGAGAATAATGTAGGAAAATGACAAGCAATTCTTCCTTTCCAACAATATTTTCTCAAGTGTAAAATCAAAGCAACGTAAAATCTCGAGTTTGTACATGATAGGGTTAAAAGATATAGAATTTCCAACTTTAGACTGTAAGATACATGAATCGTACGGAAGGTAGACATTAAGTCCCCTTTTTGAGTAATGCTGAGGAATGAAATGTACCGAAATCAGTCTAATGATAAAGAACGCGAATTGCAAAGTTAGTTGCAAATTTGCCATATGTTAAAGAAATTTCAAATTTTAAAAAGAAGGTCCCTTTTCCATGACGGAGCCTCAAGATGAGATATAAAACACACTTTTAGAGTCGTATCATGAGAGTTCATACACAGAGTTATAAAAGTTTCCTCCAATTGACCAATCGCTGGCCCCGCACACTTACTTCCTTAACCCCGTCCATTGACTCCGACAGGAAGTCCCGCTTCGAATTTAAACCATTACAACTAAATCCCTCCTTTTTACGCCCCTCAAGAACAAAGCTTATGAAAAAATTGTGGAAAATGAAGAAATTGCTTGTATCAAGCAATTTCTTCATTATCCACAATGTTTTCTACCCAAAATGACGAAAAAATTCAAAATTCTATTAACTTGAAATTGTTGTCTACAGCTTCTTTCAATTTGGACCAGTCTAAAATTCAACTGTGTTGGAATGGGTTAAACGGCGTTGTTTTGAAAAATGTATGGCCAGTAACATGTAACAAAAAGTTGGTTAGCGACCAAAATTACAGCTTATTCAAGCTGTAATTACGACGTTTAGGTCGCCAACCAATCATATTACCCTTTTGATACATGCTGCTGGACATGAATTTGCAAAATGACGCCATTTAAAATCAAAGCGGAACTTCCTGTTGGAGTCAATGTGCGGGACCAACGGAGTAAGTGGGCGGGGCCAGCGATTTGTTAATTACGCACCCAATGATCTAAGGTGAAAGACAAAGCCATAATTTGTGCAAGCTATGAATGACCGTTAGACTTGACCCTGGGTGGATAATCGTAAACCTAAGTGGGATAGAAGCTTGAGGCTAGGAAAAGTTATAGTGGTAGTACTGGTGTGAGAAATACCAGGAATCCATTGTTAGGTGCTCCAGCCGCCGCGATATGACTGAAATACTGTTAAAAGCGGCATTAAACCCTATTCAATCAATCAATCAATAGACTTGACCCCTTAAGTCATCAACATGGCAACATGTACAACTAATTTAAAACCAAACAGGAATTGGGGACGTTATTCAATTTCTTTTTTTTAAAATAAAGCCCCCCCCCCCTCTTACTCACGACCAATATTCGCATCTGGTTTATGCATTCAAAACATTAAGTTCACTTACCGATCCTCTTATGTGTGTGCAAACAGCGTATTTGACCAATCACGTATGTCAATCAAGGAATAATCCGACCAATCAAATAATCTATTCAGCCCGGACCTGAGCTTTTCAACTCCGACATTGGCCGCCATTTTTGTTAACCTTTATTGTTGGTTTGGCGACTTAAACGTCGTAACTACAGCTTATTCAAGCTGTAGTTACGACATTTAGGTCACCAGCCAACCATTTTACTTTTTTGTTGCATTATACTTGCCATAAATTTTGCAAAATAACGCCGTTAAAAATCGAAGCGGGTCTTCCTGTTGGAGTTAATGGACGTGGACAACGACGTAAAATGGCGGGGTCAGTTGGTTAAGAGACACTGTACTAGTCTAAATTTTAACCAAATGTAAGCTACTGTAAATCTGATAGTTTTTTTAGAGAGAATATTTCCAGAATCACTTGGGATATTGAGACGAAAAATAATTATTTATACCCGATAACACGTACGATATGTAGCACGTTTTATCTCACTTTAATCTTAACCCTTGTCATGCTGAACCCGGAATATTCTGGTTTTTGGCAGGAGGTGTAGACTGAAATCAGACTGCAGCTATGTGCAGGCTGATCTTAGTCTACACCTCCGGCTTGTACTTTTCCTGTCAGAGTTGTTTATGAAGCTGATTTCTAAAAGAAATATTGATTTTAGAATAAGTTCTATCAATGCTTTCAGCCCTTTGATTTGACAGCATTTCAGTGAGGTAATTCATACAGCATGGCAAGAGTTAAGTAGTAAGAAAATCGATAAAACGGATCAAGATTCGAGAGGGAAGTCAATCGTATACGAAAAGTTCTAGTTCTGTTGTGTTCCGAATTTTGAGAACGGTACCTACCCGAGTTTGGGTATCTATCCTCCGAACATTCTTTCGTCACCAAGCCCAGTCCTGTTATTTACCTACGTTTGCACACCTATATCTTTTCTTATCTGCCAGCGAACGTAATACCCTTTGCGAATCAAATTTTCGTTACTATTCAAACGGCCGTAGTGTTTTAGTACCAAAATGGCTGACGAAAAAGACAAGGGGAATATGGATAGTAACGAGATGCAAATTGAGCACGCGCCAAATAAGGGGATTACGCGAGAGCACTTATTTGTTGTTGGTAGCGTTCTTGTGACGGAATTATGTGAGCGATTGACGTACTACAGCGTGGTGGCCAATATGGTCCTATTTTGCACGTCCATGCTGAACTTTACGAGTGACACAGCCTCCGTCGTGACGCTCGTTTTTTCAGGTAAGTCTCGTCGCAAACGTTTCATTTGGTTTTGTTTTGTTTGAATGGGGTTTTACGCCGCTTTCAACAATCTTTCAGTTATATCGCGGCGGCTGGAGCACCTAACAATGGATTCCTGGTATTTCTCACACCAGTACCGCCATCACATCCTTTCCTAGCCTCCAGCTGCTATCCCACATAGGTCTACGATTATCGACCCATTGGTGGTAGACAAATAGTCGGAAAGGATGAGTGCCGCCGTCGGGAATCGAACCCGAAGTAGTAACAACCTTTAGGTAGCCATATAAACACTTTATTTATCTGTCTGTTTATTCATTTATTGAAACATGTTACTGACCAGCCTTTCAATCCTTTTCTTTTCAATCTCTGTTTTTTTACGTCCATGTGATTTATACTTTTTTAGAAAACATTGTGGAAAAAGAAGAAATTGCTTGCAACAATCAATTTCTTCTATTTTCCACAATATCTTCTACCCTACTGAATGATTATTTTCAAATAAAATCGACTAAATTGTCGTCGGTAAATTCTTTGAATTTTGACAGGTCTATAATAATAATTGTGCAAAACAGTAAAACAAACGTTTTTATACTATTTGTAATAAAACATTTATAGAATCCGAGTATCACTTTTTGATGGTTTGTCAAAAATATTCAAATCTAAGAAAAACATATTTTGGGAATATATCCTTTCCGACGATTGATAAATTTGCTACCTTTATTTCAAGCACTAACAAAAAAATCAATTCTTAATGTCTGCAAATTTCTTGATAGTAGTTTTGAAATACGTAAACAATCCATTACTGATAATTCTTAGTGCTTTTTTTTCTCTCCTTTTTTTCAATGTTCATAAACTTAACCACTCCTGGGAGTGATTTGTTATACATATATTTTATATATTTCATATATATATCTCTGTTTGTGTTTGCAATTTTTTCTTTGTAGTATTTGTAAATGGCCAAAGACATGTTATAATGTCGATATGCTAATAAATGAAATGGTATCTACGTCGAACGTCCAGTTTGAGATCATTTGGCGGGGCCAGCGAGTCACCAATTGGGATAAACAGTGCATGAAATGAAGATGTTTTCATGTGACTTTTTAGCTAGCAAAGCTAGCTTTAAGCTAGCTTTAAAAGCTTAAGTTTACAATAAAATTTTGAGGTGTTCTCAGAGGTCAATGAGTGCAAACCGCCACTGGAGGCATAACCACTAAATTCAATGAATGTCTACGCAATAAAAAGTAGTTCTTCAAAAGCGTGCTATAAAACCCATTCCAACTCAATCCCGCTTTTTAAAGAATCCCAAGAAAAAGCTTTGGAAAACATTGAGGGCAGTGAAAAATTGCTTGTAACAAGCAATTTCTTCAGTGTCCACAATGTTTTATATCCTACAAAAGACTAAGAAGATTACTTAACAAAAGCATTTTTTGCTATCTTACAGTTCTTTGATTATTAACTCTTAATAATTATTTTACCTTTATATTTTCTGTGTACATATTCATTTCTGCCATTCTCATTTCCCCTTAACAAAGTTCAAGATCTATAACTCTAATGACAATTCATGCCCTTCTTTGTTACTTCTTAACTCCTGCGACCTTGCTGAACCCATTACCACACGAACAATTTTAGACTGCTCAAAATTGAGAGGAGTTGCAGACGACAATTTAAAATTTATGAAATTTTATATATCTTTTTTTTCAATTTGAAATTGCTTGTTGTACGAATTTCCTCATTTCTTCATTTCACGCAATGTTTTCCCAATCGTTTTTCCTGAGGGGCGTCAAAACGTTATATTGTGGGAACGGGAAAATAATATAAATGTCATTTTACAACTTAATGTTTCAGGAACCGTCTACATCATACCAGTGTTTGGTGGATTTGTAGCCGATGCTTGGGCCGGAAAGTTCAACACCATTTTAGGATCTGGGTTGATATATTTGCTAGGTAAGATGGAAGATTTTATCAGGAAGCCGAGATTATCATCAAGAACAGGTCGCAATACAATTACTAATACTAAGACTTCTAGTTGTAGCAAAAGCATAAATAATGTTGTGACTTGTTGTATAACTGGATGAGTAGTTGTTTTGAAATAGCTATAGGATATTTGACCTACTGCGGCTGTCAATCAAATAACCAGTCGACCAATTAAATCATTCATTTAGACCAGAAATGAGTTTTGAACTCCAACATTGGCCGTTATTCAAGCTGTAGTTACGGCGTTTAGGTCGCCAACCAACTATTCTACCCTTTTTTTACATGCTTCTGATCATAAATTTTGCAAAATAACGCCGTTTAGAGTCGAAGAGGGACTTCCTGTTGGAGTCGCTGGGCGTTGCAAAAGGAGTCATTTGGCGGGGCCAGCGATAGGTCAATTATGTCTGTAACTTTACATTCAAGAATATCCCATTATATTGACGGATCTAAGTGGTCAATTTAAGAATTTTTTGATCAGTCAAATCATTCATTTTAATTAAAAAGGGCAATTTTTTAACTCCGACTTTGCCCGACATTTACTTGAAGTATTTTGGTGATTTGGCCTCTTAAAGGTGATAACCACTGCTAGTTCAAGCTGTAGTTACGACGTTTAGCTCGCCAACCAACTATTTAACTTTTTAGTACATGCTACCGACCATACATTTAGAAAAAATAGCACCGTTTGATATTGAAGTAGATCTTCCTGACTGAGGTCAGTGGGCGTGGCCAGCGATCCGTAAGTTGTTCTGTTTTACTGTGAAATGAACTGAACCCTTTCCTGTTTTTGGAAATTTTAGACTTGTCCAAATTCAAAGAAGTTGCAGACAACAATTTAAAGTTATTTGAAAAGAAACCAACCTACATGGTAGAAATATTGTTGGAAAAGAAGAAATTGCTTGTGACAAGCAATTTCTTCTTATCCCACATTATTTTCTCAAGTATAAAAAATCAGGGACGTAAATTCCAGGGATTAACCAGGAAAGGGTTTAGCCTTCGGAGCTTCTTTTGGAAAGAAAACAACATTGTTCTTTTTACATTGATAAATATAAGTAATCGTATATATAGATGTACAAGTTATGCTATACCTATATACACGAAATTGACCTTTGATCTCTCACTATAACTTGTTCATCTATATCTTGAATGATATCTTTGTACTGTTTTGATATCATTAGGTAAACATTGAACATTGACATTTCGCACAATGCACTCATCCTGATAAACAGTAAACAATCTTATATTTCGTTTATGTGGACAAAGAAACAATTATTTCAACTTATCGCAGCAAGATTACATTTTTTATACTTTAATCGAAACGTAAACAATCTTTATTCGAAGTTTTTAAAAAACAAAAATAAAAAGTCGAATTTCACCTTAAGTGAAAAGAAAATAACTTTTATGTATTTTATTTTCATTTAACATGTATTTAGTATCCTTTCTTACAAAAAAGATACTAGAAACAAGCTCTATGTTCGTGTCGGGGATGTATCTTTACTTACAAACATGGCCCGCACTATGTCTTTTGTCGTCTTCCTTGTAAAAAACTTATCAATAGATTGATCGATTGATTGGGGCTTAACACCATTTTAACAGTATTTCAGTCATATCGCGGCGGCTGGGGCATCTAACAATGGATTCATGATATTTCTCACACCAGAACTTCCACTACATTCTTTCCTATCCAACTATGGCTTATGATTATCCACACATTGGTGGGACACAATATCGGAAAGGAAAATATGCCGCCGCTGGGGATCGAACCCTTGACATCCCGTGATTTAAGAGTGTGAGTCTGATGCGCTACAGACTGCTCTATGACGGCAGCTATCAATAGACACTTCGATGGAAGCTTTCAATTCAATGAGTAGAATGATGCCTAGTTAAGAAAGACCGGTATTGCCTTATAAGCTATTTCCAAGGGACAAAATTTTAGACTAGTACAAATGAAAGGAGTTGCAGACGACAATTTAAATCATATGAAATTTTGGATTTTTTTACCTCCTATGAGATAGAAAATATTGTGGATAATGAAGAAATTGCTTGCCATTGAAAGGGAATGGGTTAACTCAAACTTCACAATTCAAACTTCATAAATATTAAGTGAAGTCTGAAACTTGATTTTTGAGGCTTGAAGTTTCAAGAATGAAACCTCACTCTCAAAACTTCATGCTTCACACTTCGCATATCAAACGTCACGCTTCATACTGCAAACTTCACAATTCAAACTTCGTATCTCAAACTTCCAAATTCGTAGCCAATATACATCAAAATTGAAATTTTCAGACTATAACTATTTTTATTTTATCCAGTCAACACCGGTCTCTCGTACCTAACGCCCCCAAGACCGCAATTAACCCTTGTCATGCTGAATAAATTTCCTCACTGAAATACTGTCAAATCAAAGGGCTGAAAGCACTGATAGAACTTGTTGTTCAAAAATCAATATTTCTTTTTGAAATCAACTTCATAAACAACTCTGGCAGTAAAAGTACAAGCAGGAGGTGTAGACTAAGATCAGCCTGCACATAAGTGCAGTCTGATCTTAGTCTACACCTCCTGCCCAAACCGGAATATTCCGGGTTCAGCATGACAAGATTTAAAATATCATTCCGTCACTGGGCGACCACTCTACCCGATATAAATCTGGATGTCGCCAACCGACGACTACCTATTTATAGTCGTTTTCCGGTTACCAAGCAAGACGAATGCTTATCAAGCAGGAAGTAGGTTGAAAAGTCGAGGTTGGGTTGAACTGGGTAAATTAGCAATGTAAATGTGCAAATACTTATTTCTGCACAATCTCATGTCATTACAGACGAGCCGTCGAAGTCTTTTTCAAAATATAGTGTGATACTCTTTTCGTGGAGGTACATGACTTTTCACTTCTAGTACAGAGCTTCAAAAACTGTTTTATAAACTTAATTTCGCTTCTTGGCGAATCTCAAGGAAAACGCTTTGGAAGAAAACAATATGGAAAATGAAAACAAACAGTTTCTTCAATATCAACATAAGTCGCCGCCATAGCACAGTCGGTAGCGCATCAGACTCCAAATCTTCAATAATGGGATGTCATGGGTTCGATCCCCGGCGTCGGCACATATTCTTTCCGACATTTGTCTCACTAATGGGTGGATAATCGTAAATCTAAGTGGGATAGCAGCTGGAGACTAGGAATGAGTGTAGTAATAGTACTCGTGTGAGAAATACCAGGAATCCATTGTTAGGTGATCCAGCCGCCGCGATATGACTGAAAAACTTTTAAAAGTGGCATTAAACCTCGTTCAATTAATCAATATGAACAAAGTTTTTTACCCTAAAAGGCAAAGACAAAAGCTACAGCTTGTGTTACGAAGTTCATGTCTCCAAACTATCAAAAAGCTTCACATAAAGGTCGGTAAATTTATGAGTTCGAAGTTCACTTCCAGTCTAAATGAATGATTTGATTGGTCTATTGATTATTTGATTTACTGGTGCTATTCATCTATTGACTTTCGCCGGAATCGATGTCTTTTTCGAGTATTTGTTTTATCAAAGACAAGGAAGGTCCCTTTTACCGCGACAGGTAGCGATAATTTTGCGGAATACCATTTTCAAACTTCCAGGCTTAGTTTTATTACCTGCTTCTGCCGTTAACTACCAAGACTGGTTCGGCGGCGACGAGGACCTAAGTATAGTAAGTATTTCTTTGCCTGCTTTGAACCTATGCTTAACGGCGAATCAAATAACGTCGACGGGAAACCAAATTAAAAAAAAAAAAAAAAAAAAACGAAAAAAAGGGGCTCTATTCGAGTCATATTCACGACATCTTAGTTGTTTGCCGACGCCCTGTTCAAACTGCATTTACGATATTTTTGTCGCTCTCCGACACTTTAATTCAATCTGTTTTACCACATTTTTGCTTTATATAATCCGTATTTACGATAGTTTGTCGTCCACTGACAACTTCTTTCAATCCTTATTTACGATAATTTTGTCGTCCACTGACAGCTTTGTTCAATCTATATTTAAGAAATTTTGGTCGTACAATGACAGCTTTGTTGAATCCCTATCTACGATATTTCGGTCGTCCACTGACAGCTTTGTTCAATCTATATTCACGAGATTTTGGTCGTCCACTGACAGCTTCTTTAAACCCGTATATACGAAATTTCGCTCGTCCGCTGACAGATTTACTCAATCTGTATTTACGATATTTTGATCGTGCACTGACAGCTGTAGTCATTCCATATTTTACGATATTTTGGTCGTCAACTGATATGTTTATTCAAGCTTTATTTACGGCACTTTAGTCGCCTACGAACGAAATAATGATAGTCAATTCGCCATCAAAATTTAGTAAAAAAAAAGCTTGTCTGAAGATATACAGTAGCGACTACCGAAAAACTTTAGAGGAGTTGAGTTGAGTTGATGATTAGTGGCTGATCAATTGACGGATTGATGGCCACGCCCACTAACCTCTGACAGGAAGTTCCATGTCAAAACTTAGTTATTTTGCCAAATTTATGGCCAGTAACATGTAAAAAAAAAATGATATGGTTAATTGGCGACAAGCAATTTCTTCTTTTTTCCACTATATTTTCTCAAGTATGATTTACAAGAACGTAAAGATCAAGGACTGTACGGGGAAGATATATTTGAAATTTTGATGTTACCCTGTAAATAACATTTCCTTTACTTTCTAAATTATCAGCAAAATGTGATATTCGTGAAACATAGCTGTAACACCGGGATGTGTATTTCGATGGCTTAGAGCAAAAACATAGTGTATAGAGCCATGCTATGTTTTTGCTCTAAGCCATCGATTTCATAAACCTTATTTGGAACAACGCGAATTAATATATCGGTTCCCAATAATTTTCAGGAGTCCAGAAGAGGGTACTTCTTTGCTGGTCTGGTTTTTGTTGCCATAGGAACGGGAGGTATCAAAGCTAATGTTGGTCCTTTTGGTGCTCAACAGGTGAAAGATTTGGGACCTGATGCAATTCAATCATTTTTCAATTGGTAAACCTTCCTTAATTAAAAAAAAACTTTCCTCAGAAATCATATGAATAAAAAAGATAAGATAATGACTTACATAGTCAAAATGAAATATTTAAGGCATAAATCTTAACTCATTACCAGACAGCAAATATTTAGACTGGTCCAAATTGAAAGAAGTTGCAGAAGACAATTTAAAGTTGGTGAAATTTTAGATTTTTCTTAACATTTTGGATAGAAAACATTGTGGGAAATGAAGTAATTGCTTTTTTGTTTTCAAAATTATTTTCTAGAGGGGTATCAGAATGCGTCATTATCTGGAAATAGGTTAAAAATAATCTAACCTGAGAAATCGTATGAATAAAAAAATATGAGTTAGTAAATAGTCATAATGAAATGTTTAAGGCATAAATCTTAACCCATTACTAACAGTAAAAATTCTAGACTATTCCAATTGAAAGGAGTTGCAGACGAAAATTAAAGTTGATGAAATTTTTAGCTTTTTCAACTTTCTGGGGGGTAAAAATTTTGAAAATAAAGATATCGCTTGTTTCAAGCAATTTCTCCAATTTCAACAGTGTTTTCAAAAACGTTTTTCTAGTAAAAACAAAGAACGTAATGTAAGAAAGCGTCATTATGTGTTTGAGGCGTTTTAACCCTTGTCATGATGAGCCCGGAATTTTTACCGAAAGTGAACTATGACTTCAGACATTATTGTCAGATTTGCGACTTGGACATCGTTTCTCAAGCTTGTTCAAGCTATAGTTACTCTTGGTCTACACCTCTTGCTTTTACTTTTTCTGCCAGATTTTTTTTTTTTTTTTTTTTTTGTGTGGAAATTTATTTCTAAAAAAAAATGTTTTAACAACAAGTTCTATCAGTGCTTTCAGCCCTTTGATTGTACAGCTTCAGTAAGGGTTAAGGAAGTAATTTATGTATAAGAAGATACCCCCTCTCATTTTTATGGAGCTATGAAGGACACTTTGTTTGAGCCGACCATAATTAAAACAATTTAAATTAGATTATACCTTTAAGGTAATGAACCTTGATAAAGAAAAGTGCAAAAGGTTCTGATTCCATCAGTAAAAATTAATAAACTCGCCACAGTCACTACATCCAATGTTGATTTCAAAGCTAAATCCGAAAAGATTACTAGTAAGCAAAGAAATAACGACCGAAGTATTGCTATGGCCTTATCGATTGTGTCGTTGGAGGAAGTGTATTTGTGCACTCTTGGTAGCATTAGTTAGAGTCAATTAACCTCTCCTCTCTCTCTCTTTCTCGGTCTCCCGGTCTATCTCTCGGTCTCTCTCGGCCTCTCTCTCGGTCTCCCTCTCTCGGTCTCTTTCTCTCGGTCTATCTCTCTCTCTGTCTCTCTCTGAATGTGTCTCTGTGTCTCTCTCTCGGTCTCTCTCTCGGTCTCGCTCGATCTCTCGATCTCCTGGTCTCGGCCACGCGGTCTCGGTCAAGGTCTCTCTAAATTTATCTATCTATCTATAATTATCTATTTATCTATCTATCTTTCTATCTCGTGCGCATGGTACCACTTGAATTAGTTAGGACCACAATGGAAATAAGAGTTTTTTTCCTTTGTCGAATAATCATCAAGCACGCTGTGTGCTGCGCTTGAATCAGACTCTTACCCTAAATGTAAAACTCACGGCAGATGGTAAAACGTGAAATTTCGACCTGATCTCCTGATCCCATGGCTTGATTCTCATAATATAGTAAACACTTGAATATCTTGATACGAGCAGGAGTACTACTCTTGATGAAGGTTTCTCCTTCAAATTTCAAGGTCATCGGAGAAGGTAAAGATCAATTTTTGAATGTTTATTCTATGACATTTTTCTTGTTTCACAATTCAGCACCTGCAGCTGAGCGTTGACACCCTCGTGTTCCATTATATGTAGGCCATTTACCATTTCTTTCAGGTTTTACTGGTTTATCAATGTGGGTGCTATTGTTGCCTATTCTGGTGTCGCCTATGTTCAGCAAGAACAAGGTTTTGACTTGGGGTTCCTTATCCCATTGATCAGTATGATCCTGGCGCTCTTCTTCTTCGTCATGGCCAAATCCAGATACAAGCAAACTGCTCCAGGAGGTAAGTTGCGCGAATATAGGAAATATTCGGAATATCCAATTAATGCTTTATATAGAATAGATCTGATTCGTGTAAAAATTCATGTAATTAACATAAACATATTTTGTTTGATTTCTTACACCTCAGCCTGTGTATGACACGTTCAGCCATTAAACATGTGCGCTAAATAAAGATCCAGATCAGCCTGTGCATCCGCACAGTCTGGTCAGAGTCTTCACTATGTGCTCTACCGATGGATAATGAAATAAAACTTCTCTATGCGGTCAGCAATCATTCTAAATGCCCCGGGTGGCTGCCCATGCTGCTCTTTGTCTGAACTTAATGCACGTGTAAAATGGTTTGAAATGTCGTGCTGATGCTCAATCATTATCTAAAATCGAAGTACTGAAAAGCACTGTAAGCTAGCAAATCATTCTTTTGTTCCATAATCTTCTTTGTCAAGCGTTATCAGGTTAAAGAAACGATGTTAAAGAAACCAAGGAGTTAACCCATCCCCATATAACCAATCCTTTCTACGCCCCATAAGAAAAAAGTTGTGGAAAACAATTTGGAAAATGAAGAAATTGCTTGTTACTAGCAATTTCTTCATTTTCAACATTGTTTTCTACCTAGAGAGATAATATTTTAGAATTTTCAACAATTTGAAATGATCGCCTTCAACTTCTTTGAACGATATGTGCTCAAGTGGGCTAAAATACCTAGGAGAATAACTTGCAGGCAGAGTTTGAAATATTCCTGATATAGATAAGAACTTCTTTTTATGGCGTAGGCATTTAACAGATTTGGTAGTTAAGCCTCCAGTGGCAGTTTGCACTTGTTAAACTTTGAGACGACCTCAGAATTTTGTATGTTAACTTAAGCTATCAAAGCTGACGCTTTGCTAGCTAAAAAAGCTATAATATCAACTTTTTCTCAATACATTAGTTTCGAAAGCGAAAAATTCCGCGTATATTTTACTACTCTAGCGAATCCGTATGGAATTACTGCTATTGTTTAATGTCCTCGAATATGAGTATATTGTAACTTATAAAAGAGCAGTCCATTCAATAAATGAATCTGCTATACCATTTCTATGTTCTAAATGCCAAGTATGCAGGATTATATGAGATAATTAGATGATTAAACGAGACTTACCTTGGTAAGGTGAAGTTTGGTCATAATTTCATCCATCACAAAATTCCCTCCGGGCTCACACAGATTAAGGACGCAGCAGACAGCGGCCAGGTACATCATATTTTAGCGTAAATGAACGACACGCAATATCATTAAGAAATTAGGTTTTCGGGTGGTTGTGGGTGGGCGTGTGAGCCCGGAGGGAATTTTGTGATGGATGAAATTATGACCAAACTTCACCTTACCAAGGTAAGTCTCGTTTAATCATCTAATTTCATCCCAACACATAAATTCCCTTCCGGGCCTCACAGATTAGTTTAGAGTGAATTTCTTGATATATTGCGTACGAAAATAAAAACAGGCATAATATTATCTATATAATAGAAACATATAAGAAAATAATGAGGATTAGATGTAATCCTAGATAATAGACTTTCCAGCTAGTTATTCATTGAATCAATAAATTTCTACGAAGATGTTTAAATTTAGTTGTAAAACGAACATATTTTGCATGCGAAGAAAGTATAAATATAAATCTGAGGCTAGGAGGTTCATATACATGTATATCCTATATATCAACTGTCCTCATAGTAAGTATAACAAACATATTTGAATGCTGATTTATCAGGTTTTGCAATGAATTTTACATTCTTCCTGTGATATTGTGTTTTGACCAAGCACTTGCTGTTAGTTGTCACAATACAACTTCTTATCGACACTGTATTTGCATTTGGCACAATCAGGTCCTGTATGTTCGAGAACAGTAAAAACAATGTTTTACACAACAGTGTTGTAGGAGAATGAAAGTTGAAAGATTTCAAAATTATTTTTCGTTGTGTGTATTCACTCCCTAAGGCAGTGCCAACATGCTGATGTCTTGATAATTTCTTTGACTAATAAAGCGAGATACGTTTTCCCAAGATAGAACTGGTCTCATGGCCATTTTGGCATGGACCTGACCAATGATCCATTGGTCCTTTTTGCTCGGACCTAGTCACAAAACTTAAAGGTCATTTGAGAACTATTAATTAAATGTGTTTCTGTAAGACCATGTTATCGTCCTTCTGAAGAATTCATGTAATATTTCAACATGATAGCACTATTTGTGAACATGATTTAACACCATACTTGCGCTATAATGTATAAACGGATTGGTTTGCGATTTTCAGTTCCTGTAGAATTATATTCGACCAATGACTCGTGTTTTAACTTCAAGAGACAGGAATGCCACAATTAAGAACTACATGTATTGTAATTTAGTGCCTTCTGAAATTATCAGTAACAAGTAGCAGTTCAAGGAGATTCCCTTTGTTTATGCATGAAATTATACAAATTACACACTGTTTTGTTATATTCTTATACTATTCTAAATCATGAAATTATACTAATAACATATACTAATACACTGATTCCTATATTCCGTCAGATAGATTTGTATACGGATCCGGTTTCAATGTTATAAAAATATGCAAGTGCGTACAACGATGCTTTTTTATATATATATATATATATATATATATATATATATATATATGGGGGTAGTAGAAAGGCATTTCCATTCTCTCTATGAATATTATAGTTGTTTTGGTGTGTTAATAAAGCTCTTGTAGTTTTCGTGATGTCATTTTAAAGACGATCCGTGATCATTTTAAGGCGTATGGACAACCTAATAAGCTTAAAACCCGATGGGCTAGCTTTTGATCTTCTAAGTAAATGAGGTAATTTGCTATGGTAGAATGGTCGTCTTAAACACTTTAAATATTTTTGAGTGGCATTGGAGATATGTTATTTTCAAGTTAATCTAATTTCCATTAAACAGTCGTCAATCTAAAACTGAATATTTCTGAGGAACTTGAAGAAGGTCATAAATTTGAAAATCATAGATCATTTAAAAGTATGTTGAACTGATATTGGAAAAGCGAGTAAGAGTCGACTTCAGTCCGTGCTGTATATTTACTGACTTCACCGAGATCGAGTGCTATAGTAACTAAGGCTGCTAACTGCAGTTAAGGACCGAAGAAAAGAATGCGAAAAGCTAACAGTAAAACTCCGGTAATGTACTGATAGGCAAAGTCCGTTGATATCCTCATCTACTGTGTTAAAGGTATGTTCGTGAAATAAAACCATAATCCATTGAATGCAATTTATCATTGAAAATAAAGGACTATGTGTAGTCTTCTTGATCGTATTAATTGTCTTAACATAAACTGCCTTATGGTATCATTGTGTGTGTGTGTGTGTGTGTTTCCGATAATGTAATTAATTTGATAACCTGTCAGTTTCTGTTGGGAATTTTGTAGTTCGTTCACCGAGAAGAAATCCATGACTGTGACTAGAAAAATAAGAATTCACTGCAAATTAGTGCCGTTAAGTCATGCAAGACCGCGACGGCATGATGAGCTACATCAGACTGAGTGGAACTCCTAGTCCAAATATTGGAAGTTACATATTGCATCGAATGCGACCAGTTCAAAACTAGCATCTTCGCACTCGAAGACAGAAAACCTTTACTTGTGGAGTTAGTTGTATTTAATTATTACGGTTGTTAAAAATTTATACCCTCCACAAAAAGTTGCATTGTCTGCCCTATTTATTCATTTCGGTATGTTCATAATTATTATTATTATTGTCGTAGTGGGAAGAGGTCTATCTGGGATTTGTTGAACTCGGACTGTGTCTCTTGTCTTGCCCCCTCCCTTGTCTTGTCAAAATAGAAGGACACTTTTTTGCCGACACCAAGACTCTGCTCGTGTCGTTTACCGAAACTAAATTTCGCTTAAGAATCGTAAAATAATATGTTCAGAGGAAATCAACCTGTTGTATGCAGTGTTTACAAGGCGCGTTTGAATCTCTTTTGCAAGGTTTCTAAATTACACAATGCCCGAAACAACAAATCTGTTGTATCCCCTGGCTGGGCCTCTGGAATGAATTCCGTCATTTAGCCATGATAACTGACCCTTTGTTTGGGGTCACTCAATACCCCGGTCATTAGCCCCAAATAACCTGGGCTGGCATCACGTTGAATACACACTCGTGCATTGTATTATCAAGTCGATGTCATGCAGTATCTCGTCTCTACAACTTGCAGACGACGTAGTGCACAACGCCTATATTTTTCAGAAATGCGTCAATTCCACACTGGTGTTCCAACTTTGGTGGTGATCCCTCGAAGATCAAAATGTAGATCTATATGGTGAGCCTTAGCCTCAGAATGGTAACGGAATCTCTGGCTATAACCGCTTAGAATTAAAGAACTGCTTACTACTACTGTTGGTTCGCTTTGTTATAATGTAGTAGTGTGCAATTCGTAAGAGGGATAGTTGTGTCTTGAAATTTATCGAAACCAGTATTTCGAATAAACTTCAAACGCATTTCTAGATTTCTATCTAAGTATTCGAGCTATTTTTATTAATCTACACGATACTGATAATAAGTAATGAATCGGGATCGGATCTGTTTCCGCAGCTCTGTGTTATTACAACTAAATAACACTATTTACGCAGATCTTTATTAGATCTTGGTTTAGCTATTTTAAGGATATAACGACAATTCATTTTTAGCCCCTTTATGTCGTATACGCGTATAGAAATTTGGTTCAATGTTTAGCATCTAACGATGTATTTTGTTACGAGAATCAAATAAAACGTTCAACGTGTTCCCAAAGTCAATAAGCTCGCAGCAATGCAAACTTGTGCCATCATTGTGGAAAAAAGGGGAGATGGTGGAATGCGATTTCCATTGTCCAATACTTTACAATCTAGTCATATCAATTATGTAACCGAGTTTGCTACTCGGGACATCCATTTTAAACCAAACAAGCGTAAGAGTTCATATGAAACGTGGTGTCCGTTTCAGTAAGTCGACAAACCAATATTATGTAATGTTCATCTATCTTAGTACATCTACGAAAAGTGGTAGCCACTTAAATAGCCTAACGTTAGGGTAAGGTAAACGTGGTTCCCGTTTTAGCCCTCCTGACAGTTAGCCATTCACCAATGTAATTTCGACTTCAATATGTTAGAGTGAGAAAGTTGGTGCATTTTTGATAGTCCAACATTCGTTGAAAAAACGTGATTTCCGTATCAGTAACCAAACGGTTATGAAACAATCTGCCATTGCCTTAAATGCGTTGGTGAAGAGTGGTTCCTATTTAAATAGTCCAACGTCTTCGTTGGTGTAACATGGTGTTCGTTTCAAATAACGAAACTTAACCAACGGTTATGCAACAATCGAGCGTCGGCGGATATACGTGTTTTTTATTAGTATAATGCTTTCGTTTGTGAAAATGGCAGGCCTATCCGATTCTGTTTTCAACCTGTTACGTAACACTCTTATTTCGACTAAAAAAACCTGGGCGAAAAATGGTATGCATTTCAATGACTCAGCGTCTTGTTGGTGAAAAGTGGTATCCTTTTCAGCTATTCAACGCTTGTGCAACATACAAATTTGGATTGAAATACGCGGGCGAAAAGTAGTATCCTTTTCAATGGCACATCGCCTTCGTCGGTAAAAAAACGGTATCCTTTTTAAGTAATCCAACGGTTTCTCCACAATCTAATTTGGATTGAAATACGCGGGCGAAAAGTGGTATCCTTTTCAGTTGCCCAGCGTCTTCGTTAGAGAAAAGTGTTATCCTTTTCAGTAACCCAACGGCTACGCAACAATCTATTTTTGATTGAAAAACGCGGGCGAAAAGTGGTATCCTTTTCAATGGCCCAGCGTCTTCGTTGGTGAAAAGTGGTATCCTTTTCAGTAATCCAACGGTTACACAACAATCTATTTTCGATTGAAAAACGCAGGCGAAAAGTGGTATCCTTTTCAATGGCCCAGCGTCTTCGTTGGTGAAAAGTGGTATCCTTTTCAGTAATCCAACGGCAATGTTGCGTGTTCCAGTAAAAGGAAAAAGTGGCCAGTTCACTTGAATATAAGAACAAAATAGATCCTACCTGAACCGTTCTGATCTCACTTCATTGGCTTTAAATAAATCCTGTTAATCGAAATTATGGCTTATCACTCTCGCCGCGTGTTCATTGCTAACGGTTATTTTTTGACATATTGTTACTTCACTTTACAAATCACAATTATCACTCAGTGTTATTTTCATATTTCTAAATAATTAAGGGAACTATACAAAGAAACATTATTTTTC
Source organism: Fragum fragum (assembly GCA_946902895.1). Taxonomy (NCBI): domain Eukaryota; kingdom Metazoa; phylum Mollusca; class Bivalvia; order Cardiida; family Cardiidae; genus Fragum; species Fragum fragum. The sequence continues at coordinate 23,501,585 of OX336365.1, read as the reverse complement.
TCGTCTTTGCCTGACCGCTAATTGCCTCGTTATGATGTACCTGGCCGCTGTCTGCTGCGTCCTTAATCTGTGAGGCCCGGAAGGGAATTTATGTGTTGGGATGAAATCTAAGAGCTTTGCCCAGGTTTTCTTCTTTTCTTCATCTACACTTAAATAAAAGTGTTATTCAAACACAAAATGCCTCTATGATCATATTGCTTCATAAGTCTCGACACATTAGTCAAATTGTTTTCATGTTGTCCTCCCTTTCGTGCAAATACTCATATAGAGCTCGAAGCTAGCTTAACCATAGTCATGCCGAACCCGAATTATTCCTATTTGGGAAGGAGGTATAGACAAAGATCAACCTACACATATGTGCACTCTGATCTTAGTCTACACCACATACTTGTCTCAGAACTGTTTACAAAATTAGTTTTCAAAAAAAATATGGACCTGTAACCAGTGCTTTCAGTAATTTCAGTCCTTCGATTTTAGTACAAATCTAAAAATGATTTTATTCAGAATGACAAGAATTAGAACTAACCCTTCTTGAAAATACGAAAGGATCGAAAGCGAAGTTCTGGAAGTGAACTTTGTCTAAGCTATCTTTAATTGATTGATCTCTGGCCACGCCCATTGGGCTCCGATAGCGCCTTCTAAAATTAAACGGCGTTATTTTGCAAAATGTTTAGCCAGTAATATGTAACATAAAAGCTAGATGGTTGCTTTGGCGACCTAAACGTCGTAACTACAGCTTGAATAATTTGTAGTTACGACGTTTAGGTCGTCAAATCAACAAAAGTACTTCACATAGTTGACGGTTAAGGTCCTTCCAGTCTAAATGTATTTTTGGTTGTCCTATCAGTTGGTTGATTTACAGCCGAGATCCGCAAATCGGTGGGATATTCTTGGATCACAGATTAAACTATATTTGGAATCCGCTCTTCTTTGTATCGAATCAGTTAATTTATTTTGGCTCTTTATTATTGTAGGTAGCGTTATCGGACCTACGCTCGGAGTTTGTGTTACAAGCTGCAAGACTTGTCCTAAACCAACATTTGACAATGCTCGAAAAGAAAATGGCGGAAAATATACGAATGAAATGGTTGAAGGTGTCTGGGCTGTAGTGCGTGTACTTCCGGTATTTGGTCTGGTTATCATCTATTGGGCAGTTTATTCACAGGTAAGTGTACACTTATATATTAAGAAAACGAACAAAACTTTAGAACCGTCCAAATTCAAGAAAAAATTCAAAATGAATATCAGCTGAAATAGTCATGGAGTTCTATTTTTGATGATATACCTAATTAACCCTTGTCATGCTGAATAAAATCCTCTACAAAATTGTGCTAAAATAAAAGGACTGATAGCACAGAAAGTACTAATTTTAAGTTGGTATTCTATTATGAAATAAATGATATAAGCAAAGCTGGTTTGGAAGTGACAAGCAGGATGTCTAGACAAAGATCAGACTGCACATATGTACAGCCTGATCTTTGTCTAGACCTCCTGCCAAAACAGGAATATTCCGGGTTCAGCATGAGAAGAGTTAATAGCATAGGACACGACAGAAAAAACTGGCGTCAAATACAGTTCAATATATGGAACAGTTAGATGGCGTAGCTTTACTCTTGAAATGTGGTTACCTTGACATCTCACGGATCGCTGATCACATCGACTGACCTCCGATTTGGCACTTCGACTAACTTACTAAACGCCATTATTTTGAAAACTATGTTGGCAGAATCATAAAAGACAAAATGTTTGTGATGACATAAATATCGTAACTATAGCTTGAACTAGCTTGAGAAACGATGTTCAAGTCGCAAAGCTGATAATAATTTCTGAAGTCAAAGTTCACTTTCGGTAAAATAGAACATTGACTTCATGTAAGAATGAATGTTTTGATTGGTCAATCGTCATTTTTTGTTTGTTGTGTTTTTGTTTGATCCGATTTTTTGTTTTGTTGTGATTTTCGTTTAGAAATCTATTAATTAACATCATCCTTAATCAGACGACAATTTTACGGTTAAAGGGTCTACGAGTCTTTGAACTTTGACTCTGCAACCCGAATGAACGAGAATTTTTTATTCTAAAGAAAACGGCTTTAGCTACTCTGTACAAGCTGGAGGAAAGGCATTTTTAAAAGAAAATGCACTTTTCAAAGACGCACATTTCATCCTATACCACTTCAAAGACAGATATACAATACCAATTTATAAGTGAACAATTTCGATCAGATAAAAGATAATAGAAAATCTGAAATATTTTCTGGTAAATAGAAACCATTGATTTTGATAATGAATATTTCGAAGTTCACACAAGGTACATATATTAAGATGGGAAATTTTTGGAATACGAAGCGTCTTGAGGAAAAAGTCAATCATATCGTCGTTAGGAGCCCAAAATATCGTAACTACAGAATTATTCAAGGTCTAGTAACGACATTATGCACGCACAAAGACGATAGGACTTGTTTACCGATATCGGACAATATCGTACGATTCATTCTGTGACAATGTTATGTCATAAGACGCTAAATAGAGCGGACCTCTTGGTCGTAACTCTTTACAGTTCCGTGACGGTCTTTTTACCATAACGGGTTGAAAAATGCTTATTTCATTTAATTTTACAGATGAGTACATCATTGTTCTTACAAAGTGAGAGAATGGACATATCAGTTGGTGGTCAGAGAATGCCGGCGGCGGTTCTCAACATCTTCAATACATTGATCATCATCATTCTTATACCCATCATGGATCGAGGAGTCTATCCATTACTGGCAAAATACGGCAAAAGTCCAACAAACTTACAAAGAATAGGTAGGGATCGGAATTTATGGACAGTGATTGTTATTTGAAATTCTATCTAGATATGAATATCCACCCTTAGTCATGGTAATACTGCTATTCTTTTATATTTCAAAGAGATTGTTTATTGTGATTTTTATGTTCTTTCGGATTTTACGGGCACCGTCGGCACAATTCTTTGTATTAGCCTTTAGTTATCCCGAATTTTGGAGACTTTTTTATACTCGACAGGTGTTGGTATGGTACTTGCTGCCTGTGCCATGTTGTACGCAGGAATACTAGAAATCATTCGTAAAAATCACATTTCCAGTCATGGATATATTCAACAAACATTGTCCGATGACAAGTTCAACGCCTCGAAGATCTCAATGTTCGCCCAGATACCAGAGTTTGCTTTCATTGGTTCAAGTGAGGTGTTCGCTTCAATATCAGGTACAACATTCGCGTCATACAGGCCGTTATCTTTACCCCTTCCTACACAGCAATTTTAGACTGATCCAAATTGGAAGAAGCTGCAGACGACAATTTCAAGATGATGGAATTTCAATTCTTTCGATGAGGGGCATAAAAAGGAATGATTCTTTTGGGAATGGGTTAAATACAAAATGTTATCGAAACTTGGACTTCAAAGTTCTTGGCCCATGCTTTGGTATGACGGTTTGACATAATGAAGAATGAATAAAGGTATCATGAAAATAATGTTAAATTGATGAATGATAAAAATAGGGATGCTTGATACCATTCAAAAGAATACATGTTATATACATTCAGATCGCAGTTATATTTAAGAAATGAAGAGAATATAGCTGCATGCTCAAAACTTTCCTCGTGGAGGCATGAATAATTTCTTCGGCCATTCAGAACACTTGTTTTGGACAGACGAAACTAAAATTATATATCATTGTTGGTTGGTCTTAAACAACGGGCGAGTACAAAAAACAACAACAACAAAAAACAACAACAAAACACAGCCATCAACAACGAGTATGACCAAGCACACCGTGTTCAGTATATTACACTTTGCTCGACTTCATAGTAATAGGTTGATGCCTAGAGGATTGCGTTAGAAGTCGGCATCTTCCTATAATCCACATGTAGTATGAAAATCCTGATTTTGATGTTATCGAATGTTAATCTCTTTTATTATAGGTCTAGAGTTTGCCTACACCCAAGCTCCCCAGTTCATGCAGGGTCTGATCATGGGATTGTTTTTGATGACGTCAGGCCTTGGAAGTTACGTAGCATCTTTGATAGTGGCCATTGTGAAAACATGGCGATCATCAGGTAATAATTTAATTGTTAGTTTCGTCTATCAAAAACGAGCGATCTGATTGGTCGAAAAATTTAATTCATACCTCCATGAACACAATTTTGAGCACGCATCCATTTTGTATGCTTGTAAAATAGTTCTCTACAAAAAGGTATCAAAATTTGTAAAGTTTTGCTTTTTTCGCTCGATGCTATTAAATTATGAGAAATGAAGGGAATATTTTTTGTTTTCATAGGGTATGATCCGAAAAACCTAATCACACTTATGTATGAATCCGCTTCGCGTATTCATACAGTGTGATTAGTTTTTTCGGTTCATACCTCCACGAAAACAAAAAATATTCTCTTCATCTCTTAAATAAAACATACCTAGCTATCACAAGACTCACCGTTGTGACCCGTGTCACAAAGCGAGAAACCACTCTAACGTAGGGTCGAATTCATGCTTAGTAGATGTGCGTGGATGTACTTTAGCCAAACGTTGCGCTGGATTATCAAAATGAATGAGACAGTTGGTACAAGTTTTCAACCGCTAGAGGCTTATCACAAATGCGAAGTTGACTGTTTGAAAACACAGTGACGCGATTATCAATACTTATTCAATGGATGATACGAATTTTAATTTCAAACTGTCCGTAAACGACGGTAGAAGATGTGATTACGTCACTTAAAGATTGGTTACAAAGTCAGTGTGGCATTGGTTAGCATGTGCCTATACAGGCGTGGAAACGGTTTGACGTTTCTGTTTTTTAATGGGGTTTAACGCCGCTTTTAACAGTATTTGAGTCATATGGCGGCGGCTGGAGCACCGAACCATAGATTCCTTGTATTTCTCACACCAGTACTACCACTACATCTTTGCGGATCCTCCAGCTGCTCATCCCACTTAAGTTTACGACTATCCACCCATTGGTGAGAGAAAAGGATAATTGCCGCGACCGGAGATCGAACCCGGGGCCCATGTTTAGGAGTCCGACGCGCTACCAACTGTGCTATGGCAGCGGCTTGGAAACGGTTTGAAAACTCCGCTTCTTTGAACAAAGAGTCTTCATTCTTCAATAGTTTGTTGGTACGATCTGATGAAGCTAACATTGCAGAAAGCATAGATAAAAGGCAACTGTATGGCCTTGAGACCCTTGAGAGCATCTAAGTCCTACGCTCGAGTCCTGGTTGACCTTTGAACAGAATGATGATTCCTATCTGTGTATAGGAACACATTTTGTCTAGGGATTATCATTGTGTCGCTACTATAGCTAAGGAAAGCTGCAGTAAAGAGATTTCCGGACTCAACCAACATAGCAGCCAGTATAACAGTTTAGAACTTTAAGTAAACGACGTACAGCAGCTAATTAAACCACGGAAAATCGTGTTCAATTCGAATCATGTTTACCCTTGTCATGCTGAATTATTAATCCTCTGTAGATTTTCAGTATAATCAAAATGCTGAAAGTACTGGAAGCACACATTGTAGGTTGATATTTCTTTTAAATCAATTATCTCATAAACAGTTCTAGTTTAAAAGAGGACAAAACAGATAGTGTACACTTAGATAAGACTACATATATGTGCAGGCTGATCTTTGTCTATATCTCCTGTCGAATGCAGGGGTTAAGTTAAATCCTATTTCTATACGTCCGAAGAGTCGTATTATGTAACGACCCTGTAGGCCCTCGGTCCATCTATCTGTCTGTCTGACTGTTAGTATTTTGTGTGCATAACTCATTCTTCAGTTTTAATAGGAATGAACTGAAAATTGCAACAATGAATCTCCATGATGTCTAGTTGTGCATGAGATATAAGATATTTAAATCCCTCAAGTCGTTTCGGAACTATCTGCCCCTGACTAAAGAAAATAGCTTAAAATAACAGTGACCCCATTTGGGTGTATGTGCGCTTCTCTGTGAAGCTCATGTTGTTATAACAGACTTCTCATTGATTTTTATTTTTTCGTTAGAATTCTGTCTAAAATTTCAAGACGTACAGACCGTCGGTTCGGAGTTTGAAGGGGCTATGGAAGGTCTCCTGAGGCTTCTTTTAATCTAGCTTCATATTATGCAGAGCGTCTTGTATAAAACAACCACTCATGGGACGTCCAAAAAGTGGCCGCTTAATAGAATGGTCGCTTAAAACAAATTTTATGAAATATATAAGGATTTAATCGAATGCAAACATGAATTATTGTCGAATTATGCCTAGATCTATGTTGTTAAGACTCAATAGAATCGTGTCATGGTGACGATACGATTCTAATGAGTTCCAACAATATTCGATTTAGGTAAGATACGACCACTTCTATAGAAAGAATTTGAGAAAGGAATTTCGATTGCGGTCGCTTGATGGAAGTTGTCGCTTAATAGAAATGGCCGCTCGAGCAAGATCGACTGTAATCCGTATCGCTATTAACCCTTGTCATGCTGTATAAGTCACTTTTGAATTGGTGTAAAATCAAAGGGCTGAAAGAACTGATAGGACTTGTTGTTCAAAAAAAAAAAAAATATATATATATATATATTGAAATCAATTTCATAAACAACTCTGACAGAAAAAGTACAAGCAGGGAATGTAGACCAAGATCAGACTGCACTTATGTGCTGGCTGATCTTAGTCTACATCTCCTGCCAAAACCGGAATATTCCGGGTTCAGCATGACAAGGGTTAATGCATTCTATTTTCTTTATATTACAGAGGCGTCGGATTGGTTCCCAAAAGAGCCCAACGACGGACATCTTGAATACCTTCTTTTTCTTCTAGCAGCATTGACCATGATCAACCTGCTAGCTTTTATCGTCGTGGCAAAATGGTACAAATATAAGAACGTCAATGAAAATGTTCAAAATGACCCGGAAGCCGGAAGTGCCGAAATGAGTTATGGGAATAATTATCAAGATGACCCGGAAGTTGTTTCAGGCTCAACGTATGGCACGAAAGACTATGGAGAAGATGGAAACTATCCGTCAGTGCAGTTTGAAAACAAGGCATTTGAAATGGAGGAACCCCCACCGTATGAATCCGAGTGGACGAGACTATAATTCATATTCAAAGGTGCGAGTCAATGGAAAGTTATGCGGATTCTTAACCACGAACCTTACAATTGATATACAAAAAACTGCAAGAAGCGAAAATGTTTCTTGTTTATGTGTTGAAATTCTATTCTTCTCTTGAATTATCATCGAAGATTTTTTTTTTATTTTTTTGAAGGGGCGGGTTCTTACTGTTATTCTTTTGTTTTATCTATTTTTTTTTTTCGTTAATCTATCGTCGATACCTTAAAACGTGACGGATTGCTGGTCCCACCCACTTGGCCCCGGCAGGAAATAAACAAAATGATCCGCCTGAGTTATACAGCTTGAGAATTCCGGTTATGGTCAAAGTGAAAATAACTTCAATCGTACAAGAGGGTTTCGTCTAAAATATTCCATGATCGGAAGAATAGTCTGGACAGGCTCTAGCGTACAGGATTTATCTCAATTTTGAACCCTAAAATAGGTGGGTTAGAGTGGTTGTGCTATTTTCAGTGCGAGTATATGGTAGAAATTCACAATAGGGACGCCCTTAACCCATTCCCACTCATAGACGCGTCTAGACGCCCCCAAGGAAAAAAGCTTCCGAAAACATTGTGTAAAATGAAGAAATTGCTTGCTACAAGAAATTTCTCCATTTATCATAATGTTTTCTATCCTAAAAGTTGAAAAAAATCTAAAATTTCATAACCTTTACATTGTCGTCTGCAACTCCTTTCAATTCGGACCAGTCAAAAATGTTGTCGTCTGGTAATGGATTAAGTAGCTCCCTTAAGAATGTGGAGCTTTGATACGGATGGGTGATTTAGCGGGATTCACTGAATATCGACTACCCAAGCTTCTATCTGATCATAAATTCACACAGAAAGTCGCTGGATTTTATGCCTTACTTGATGATTATACATGGACAATAATTTGATAACGTCAACAAACGAATAAATTGTAAGTTCAGATAAGAATTTTATAATGATCCGTGTGTCAATATGATACTGAATAATTCACAAATACAAAATATCAAAATTCACACCGGACCAAACGGGTCTGTATGTTTACGTACATATTTTTAATGGGTTTAGAATCGAGAATATCCCATTACTATAATGTTTAGACAGCCAAAATTCAAAGAAGTTGTAGACGACAATTTCAAGTTGATAGAATCTAAAACATCTTTGCCTGGCCGAATAGAAATCATTGTAAAATAATTCAAGCACTTCCCACAATGTTTTCAAAGACTTGCTTCTTGGGGGATAGTGATTGTGTGGGAAAAGGTTAAACAATGTTCTCAGAATAAACCTCAGTTATTATTCGAATCAGTCTTTGTTTGATTTTTTCCTCTCCTAACAATTTTTGATGAATAAATGTGTTATTTTCGTTCAACAAAAATCGTTTTTGAAGGGAGGGGTCTAGTCAGTTTGATCCTGCAATAAGATCGCAAGGTCCAAGAAAGTTGGAAAGAATTTGATCATATGGCGAAAGAAATAATTGCCAATTCTTTAAGTCTATGTTGTTGGAATATCATTATTTGAATAATTACATATAAGAATTATGTTTACAATTTAATTCAAGTGGGTACCCACACGACAGAGTTTGTACCGAGGAATTACAGTTTTAGAAATATGTTCTTTGCCTCAAAAAAATAGATTAAAAGCGGTAATGAAATTCTAAAATAGTAGTTCACCAATGCAATAAAACTATAATTGACAATCGCGGCAATCAATCAAATAATAGGTCGATCAATGGATTCATTTATTTAGACTGGAAGTTCAGTTTGAACTCCGACATTGGTCGCCATTTTGGTGAATCTTTTTTTGTTGAGTTGGCGACTTAAACGTCGTAACTACAGCTTATTTAAGCTGTAGTTACGACGTTTAGGTCGCCAACCAACCATTCTACTTACATGTATTAGTGACATGCTACTTGTCATAAATTATACGAAATAACACCGTAAAAATCGAAGCGGAACTTCCAGTTATAGTCAATGGGCGGGGTCAGCGATTGATTAATTGAGAGATCGTTGGCCCCTCCGTCTGGACTCAAACAAGAAGTACGACTTAGATATTTACGGCGTCCCTTTGTCGAATTTATGGTCAATAACATGACATTATATGATTGAATGGTTGTTCGGAAACCAAGCGTATTTACTGATTGAATAACGTGTAGGTCGCCAAACTAGCCAGAATGCTTCAAATTAATGTCGACCAATATCAGAGTCCAAAGTTCACTTTCGGTCTAATTGTATGATTTTATTGGTCTATCGATTTTTTATTTACAATCGCGATCGTTCGATTTTTGATTTACAATCGCGATCGTTCGATTTTTCTACACATCTAATCGTCTCGACAGTATAACTAACCAATCGCGACTGTCAATCAATGAATCAGTCGACATTAGCCGCAATTTTTGTTAACCTTTTTTGTTGGTTTGGCGACTTAAACGTCGTAACTACAGCTTGTTCAAGCTGTATTTACGACGTTTCTGTCGCCAACCAACCATTTTACCTTTTTGTTTCATGCTACCGGCCATAATATTTTCAAAATAACGCCGTTAAAAATCGAAGCGTAACTTCCTGTAAAAGTTTATTGGTTGGGCCTAGGGAGTAAGTGGGCGAGGCAAGTGATTGGTCAATTTAGATGAGTGCCAAATCATGTAATTTTCCAAAGAAATGTTGCAATTAAAAACTAAAATCAGAATAACACTATCTATCCATTCCATTTGCCATAACATGTAAAAGAAATCTGTATCAGCTACAATTTCATCTCATGATTTTATACTTCTTTTTAACGAACTGTCTGTCGAAAAAATTGTCGTCATCTATTTTGGTTTTGTTGGAATTCTCTGTTTTATTTTTCGGCATTGTATTCTCCAAACCCTTTTTTACTCCTGAAACTTACAAAAAATAAACACTTATGTTAAACTTCTCGTGAGGAAATCTACGAAAATAATGTCTGAAATGCAGTTACTTCTTATTTTCCATACATATTTCATTACCATTTGAAACAAATAAATGTGTCGATACTGCTTGAATAAAGCTGTAGCTACGACCGTTTAGTCGCCAACCAAGGAAAATATATGTAATAAACTTTAGGACGCTAATATTGTTTATCCGGTCGAAATGAATGATTCGATTGATTCATCGGTTTGTTGTTGTTGTTGGTTTATATAATTCATTTTCATCTTTTTACGTGGGATATTTTTGTTTTATTTTGGTTGGGGTCGGGAGTTATTGACCGTAGAGATCCGACAGGTGTTTCCTACTTTCGGAATCATGAAGTTGCTTCTGATGTTTGGTGAATGGCTCCTGGTAATGTCTTTTTTGACAAATAATTAATTGTTAGTTTCGTCTATCAAAACTAGCGATCTGATTGGTCGAAAAATTTAATTCATACCTCCATGAACAAAATTTTGAGCACGCAGCCATTTTGTTTGCTTCCGCACAAAAAAGTTCGACACAAAAAGGTTTCAAAATTTGTAAAGTTGTTGCATTTTTCACTCGATGCTATTAAATTATAAGAAATGAAGATAATAGTTTTTGTTTTCATGGAGGTATGAACCGAAAAACCTATTCACACTCATGTCCGCTTCGCGTATTCATACAATATTCTCTTCATCTCTTAAATGATATTCGGATAATACAAGGAAAGCGATCTTATAGGCTCCGCAATTTTGAACACAGATTTAAATGTTCCAGCTCTTCAAAAAATGGACGCAATTCTCTAGTGAGCAAATTAGTCCATTTCCAGACGACATAATTAAAAGATGTAGCAGGTGATAATTAAGAGATGAAGAGACTAATTTTCTTTTCATGGCGGTATGAAACGAAAACTAGAGTCGATTGAGCGCCTGTATCGCTTCACAGGCATGAATGTACTGATTAAGCAATTTTTTTCATTAATTTAAAATAAACTGAATATAATGAAAATTAATCTAAATCTTTGAAATCTTTGAAATAGTTCTAAAGAACCATTTCAAACTTTTCGTTGTTTTTACAAAAGTCAAGTCAACTTATGTAAAATTCATTATGTAAAATGTTCACTGTATACCATATTTGGACATAACCAACCACCATAATAGCCATGTTTTTCAACCAATCAAAATTATATGAAGGACATCTGGTTATCATTCCCGTGAAATTTGGTTGAAATCCATCAACAGGTTTCTGAGAAATTTACAAAGTTTTCAGTATACACCGTATATGGAAATAAGCCCTGCCCATTAAAGCCGTATTTTCATCCGCTCAAAATTCTTTAAAGGAATCTGATAAAAGGTCACCCAAGGATTGATCCGGTCAAATTTGGTTGAAATCTATTCACTGGCTTCTGAGGAGAAGATTTTCAAAGCTTTTACCATATATGGAAATAGCCCCGCCCATAAAAGCCATGTTTTTCATCCGATCAAAATTCTTTGAAGAAATCTGATAAAGTTTCATCCAATGATCATTTCAGTGAAATTTGGTTGAAATCCATCTACCGGTTTCTGAGAAGAAGATTTTCAAAGCTTTCACCATACATGGAAATAAGCCCCGCCCATTAAAGCCATGTTTTTCCAATCAAATTTCTTTGAAGGAATCTGATAGAGGGTCATCCAAGGACCATTTCTTTGAAATTTGGTCGAAACCATCTACCGGTTTCTGAGAAGAAGATTTTTAAAGTAAAAGTTTACGGACGCTCGGACGGACGACTTGACGGACGGACGCACGGACGTACGACGGACACAACGCCATGACAATAGCTCTCTAGCTTTCAGCCAGTGGAGCTACAAATTAATCACACTGTATGAATCACATATCTTATAAGTGTGATTATGTTTTTCAATTCATATCTCCATTACTAAATGATAGAGCGAAAAAGCAATTTCTTTACAAATTTTGATACATTTTTATGGATTTTATTTTGCGCAAGCATATAAAATAACTGTTTGTTCATATTTTGTGTTATAATTTTTTTTTCCGACCAGTCATAACGCGCATTTTTTATAGACGAAACTAACAATCAAATTTTATTTTAGTTAATGAAATTTGATATATATATATATATATATTCTTATAATTGTTATCATTTATTTATTTTCATATATTTAGTTATTGTGTAGAAAACATTATGGGTTAGGATGAAATGACTTGTAACAAGCGATTTCTGAATTTTCCACAAGCTTTTCAACAACATTTATTCTTAGGGTCGTCAAAAGGCGTCTTTGTCTAAGAATGGGTTAATATTTGAAGAGAGCGAAAGCAAAAGACTATCATACATCACGCATATTTGAGAATTCGTGAGGACAAAGAATGCAAATATTATAGTGAAAATTGTGATCCTACACCCAAAAATCAATGTCAAACAAGGAAGGATATTAGGTAATTTATGTTTGGTATTACAAATGACTCTTTCTGCATTGAAAATATAAATGTTTTACATTCATTGACCAAAATGTAACTAGAGCAAACTAAGAGGAAAGTTGTTCCTGGTTAGACTGCAACAGTTGTGCATTCTAACTAGTGTTGATACTTTTCTCGCTTTAACCATTTCCCACACAAACACGATTTTGATGCCCCTGAAGATATGAATTAAGGAAAACATTATGAGAAAAGGAGAAATTGCTTGAAACAAGCAATTTCTCCTTTTATCAAAAAGGTATCTACCCTGTCCGGGCCTGAGTTTTCAATTTAAAGGCGATTTGACTTGCCGTCTGTAACTCCAGCCATTGCCGACAAGTCCAAATTTTGTCGTGTGGATATTGGTGAACGGTAGTCTCTTTTGCATTACGATTTGCCTGATTATTCGAAAATACATTAAACTTACCGCTTAAAATGACCTTTTCTACTCTTCCGTTCTCATTCGTCGATGGAGGATCTTTATGTGATTTTCTCACTGGGGTTGAGGAATTGACAACTAAAACGAAGGTAACAACATGTCTTATATCATTTAATTGTTAGTTTCGTCTATCAAAAACGAGCGTTCTGATTAGTCGAAAAATTTAATTCATACCTCCATGAACAACATTTTGAGCACGCAGTGATTTTGTATGCTTCCGCACAAAATAGTCCCATGCAAAAAGGTATCAAAAGATGTAGGATTTTTGCTTTTTTCGCTCTATACCATTAAATTATAAGAAATGAAGAGAATATTTTTTGTTTTCATGGAGGTATGAACCGAAAAACCTAATCACACAATGTATGAATCCGCTTCGCGTATTCATACAGTGTGATTAGGTTTTTCGGTTCATTCCTCCATGAAAACAAAAAAATATTCTCTTCATCTCTTAAATAATTTCAGTAAGCCACGATGTTGTTGCTGCTACAGTACTGCTTTTGCTTTGGTCAGTTGACCGATCGCGATTGTTACTTAACCCTTTCCTGTTTTTTTGAAATTTTAGACTAGTCCAAATTGAGAGAGTTTGCAGACGACAATGAAAACTGGATGCCATTTGAAATGAAACCATTCAATGTGGTAGAAAATATTGTGGAAAAAGGAGAAATTGCTTGTTACAAGCAATTTCTTCTTTTTCCATAATGTTTTCTCTAGTATAGAATCAAAGGATCGTAAAATCCCGTATTTGAACGGGAAAGGGTTAAATAACAAGTCGACCAATGAAATCATTTACTTAGACCAGAAATGAGATTTTCGACATGTGTCGCCATTTTTTGTTAACCTTTTTTGTTGGTTTGGAGACTTGAACGCCGTAACTACAGCTTATACAAGTTACGATGTTTAGGCAAATATACTACCTATTTGTTAAATGCTACTGGCCATAAGTTTTTCAAAATAACGCCGTTTAAAATCGAAGCTGGACTTTCTGTCGAAGTCAATAGGAGGGGCTCATGAAGTAAGTGGGCGGGGACAGCGATTGGTCAATATTACGAATCAAATTAGCGATAAGAAAGGAATATCCTTAAATGACGTCTTTTAGGTAGGTACCATACTTGTTCGACTGGAACATTATAGTTAAAACGGTAGGACCGTTGGTCCCAGTCAAAAAGACCACTGATATTCACGCTCAAAGTACCTTGTTAAATCATATCTTTTTAATGGTACTGGGTTCTGACATTTAAAAGAAGAAATACATACCAGCATATATCATAAGTCCAACATGGACCACTAAGAACAGCAAGGCAAGTTTCGGAAACACCCGTAGAACCCGGGCAATTGCATTAGGGGCACATATAAGCGACAGGTTAAATCTCGCCATTGTTGTAGGATGTGAACTTGGTCACGTCAAGATCTGTTGTCTCATGCTCCGATCATTTCGTAGCTTCTCGGTGAAATATTACTGTCACTAAACCTATCTTCTGAAATTGTGTTTTCCTCGATATAGCACTGTGGCTACTGGTTTTCTTTAAATATTCTGAAGAGGAAGCTTCTAAAATTATTGGATTAATAGTTTGTTATGTTTTTAGGTAAATATTTCTTCTTCATAAAAAATCAAAGTCTATGACTCGGCAAGCTGAGAATTTCCTGAAGTCGCAGTGTTGAAGTGCAGGCTTATCCCCTGCGTTGTGGATGCGTGATGGCTGCAACCCGGCGCCTTGATTTGTAAAGTTGAGTACACTCTCATGAGCTAGTCGTTACTCGTTAGTCTCAGTGTCTTAACTGTTTAACAGCAGTCTCAGTTCTAAGATGTCTGCTTAAATCTCATCTTTGGAGTTTAAATTCATGACTGACAGCAGCAAGATTTTTTCTAAAAAATTTGGTGTCGCGGTAACACAAAACAACGTAACACTTTAAAGTTATTTCAGCACCTGAAAAAAATGATGGAATCAATGAGTTGGACATATTGACAGCGCAAATTAATGATAATGGCGTGATTTTATTTCAGGGTAACAGATTCCATGAACCATCTGCTTAACCTATGGATACTCATTGGAATCGTGTCGTCAAGATAGTTTAAAAGATATGTCTTCGCTGGGCGTGCAAAATGTCCGTACGGTAACTACAGCTTGAATAAAGCTGTATTTGCGATATTTTGCACGCCAAGCGACGATATGCACACGCTGACCTGGATTAAAACGTTTCGAGTTGATTTTCTGAATATTGAATAGTCTATCTACCATATTTTATGTTAAATTACAGCCCTTGTCATGCTGGTTTTTTTGTGTGTTTTTTTTCAAAATCACATGAACATTAAAGGGCTGAAAACACTTAAGCAACAGTTAGGGGTCGATTTTTTTCTTAATATTACATATAAAGTACACACAGGTAGAGTAGACTAAGATCAAACTGTATTTCTGTGCAGGTTGATCTTTGTCTATACCTCCTACTAAAACAGGATTATTCTGGGCCCAGTATGACAAGGCTTAAACAATATCTGACCTGTCTCTGCTAAGGATCCTATCGCTTTTTCAAATATATATGCTTTAACCCATTACCAGACGGCAAAATTGTAGACTGGCCCAAATTGAAAGCAGTTGCAGACGATAAATTGAAGTTAATGAAATTTTGGATTTTTTCAAGTTTCTGGGTAGAAAACATTGTGGATAATGAAGACATTGCTTGTAACAAGCAAATTCTTCATTTTCCACAATGTTTCCTGAAGCTGTTTTCCTTTGGGGCGTCTAAAAGCGTCACCGTGTGGGAATGCTTTAAGCAAATATGTGTTTTACGGGTCACAAATGTTCGGGGAAAAAACGTGGATTACGATTCGACAGCAGAGGTAAACTGGGTTCATATATCGAGAACGAACGCAGTATTAAGGCATTGAAAGACATTTCTACTTTCAGTCTGCTAAAAGTGCTAAGAATCCGAAAACTAGTCAACCTGGGCAGGCCGCTTAAGTCATTGACCACGGTTGGCCAATATGTATTACTTAGTCATAGTAATTTTGGAACGCTCCTTCTGCCCTATCTCTGCTGGATCCATTCTGTTTTTCAAATATCTGTTTTACCGTGACGGAACAACCTGAAGGACCCTTCAAGTAACCCATTACCACACACTCCCGTAGGCATTAACGAAAATTGGCTTTGGAAAACATGAAGAAGAATGCGAAATTGCTTGTGACAAGCAATTTCTGATTTTCTCGCAATGCTTCTAGCAGATTTTGTGAATACAAATGTATTATTTAAATTGAAAAGGGTTAATATCGGTTGACCGACAGCGGAGTCCGACTCACCATGACATTGCTAAACTGGTACTGTGCCGACTTGTTACGTTAAACAGTTTTTCTAGCCGTAGTACCAGTCCAAGCTTTAAGACTGACCAGCATCAGTCGCGGCTAAATTTCGTCGGAGTTAAATTCTCTCTCACAGTCCGGTTTTCGGTACGGATTTTGTTCAGTTCGACTAGTATCCGACAGTCGATACACAGTGTCTATAAAATTCTGCCTGCCAAATATCTGAGTTAAAATACAAGCAATCCGAATATTACACTCCATCCGTATTTTGGCTCAGATGGAATTTTCCGACTGGTCTCCGACACGATGTTTTGAGTCAATAGACGGATCGCTGGCCACGCCCACTGAGCTCGAACAGGAAGTTCCGTTTAGATTTTAAACGGTGTTGTTTTGCAACATTTATTGTCAATATAACATATCATGAAAATATAAAATGGTTGGTTGCCGACCAAAACGTCGTAAGTACAGCTTGAATAAGCTGTACTTACGACGTCTGAGTCGTCAAACCAACAGAATTCGTCCCGTAAATGTAAGCCAATGACGAAGTTCAAAGTTCACTTACGGTCTAAATGAATGATTTTATTTGTGAATTTATTCTTTGACTAACAGCCGCGGTTCGTCAATTATAGTCTAAGGCCGACCGAAACATTGAAGCTCCAGCTTTTTCAAAAGCTGCAGATGCGATATATCGATGGCTTAGAGCAAGAACATAGTATGGCTCTATAGAATCTATAGAGCTATACTATGTTTTTGCTCTCAGCCATCAATATTTCTAACTTTCCTAATTTAACGTTCTTGTTAATTACGACCTACAGTAAATGTTAACTCACCATATGCAGTTACAAATCCTGTATAAAACGGAATATTTTATGAATCACGAACTTCCGTAGCCATAGTTACACGATAAATGGTGAAAACCCCAGCTGTGTATTACACGCTACAGCAGCCAGGGGATCCTTTACACAGTATATGTTAGATAATGTCATTGATGCAGACGATAAATACCGCCCACAACACTGCAGGCAAAAATTATCTTTGCACCTGACCTGCATATGCCTTCTCCCAAATATTTTTCCGACTATTCTGATAAATTAAAATTTTTATATTATGTGTAAAGGAGAAAAGCATGCAGACTACATTATCTGTTTATAGTGTTTTTATATTACTCATTACCTGCTTTTTAAACCGATTTTTTTTTCATGACTTGCTTATTCCTTGTTCCTTTGCTATATTACAACAATTTATTTATTATTATTTTTTTTTTTTTTTTGATTTCGTCTATCTAAAAAATGAGCTTAAACTGGTAGCCCGTTTTCAGTGAGAAACTAGTATAGATAGATCTAGGGGCAGTAAGTCAGTCAAAAAGAGCTAAATATCATTTAAATGATTTGACTACTGTTCGAGAAGATCTTTTGTAAATATTTCAACATGGTGTGTGTACATTGTCTAAACTTCTTCAATAAATCTGATTGAAAATTTCACAAGAATATTTCGGTTAAAATTTGAAATCATTTTAATTTAACGAGTGCTTTCAGAGAGGAAGACGCAATAAGACTTCCATTTTATCTACTAAGGCTTAATGAGTCCCCTGTAAATCTGATCCGAAAATATCTAGACTGGGTCTGAAAGGCTTTCAACCAATGAACCATTCTTTCAAAATATCTTACAAATCAAATAAACAGTTTCATAGAACACATTTTAAATCCGTTATCATTTTTCGTAATTATATGTCTAACGGCGACCAAAAACATTCGGCTGATAAGCCTTCCTAAATTAAAGCCATATTATAATTCGATCAAAGTTTCTTGAAGAAATTCTAGATAGGCCAGTAGAACATTCTATGAAATTGGCTAATCGCTGACCCCGCCTACTTACTCCGCGGCATTGACTCCGAAGGGAATTTCTTCTTCGACATTAAACGGCGTTAATTTGCAAAATTTATGACCAGTTGCATGTAATTAAAAAGTAGAATGGTTGATTGGCGACGTAAACGTCGTAACTACAGCTTGACTAAACTGTAGCTACGACGTTTATGTCGCAACACCCCCCAAAAAAAGCTAACAAAAATCATGGCGGCCAAAGTTGTAGGTCAAAACTCAATTCTGATCTCAAAGACGATTTCCGATTGGTTGACTGTTTATTTGATTGACCGGCTCGATTGGTCAAATATCATATATCCAATAAATGGTTTCGTAGTTTTATACAAGATTCTATCACATTTCTTGAGAGAAACTGAGGGGTCTCCACCAAATGAACATGAGCGGTACATGAAAATCTGTTATACAATTGAATGGCTTCACATGGGAAATTCGTTTAATCCATTCCCACAAAACAAAATTTTAGACTAGTCCAAGTTGAAAAAAAAAAAAAAAAAACGTAGACGACAATTTCAATTTGATGAAAAAAACGTAGACGACAATTTCAATTTGATGGAATTTAATTTGTTTGTCATTATCCACCATGTTTTCCGAATCGTTTTTCTTGAGGGATGTAAAAAAGGAGGGTTCGTTTGAGAAAGGGTTAAAGCTGTGTTGGATCATATTTGTAACAAATCATATATGCAACACCTGTTACATATATGATCACATATGTAATATGTGTTACATATAGTACTCGGAAATCAAGCATAAATGTAACATATTTTGTGACGAATATGATTGATGCCGGTTTTTGATGTGACATGAAATCACATATGTCACAGGTCAATTTCGATTTAAAAACAGTACAAAAGAATGCATATTTACATCTGAAACAAATTTGTAGCAGGTTTCTATTCACCAAATTGGCCAATATCTTGATACTGATTTGTTGTGTCACTTTGTCCATCACCGTCATCAGCGGTGACGTCGACGTCACTCTTTCGCGTCCGCTCCATATTTCCATCATCTCTTTAAAGGATAGTCATGAATATAATATATATGCTCTCGGTTTATATATATAAACATATTGATATGGGCCACAACGTGAGAAAATGTATCTTCGGACAATTGGTGAGTATTTGATAAACAACGTTATTTTGAATGAATAATATTTCTGGAGTATGTTAGTCTTTATTTGAACAGATTATTCAGGTTATTTTGTGAGTTATGACCAATTTACTATATGAATCCTACAAACGTCATTTACCTGAAAAATGAAGTCAAAGTTGCGTAATGCATTTCTGTGTGTTAGAAGAACATACAAAACTCGATGCATTTGCTTAAAACTGTTTAAGCACTGATCAAACCCCGTATTGACACGGCAATATGTTGAAATTATTTTGTGTATTTCATTGCGATGTGGTTGCTATGGTTACCCTTTAAGGATAGATATAGGAAAGTATATAAATGGGCTGAGACAAGGGAAGATAACTCCAGGTATTGAAAGGAATATATCTTAAAACTCATTCAGTTGAAAGATTATAATTACAGTGATATTTTCAAAACATTTATATTACATGATTTTTCTTCTTTTTGCAGCTTTCTACTAGTGATGACAGAATGTCCGAAGGTACATTTTGTCACGTTGAGGTTTATGCGTGTGTGTGTGTGTGTGTGTGTGTGTGTGTGTGAGTTTGTGATTTCACACATGTGCTACATATGTAATCACATATGTGTTACATATGTGATCATATATGTAGCACATGTTATATTTGCGATCATATATTTAACACATATATGTAACACATTTTGTCACATTGAGGTTCATGCGTTTGTGTGTGTCATTACACACATATGTGATTATATGTGTTACATATGTGATCATATATGTAAAACATGTTACATTTTTGATCATATATGTAACACATGTTACACTTATGATCACAAAACACGTTTCAAATGGAATATGCAACGAAAGTAGTCTCATAAATGTACATGTGTATGTTCTTTTTTTTGTCTTGTTTGTTACGAATTTATAACCCAATGGTACAGCATCCGTTCCGAGTGCGGGAGATTCAATCCCCCGTCGAGCATTATCGAAGACGTTAAAAATGACACAAGCAGCCCTTGCTTTTTACTCAGCATTTACAGGATAGCGCTAAGAAAAACTGAGCTTCACTTGCAGCATAACCTTCGTGAAGTTTCTTTCCCTACCGATGATTCACGGTGATTCACGTTGGACAGCTGTCAGAAATTGGCGAAGATATGCACTTTGTACTGGTCAACCCCTTAGGCCGGAGGCTCAGGGACTGTAAGTAGGTAGGTTAACTGACCGCCGTAATATGACTGACATAATGTTGGAAAATCTCGGTATTGTACTGAAACTTGATCATGGCCCGTCTTGATAATGTTTGAGAAGTTGGCAGTTTAGTGACGTGGTAATATTGCTATTGCTGTTAATTGTTTGAATACAAACAGACAACTAAACCTGTTACATATGTGCCTATCATGTCAACCCAAATTTCGGACAAACACATTTGTAACACGCTTTATCTGTTACGAATGCGATCATGTACGTAACAAAGGTGTTACATATATGATTTGTTACAAATATGATCCAACAAAGCTGTTACCACACCATTTAGAGCTTACAGGGGTCCATAATGATCATGTCCATAAAGCGGTCGGAATTTTGTGAAATTGCTTTAAGAAATTCGAGAAAATATCAACTAAGGAGCGTTCTTGAAAAAATTATACAAGTTGAATGAATGGTTTAGGAGAATTTTTTTAAAGGTTTTTCAATTTGGTACCAGTTAATGCTGATAAATTCCAAAATAAAAGAAGTGTCTATTAACCGATCAAAGTTTCTTGAAAATATCCGAGAGAGTTTGTCCAACTGATCATCGATCTATTCCGAACGGTCAGTTTCGAGGAGAAGAAGTCTAAAGAAAATATTTACGAACTGACAGCAAGACGTACGACGGATATCAGACCGTAATTGCAATTGACCAAGCGCTGGCCCACCCCCTTACTTCGTTAGCCCCGCCCATTGACTCCAACAGGAAGTCCCACTTAGAGTTTAAACGGCGTAATTCGTTTTGAAAAATGTATGACACGTAGCATGTAACAAAAAGGTAGAATAGTTGGTATGCGACCTAGACGTCGCTACTACAGCTTGAATAAGCTGTAGTTACGACGTTTAAATCTCCAAACCAACAAAAAGGTTAACGAAAATGGCGGCCAATGTACGAGTGCAAAATCATTTCTGTTTTAAATGAATGATTTTATAGGTCGACTGGTTATTTGAATGACAGTCGAGATTGGTCAATGGTGCCGCTGATATCTTGCCAGTGGGCTAAAATCGTAGACAAAGCTGATTTTGCAACTCGGATTTGGAATCGACTCGAATAAAGCTGAAGAATACAAAACAGCCAAAAAGTGTTGGCACTTTACTTCTCTAACCATTTCGTAGGTATTGTAAAAAATGACCAAATAACTAATAGGCTTTTAAAGACCACTCTGGGTCACATGACATTTCAGAGAAAAGAGCCGCTTGCTGTTTCAAATATTTCTTCGCGTAAACTTCAGAATCGTTGTTTTGATGCGCTCTCCTGCTTCAGCTGACAGTATAATGAAGTTCACCGAATCCTCTAAATCATTTCGGAAACCATCCGGTCAATTTGCGACAGAGCAGATTTGATGCCCAGTATTTTTTAAACATAATAGTAACAGGGTAAAACAAATACATATACAAGTATCTTCAAAGATTTTTTAAGCAAAATATTGCCCTATATTCATTAGCATGCATTATATACGTTCGTAAAAATTAAGAAAAACATTGAGTAAACTAAACTAGGTTGCTTCAGATCTATGTGTACTAGAGCAGGTGGCCTTGTAGTTGTAAGATTACTTATAAACGACCGGCATTCCTCTGGAATAGATTCGTTTAGAGGTAAGTTTTTCCGTTACCCACAATGTTGCCTACCCCAAAAGACAAAGATTTTCAAAAGTTCATCACCAATAAAGTATCGTCTGAAGCTCCTCTCAAATGGACCAGTCTAATTTTTTTTCTTGGGGGGGGGCGTAAAAAGCAGGATTGAGTGGAATGGGTTGACGTATTCGATGGATAGCACCGTCACATGGGGCTTCGGTTTTTTACGTCTCATTCGAAAGACAACTAGTTTGTTAGTTTGTTCAGCACCAGGGCTCGAGCCCGTGATCTTCAGGTTTTAAGTGAAGTGCTTTGCTAACTGAGCTAATCGGGCTGACTAAAGAGATATGTAAATTTTGATGCTGCTTTATATACATGTTATTATTGTATCGAAAGGGCAGACCGACGAAATATCGGATAAACCAATAAAACTCGATTAATACATGTAATTTCAGTTTAATAGCACCGATTTAAAAACGATACAAAAGTATCACAAGACAACATTTTGGACTTGACCAAATCGAAAGAAAGTGCAGAAAGCATTTCCAATTGTACTAATATTGGAAAAATAAATGAAGACAATGTGATAAAAGGAGAAATTACTTGTGATAAGCAATTTCTTCTTTCTCCCTTGCCTGCAAACCAATGATAAGTTTTCTTCGAGGCCTTCGAAAACGGCATTGATTACTTATCGGTTGAAAATGAAAAACTGCTTTTAATCCTCTCCTGTTGTACAAAATTTTAGACTTGTCCATTTTGAAAGAGGTCGCAGACCGCAATTTGAAGTGAGCTTTATTCGAAATGTTACAATCATAATGTATAGAAAATATTGAGAGAAAAGAAGAAATTGCTCGTAACAAGCAATTTCTTCTTTTCACACAATTTTTTCCAAGTGCAAATCCATAGGAACGTAGACACTAGGGATAGTACAGGAAAGGGTTAATAGTTTGGCAGGTTACGACTGTTATCACTATGACGTGTTATCCTGATTGATCACACCGACGCTTCTTTCAGTACTTTGATTTAGACGTGATATTTTACGTTTGTACCAAAATGCCATAGCAATAAACAACCACAAGTTGAAGGCGGTCAACCCAGCCAATAAAAACAACATATACTCCATGTGGCCATTGTTCGGCTCGTCTGGAAACCAGTCAGAAGAATCTGAAAGAAAACCAACAAACGCTTAATTCAATTTATTTTTCTAGTATACTAGAGGCACAAGAGAGTCTGTATCGCTCCACTGACACTTTTGATCTAGAAAATTGCCGACACATCCACTTAGATATATCAATTAAACGGCGTTATTTTAAAATAATCCATCGCTAGTAACATGCATCAAAAATGCAAAAAAAGGTAAAATGGTTGGTTGGTGACCAATTTGCTGTTACATGTTACTGAATTTCGTAACTACAGCTTGAATAAGTTGTTTTTACGACGTTAAAGTCCCCAGACCAAGAAAAATCGGTTCATATCTATTTTATGCAAATGTTGGACCTAAGACACTTGCTGTCTAAATGCATAATTTGATTTATATATGTACTTTTGGTTAAACCAAGGAATTGTGTAAGTAAATACAGGTGGTTTTCACGTACCTCCCTTCCTCCAAGACGACACCAAAACAATGAGTAACGAAGACAGAAAACTCCCAAGGCCTCTGGTAAGAAAATATATGCCCATCATTATACCCTTTGTTGAACTCGGAGCTTCTGTGTAGGCGAATTCTAGACCTGGAAAATAAGACAATGCAAATACCACCAGCATGTTGTTGCGACGACAAATGTTGTCTCCAAATGGTGATTTATTCAAGTGGCAAGTCTTTTTAAGTTTAAGATTCATATTTATCAACTTTGAAAATTGTTTGGTCCGAGTATTAAATGCCTATTTGTCATTCGGGTATAAATCACGTGACTTTTTGCGTTTTAGAATAAAAATGAACATTTTTGAATGCCGCTGGTATTACGTAATATTATGGAGTATTTTACCCATTACCTGACGGCAAAATTTTTGACTGGTCCAAATTAAAAGAAGTTGGTTGAAGACGCCAATTTAAATCCTATGAAATTTTGGATTTCTTTTGGGGTAGAAGATATTGTGGATTGTGAAGAAATTGCTAGTTACAAGCAATTTCTTCATTTTCTACAATGTTTTCCATAGCTTTTTTTCTTTGGGGCGTCTAAAAGCGTGACTGAGTGGGAATGGTTTAAAGCCAGACATCTTTTGAAATACTCCGTTGGGAATAAAGTGCTTCTTGGACTTAAATGACGTACAATGACGCCATATCCTCCTAAAATTTACGAAATTAGGTCTGTATGAGTGTTTTTTCAGATAGCCCAATCGCGTCTGTCAATCAAAGAACCAATCGACCAATAAAATCATTCACCTGACGTGAACTTGATACTCCGGTATTGGCCGACATATATATGAGGCATTTTTGATGGTTTTGCAACTCAAACGTCGTAACTATAGCTTATTCAAGCTGAAGTTACGACGTTTAAAACGCCCACCAACATTATTGATTTGCTATTATTTTTTACACAACAATGCCGTTATTTACATAACCAGAACTACCTGTCGGCGATCAGTTAGCATGATTAGCGATCCGTAATTTCTGGAACGAAAAACTAGAAACAGCAACACTTTTACCTGAAATGGACGTAAAGACCTCACTCGATCCAATCAGCGCGAATTCTGGAATTTGTATAAATATTGAGATTCTAGAGGCATTATACGTCTCCTTGGAAACATTCTGTTGTATATAGCCGTGTTGAAAAATGTCGTTTTTCCGCCAGATTTCAATACCACCGGAATAGACCATGGCTAGTATTGCTAGAACCATGCCAAAACCTGCGTTCAAAACAAAATAATTTTATTTTATTTTTCGAGTGTCTTGATTGGCTGATTTTTTTTCACACTTCCGTGAACAAAATTTTGGTAAGTCATACTTTCATGAACATAGTTTTGCTTGATGATACATATATTAAATCATAAGAAATGAAAATACATGTAGATTTCATGTAAAAGATGAAGAGAATATTTTTCATTTTCATGGAGGTATGAACCTAAATACTTAATCACACGTTACGAATACGCGTAGCGGATTTATACGTGAGGTTCTTTCTTACCACAATGAAAACAAATTATAATCTCTTCATCTCTTACATGGACCCATTTTGAGTATGGAATTGTTTTGGGTGCTTCAGCGCAGAGTAGCCCCATTAAAGTCACTGTCACGAACCGATGTAATATTGATATATCTTTGTGACATACGCCTAGATAAGATTGATTTTATCAAGTTATTAGAAAACAAGATGATATTCTTGTGTTATCACTAAGGAATGAATTATAAATCTTCGAGGGTTCATACAGTGTGATTAATAGCGCCAGCCAACCAGTTACTAGACGACATAACTCTAGAGGGGTCCAAATTGAAAGAAATTGCGCCTGACGATTTCAAGCTGATGGAAATTTTTCTTCTAGGGTAGAAAACATGATGGACATGAGAGTACTTGCTTGTTACAACCAGTTTATTCATTTATTCTAGCTGTAGTTACGACGTTTAGGTCGCCAACCAACCATATTACATTGTACTTATTTGTTATATGTTAATAACAATAACTGTTGCCAAATAGCGCCGTTTGACATCTAAGTGGAACCTTCTTTCAATGGGCTTTGCCAGCGGGCCGTCAAATTGTCATTACCTATTCGTTGAATGGTAGATGGAAGTCGTCCATGACGTGTCAGACATGGATAGATAGCTCTGTCCATGACTGGAATCAGAACCATAACAAATACAGTGTTAAAGACGCCAATGATAGCCGCTGGAAGTTGTACACGGTCTACAGAAATATTCAAACGGACACTTTGCAGGAAAAACGACGAATTCATCTGAAATCAACCAGAACCAAATTTTCAAAATGCGTATTTTACTTAGTTCACTTCATTTAGTGGATCAAAGAATGCTAACCCTTGACATTCTGAACCCGGAATATTTCTGTTTTGTCAGAAGGTATAGACAAAGATCAGCCTGCACACACCACCCGTTAATTCTTTTCACGCTAGAGATGTTTATAAAATCAATTGACAAAAGAAATATTGACCAATAATCACGGTCTCATTTTTGCTTTCAGCCCTTTGATGGTTTGTATTTTTCAACCAGGATTTAATACAGCAAAACAGGATTAAGAAAAACTTTCTTTAAAGTTTAGGCTCTTTCAATACGTCTTTCTGAGGCGATTTCCTACTCAATCGACCGCCTATACAGATTACTTTAAAGAAAACAGCTTTCATATAAAAATAATGTAATTGTTAGTTTCGTCTATCAAAAACGAGCATTCTGATTGGTCGAAAAATTTAATTCACACCTCCATGAACAGAATTTTGAGCACGCAGTGATTTTGTATGCTTCCGCACAAAATAGTTCACTACAAAAAGGTATCAAAATTTGTAAAGTTGTTGCAATTTTCGCTCGATGCTATTAAATTAAAAGAAATGAAGAGAATATTTTTTGTTTTCATGGAGGTATGAACCGAAAAACCTAATCACACAGTGTGATTTGTTTTTTCGGTTCATACCTCCATGAAAACAAAAAATACTCTCTTCATTTCTTAAATGAAACAGTTATCCTTAATACATGGTAAAAATCACCCGGAATTTAAGATGTAAAACGGGTTTTTCGTTTTTCGGTATTATTTTTTTTTCTCATTTATATAGTAGTAATCTATACTTAAATGCCCGGGCCAATATGAAGGAAATCAAAATTTGTGTTGCTTACATTGAATCATTTCGAAATTTAGCGACTGACATTAAGAATTGTAGAATTTGTTAGTGGGTATATACAAATCAGTACAAAATAGTAAATTGTTTTCCATTCTTGTCAAAACTGATTAGCGGTTAAGCCCTCGACCAATCCCGTCCTCGTTTTAACGGGCCTGACATCTCTTTTGGATATGTTTAATAAGGAAAGTCGCAAAAGTTGAGTTGAAAGATCAAATGTATCGCAATTCGAATTCAAATATGAACAACAGACGTGACCGTTAATTACCTGAGAGTACACTGCCCAGTATACAATGGTTAAAGCCAATACCGGAAATACCCTAATTACCGCCTTCGTTGCATCTATTGCACGGTCACCATTGGTCTTCCTCCTCAGGCTGGTGCCCAGTTCGTCACAATCCTCTTCGTCGTTTTGTAATGAAAGACTACTATAACCAGTAGCAGTTGACACAAACAATCCGATAAGTAGACTGCATATACTACCTGTTGGTGACAAATGTTTGATGGAGCAAAAAGCTCAAACAATGATATTTCACATGGTCTTTCACGTGATTTGGTTTGAGAAGTTAATGGATCAGCCTTTGTAAGCTTACTAATTTTTTAACTAACCCGAATTGATCGTGATTAAGAGAGTTATTGAGATAGCCTTAGGGCCGATATCCGTGTTTCGTTTGACAACAATTTCTATAATCAACATCTCACCGCAACAACAGGCTCAAATTCAAATTTGTTAGAAATAGGTCCCAGGTGGTTCTCTTTCAAAATGGCTAATAAAATTGGGATCCTTCAAAAAACCTAGTTGCGATGGCAACAAAAGTGAATTAGAAAAAATTCCCTTCCTCCTGATCCAGTAGGTCTAGAGCCTTGATATTCAGCACAAAGCCACTGTGCATTAACCTCTTTCAAAATTGATAACACCATTTACCCCGGGCCCTACGGAGCGGACCGAAGGGATGGGGCATATAAAACATAAAGAAGGATTTCCTAAAACTACATCTCTTCCCAAATTTCCGAGCCAATTTTAACTGGATTTGACAGAGACATTCCCCAAGTGGTCATCTTTCAAAAGAGCGAAGAGAACTGAAATCCATTAAATCATTTAGGTTGAAATAAAAAAAAAAATAATAAAAACCATCTTCTCCTGACCAAGGGGGTGGGCATGGAAAGTAAAAATTATAAGAAATAACTTGTCATAGAGCCTCGATATTTATCAAGAGGATTCCGTTCGTCTACTTCTATTAAAAACATAGTTGAAATATATACTTTTCGTTCCTATGGACAGAGCCACAGCCGAGTTATATGAATAAAGAATGGCAAGGACTTGTATTGTGATATAACCAGATGAAGTGATAGATACGTCTGATTTTAATTCTTTACCTAAAGTTAGTTAATTCTAAAATGAAAATCATTGCATTTATTGTTATGTACACCTCTCATTTCGATTATCCCAAATAAAGATCATATATATCACTTGGAACTTCGCCGAACTGCCGAAAATGACGCCTGAATGACGTCTGAAAGTTGCACCTCAGAAACGGCTTAAATCAAATTCTGATAGGTACTATACTAAACATAAAATGCTAAAGATTTGCTAATGATGTCGATATTTTTTTTAGATGTGCATGGATTATGCTCCTTTTATAATCGGGGTCAGTTTCTTCATCATAAGCCATTAATTATATATATTTTATTGACACAAAAATTTATTATTTAACTTCTCTTTTCATGCCAGTTTCGCATGAATTAGATATATGAACCCTGTAAAACAATTGTTCTTCATTGGTATCATATATTACTAGAAACCATTTAAACATATTTAAAAAAAATATTAGCCCATTCCCAAACGATTCTACATATATACGATCTCAAGGAAATATACATCGAAAAATATTGTGAAAAGAGGGGAAATTGCTTTTAGCAAGCATGTTCTTCTTTTCTCACAATGTTTTTTTCACTGTCTGTCACTTATTTTAAAATTTGCACGAGCTTTGAATTGTTGTCTGCAACTTCTAGTTGTTGTGTGGTAATGGATTAATGCAAACCTTCTGGTTTTCTATGAATGAACCTTTTATAGCCAATGGAGAATATCACTAAAGCAAGCACCATGAACGCCACAGTAGCAATGAATCCATACTCAAAACCTTTGTTTTGTTGGACATAGACTATTGCTGTAAAGGCAACGATACTTCCCGCGTTGATGAACCAATAATACCTAAAATGTAATAACCACAAACATTCATTTACAAAAACATGTTACGTTTTATCAAAAGCATCATGAGATACTTTCTATCTCTGTATATGGTTTACCTCAAAAGCATGACAAGGCTCTGACTAAACCCATTACCAGACGGTAAAATTTCAGACTGGTCTAAATTGAAAGGAGTCGCAAACGACAACTTCAAGTCAATAAAACTTTAGATTTTTCAACTTTTTGGGTAGAAAATATCGAGGAAAATGAAGAAATTGCTTTTCACAAATCATTTTACACAATGTTTTCTATTTGTTTTACAGTATTGTATTAAAATAGAATATTCGAGAGAATAAGAATAATTAAAATCTGTGATAAGAAAAAAATCATCGATACCTACCTTTAAAATGCATTGTCGAGTTGATTATCACTTTCTAGATTCATGTATACGGTGGCCATTTTGTCCATGAACCTTGATAAGACACTCATCTTTGTTAACGAGTCAACGTTGATAATTTCCTAAGATGGCTCTCTTAGTCAGATTAGAATGTATTTATCATTCTTTTTATTGAATAATTGATTTCGATTACCGTGTGTTTTAGCTATCAAAATGTCAGCTTCGATAGCTTAAGTTAACAGACTAAATTTTGAGGTATTCTCAGAGTTCAAACGAGTGCAAACTGCCTCTGGAGGCTTAACCACTAGATCCACTGGATGTCTACGCCAAAAAGTAGTTCTTGTGTATACTCAAGTATATTATGTCAAAATGACTGGCCACATGAATTTACTTTATTGTAGAGAACACCTTCAAAAGAATGCTATAAAACCCATTCCCATTCAATCCCGATTTTTTAAAAATCCATCCAAAAAGGCTTTGGAAAACATTTTGGACAATGAAGAAATTGCTTGTTATAAGCAATTTCTCCAGTGTCCACAATGTTTTCTAAACTACAAATGGCGAAGAAGATTACATAACAAAACAATGTTTTGATAGCTTACAATACTTTCAGTAATATGATTGATTCTTTGTAAGTACTATCAATAATGGTGTGTTAGCTAATTTCAATCAAATATCATATTTTTTTCTTCTTCTCAGATATATTTTGCGTTGCTTTTATTCATGAGATACTATTCATTTAGTTTTTCAAACTCAAGAATATTACCAGTTGAAGTATGTCTGTATCGCAGAGGCTCCCAGGTATTCTATTTGTTGAGCTCCAAATGGTCCAATATTGGCTTTGATTCCGCCTGTTGCTATGGCAATCAGTGTAAGCGCGGTGAAGAAGAGAGCTTTTTGACCCTCCTGAAAGAATCAATGCCACTAACAATATACATGTACCCCGGACAAAACGATTTAGCGAAAAAAAATGCTTCAGAAATGGTAGTTAATTTTTCTGGTGAAATAAAAACGACATTAATGTTCGACACTCAAATGTCGCTGTTTTCAATTTACAAAAAAACGATCTTTTTTCTCTAATCAAACGGTAAGGTCTATCTATACATGTCCTTGTATCTCTGATTAGGGTATTTTTACTGGCGCATTGACCCATTACCAGACGACCACATTTTTGACTAGACCATATTGAAAGATGTTATAGAACAGAATTTTAATTTTCTATCAAAAGAATTATTTTAAGTGAAGACTTGTATATATACAAAGAGATTGTTATCAACAACTAAAAGTGTGATCAATTTCAATTTGGAGAATGTGCCATATGAGAAAGACATTATTTTGTGGGAAAAAATATTAGCAATTTCTCATTCCCTCACAATGTTTTCTGTTGGATCATTCTGAGGCTCTCGGAGATCTTTAGACCTACATTTGTATTATATCATTTACCCTTTCTTGTTTTTCCAAAATTTAGACTTCAAAGAAGTTGCAGGCGACAAGTAAAAGTGGGTGCAATTTGAAAACTAACGAACCTATAGAGTAGAAAATATTGTGGAAAAAGTAGAAATTGCTTTTTACAAGCAATTTCTTCTTTTTCCAAAAATGTTTTCTCAAGAATAAAATCACAGGAACGTAAAAACCATGGATTATTCAGGAAAGAATTAAATTCTTTTATTTGAATAAAATTATAAATCAATATTGTGTGTGATGTTATTAACCCTTGTCGTGCTGAATAAATCCTCTACAAAATTGTCTTAAAATCAAAGGTCTGAAAGCACTGAAAGCACTAATTTTTGGGTTGGTGATTATTAAGAAATTACTGGTAAAAATGCTGACTTAAAAGGTCAAGACGAAGGTCTAGACAATGATCAGGCTGCACATATGTGCAGCCTGATCTTTGTCTTGGCCTCCTGCCAAAACAAGAGTATTCCGGGTTCAGCATGACAACGATTAACTTTGTTATACTTACTAGACTAATGGTAAAACGACGCTCAGACAATAGTTCTCGGTGGTTTATGGATGATAAAAGCAACAAAACCAAACCTTTAAAACACATAGATGTTCACTATTAGTTTTCCCTGTCGTTCAAATTAAAGAACGAATATATAACACGAATCGACTTTCTTCTAAACGTATGTACGTTGTGTAACATATACTCGATTCTAAAAGAAAAGTCATCAAAATGATGTACCTTTAATACGTGGACCGATTTTATTTCTTTGCCCATTTGATTAAGATGGACTAATACAATAGGAGAAATAACTCTTTTTAGAGAAAATAGTGATGTATGTATTTCTTTTCTTCAATAAAAATATCTTTCTGTTATCTTTAGCAGAAGTGGCCATCTGTTTTTAGTGTTCTAATCATTCAGAGCATTATAATTTTTCAGTTTCGTCTATCAAAAAGAGCGTTCTGATTGGTCGAAAAAAATATTCATAACTCCATGAACAAAATTTTGAGCACGCAGCGATTTTTTATGCTTCCGCATAAAATTGTCCCATACAAAAAGGTATCAAAATTTGTAAAGCTTTTGGGGTTTTTTTTGTTTTTTTTTTTCGCTCGATGCTATTAAATTATAAGAAATGAAGAGAACTTTTTTTTTGTTTTCATGGAGGTATGAGCCGAAAGACCTAATCAAACAATGTATGAATCCCGCCTTTTTACACACCCGAAGAAAAGACTTTCGGAGAACAAGGTTTAAAATGAAGAAATTGCTTGTAGCAAGCGATTTCTTCATTTTCAACCTTGTTTTCTAGCCAAATAGACTGAGGCTAAAAATCCTCTCAATTTTATATTGTTATCTGACACTTCTTTGAATTTAAACCAGTCTTAAAAAATCCCATGCCGTAATGGGTTAAGCGGAATCTTCAAGATATGTTACTATTATTTGAAGGTCTATTATACATTATTGAAAATAGGCCTACGCATGGTTCATCGGGGGGGGGGGGGCAGAGAACCATGCAATTTCTCTTGCAGATTCTGAAAAGTCTGTTATAAAAACATATTCATATCTTCAACCATGCCCCCTTCCCTATTAAACGGCTGTCTACGTGCCTGGGTTAGACTGAATTTCTTCCCTACCAAAACACTTTTGCCTGATACATAGAGTTTATTCTCTACCAAAACACTTTTGCCTGATATATAAAGTTTCTTCCCTACCAAAGCATTTTTGCCTGATACATAAAGTTTCTTTCCTACCAAAACACTTTTGCCTGATATATAAAGTTTCTTCCCTACCAAAGCATTTTTGCTTGATACATAAAGTTCCTTTCCAACTAAAGCACTTTTGCCTGTTACATAAAGTTCCTTTCCAACTAAAGCACTTTTGCCTGTTGCATAAAGTTTCTTCCCTTCGAACGCACTTTTGCCTGATACATAAAGTTTCTGTCTTATCAAAGATTTTTTTCATCATAAAATAAAAATAGTTTCCTCCATGTCAACGTTTTTTTCCAGAGTACGTAAATTTAAACTTAAACATTTGTCATTCTTCACGCCCACTCACTTCCGACAGCAAGTTCGACTTGGATATAAAACGGCGTTGATTTGCAAAGTATATGGTAAGTAACATGCAACAAAAAAGTAAAAAGTTAGGTTGGCGACCCAAACGGCGTAATTGCAGCTTGAATATACGTAGATGCAGTAGATACGACGTTTCAGTAAACGAACCTACATAAGTGTTCGACATAAGGTGTTCGACATGAGTATGGTTCGGATTGGCCTATCGATAATTTTATTGACACGCGCGATCCGCCAAATTTCAGCTATTTTCAGCGAAACAACTTGAAAACATCAGAATTTAACCCTTTCCCATTTTTCAAAACATTGGACTTGTCTAATTTGACAGAATTTACAGACGATAATAAAAATTGAATAAACCAATTTATAGGGTAGAAAATATTGTGGAAAAAGAAGAAATTGCTTGTTACAAGCAATTTCTTCTTTTCCAACAATGTTTTCTCAAGTATGGAATGGCTTTGACGTAATAACCAGGGACTGTACATGAAAGGGTTAAGAATATTTGTATTATCATTATTATTTTTTTAGGTTGATTTTTTTCAAAATCCGATGCAAGTCAGTCACTTTAAAATGCTGTAGAAAGCAATCAAATACTCAATCCACAATAATACTCCCTAGTGCTTTGTTACTTGTAATAGATGCGATGTAGCTTCTATTAATCAACTTACACTAGCCCTTTCCCACACAACCCCGCGTTTTTACGCTCTCAAATAAATAAACTGTTGAAAACATCGTTGGATAAGGAGAAATTTCTTATAGCAAGCAATTTTTCCTTTTCTCACGATGTTCTCTATCAAATTCTATACTTACGTCTCAAAGTCAATACATACACTTTAAATTGCAGTCTGGGATTTCTTTCGATTTGGACAAGGCTTAAAATTTGTCGTTTGGTAATTGATTTAATAATGTTTGTTACCTATAATGTAAATAAAACACGATATAACGATGGTCTTAAACTTTCCAATCCATTCATCAGAAATAATTCCACCAAATAACGGTGTTATGTATACGATTCCTATAACAAAACAGAAATAAATTAGTAATGGGCGACTATTAACTAATCATTTTGCATTATGCTAATTTCAGAGAATAAAAGAAATGATAAAAAGAAAAACACAAGACAAATGTTCATCTACACCTTAAATAATTGTGTCTCATCAGGCGAAAGGTACTCTATGGGATTAAAAAATGAGCGCGTGAGTGACATTTCCAACCATTACACATGTGCGCCAAGTAAAGACTCGGATCAGCCTGTGCATCCGCACAGTCTGATCAGAGTATTCACTCTGCGCTCTGTAGATATATACTGTCCCAAAGCTTCATTAAAAAATCAACGAATATTCTAATTGCCCCGAATGGCTGTCCATGGTGCTCAGTGTGTGCGAGTCACGCACCTGCGAAATTGTTGGAAATGTCACGCACAGGCTCAAATACTTGTAAAACAGGTTGGAACCAGCATAGGTCAACCAGATGTCGCGTTTCATTAATAATTATTTCCCATGAAGTCCATTTCCGATTAAGGGGTCGAAAATAAGTGATCAGAAATAACTTAATGGTCAGTGTAAAGGAAAAAAAGATGGATAAATGCAAATAACAATAATGAAGAAATAAAAGTTAAATATTAGGACGGATAATACATACATATTCTACAATAAGCTTCCTATTCAAAGACTTAAAAAAACTGCTATACAGCACTTATATTGACCTACTACCAGTCGATAGAACGTAAGATTTCTAAATTGAAAAAAGGAAGGGAAAAAAACCTGAAGGCAATTCGAATTCGCTAAAACTAAAAAATAAAAAGCAAATATTCTAGAAAGCATTGTGTAGAAAAGAGAAATCAATTATTGTAATCGATTTCTCCCTCGCCCCAATGTCTTGCATAGCGATTTTTCTACAGTGCGTCGACATTCGGATTGCATGGTAGTAGATCTAGTTTGAATCATAAAAACGGCATATACTTGTGGATGCTGCTGTATATAAAATAATTTCCAGTCCAAGTGAGGACACTTTTCATCCCTCACCGGTAGATCGATGAGAACATGGCGACATTGTTCGGCTAAAACATCGTAACTACAGCTTGGAATAATCTGTGGTTATACGGTTTTGCTCGAACACCAACGTATTTCTAATTTATCTGACCTCCATTGTTTAACTCATTCCCACACAGTCACCCCTTTTTACTCCCCTCGAGAAAAAAAAATTGGCAAACATTGTGGGTAACGAAGAAATTGCTTGTTAATAGCAATTTCTTCATTATCCATAGTGTTTTCTATCCAAAACGACGAAAAAAAATTAAGATTCTATCAACTTGAAATTGTCGTCTGCGGCTTCTTTCAATTTGAATCGGTATTTGGGGTTGAGATAATCAGTCATTGTTTTACTAAAAATATTTTATTGGCTGAGTTTCTTCTCTAAACGCGTGTTCATGTAATAAATTTTACCTACCTGAAAATAAGAAAGTAACCAAAGCAGCCTGACTGCTAGTAAAATCAAACCTCGCAGTACAAAACAACACCATATTAGCCACAATACTATAGAACGTCATTCTCTCACAAAACTCGGTCGTCATGATACATCCCACCACTATCGAGTTATCGCGTGTCAATTTCTGTTCATCAACTATTTCGGTATCATCTTCTGCATGCTCTCTTTCTCTTGTATTGTCTTCCAAATTCTCCGTCACCGATTCCAAAGGTCTTATAACGTGACAATCTACAAGGCTATTACTTAAGCTGTCCATTGTTACGATTGAAAATTACTCGGATTGTCCCTTCAGAAGAAGCCGCCTAAATTTATCTTGAATCCACTATGAAAAGATTTGAAAATGATCCCATTTACTTTTTCTCGAAATTTTATACTTGTCCAAACTCAAAGAAGGTAGCAGTAGACATTATAAAGTAAGCAAAAGTATGATGGAACCAACCTATACGAATGAAAAAAATGAGTTTCTCAAATATAAAATAATCAGAATTTATACGGGAAAGAGTCAAAGAATAGTACGGGGTGTATAGATCTATCTTGAATTGAAAATTTCGGGTGCTCAACTCCAGTTTTCGAACAGTCTTTATCATTATTATTCCATAAAGAAGATGTATATATATATATATTTTTTTTTATGGAAAAATGAAACGAAAACAAACAAACAAACAAACAAAACAAACAAAAAAATTATACTGTATGAATACGCAAAGCGGGTTCATACATAAGTGTGATTAATTTTTTTGATTCAGAACAGACTCCATAGATCCAGACTAACACAATATCAGAGGCTCGAGGTCTGTGATTCATGAGGAGGACCGATAGTAGCTCCTTATAGGTGTAAAAGTTGCAGTGAATGATCAAAGGTCAATTTTGTCTTTACAGATATAGACAAAATTGACCTTTGATCATTCACTGTAGCTTGTACATCTATAGGTTCTCTTGGCATGTCACTTCCTTTTTCTTCTCAGTTCAATGACTAGGTTTTGCGTAATAAAGATATTCTGGAAGGAAAACGCTTGTAGTAAAAGAGGAAAATGCGCCTTAAATCTTTTTGCCACACTTCTATTTAACCAACATGTTGCTTTCAATTATTCTCAATTAATTGCAACACAATCAAGTAACGGAAAGAACGGATGAAAAGTTGTGTAAGACAAATAAAATAAACTTACGTGGTCAATGAAATAACATCCTGTTAAACAATCAAGTAACGGAAAGAACGGATGAAAAGTTGTGTAAGACAAATAAAATAAACTTACGAGGTGAATGAAATAACATCCTGTTAAACAAACAAGACCTATAAAATCGCGATTTCGTCTTATTCTTTACATAATTTCCAAATGCTTGTTCCTGGGTCGACACGGGATGGCGTAGATCGAAATAAGTCTATGATCTCCTTTAAGTCTGGTTTTTGTATTACAAGTACTTATTCCATTTTATATCTTTTAGAATAAAAAGGGAAATAAATCAAAACGGCTAATAATAAAAGGGTGTCTTGATAGGATCATTTGTGATAAGAGTTAAGGAGACACAATATAAAACATAAGTTTTCACTTCCTGGGTCCAATATCGAATTGTGTTTAACTAGGAGCTGGTTGAACATGGTAGGAAATTAGCTCCCAATGAGGAAACCATCTATAACTATCCAAAGTGGTCATTCGATGTCGCTTATTCTATCAACTAAATCTAGCTATCGAGTTATTAACTCTTGTCATGCTGAACACGGAATATTCCGGTTTTGGCAGGAGGTGTAGACTAAGATCAGCCTGCACATAAGTGCAGACTGATCTTAGCATGCGAAGAAATCTCCTCCACTTTAAGTTTGCATTGGCTAACGGTCTTAGCGTTACCGATACACCTTTCTTGCAGCGGCCAGTCAATGTGAAATAAACCAGACACACATTAATTTTTAATTAACGGTCAGTAGACGACCACCTCAATAAAGGGATAGAAATATGCCGTCTGTAGTTTTAATCGATGGATGATTCCGTTTTCATCTGTTATTCTCAAACAATTATGACCCGGATTAACCAATTACCAGCCGACAAAAGTTTGGACTGATATATATAAATTGAAAGAAGCAACATATGAATTAAAATGTTTTGGAGCTGCAAAGAAGGGGATAAACACCGTACAAACATTGTGAAAGACGGAGAAATCATCTGATTACAGCAATTTCTCCCTTTTCACATTTTCCCTAAATCTAACTTTTCACGAATGTAAAAAGGCGGGATTGTGTGGGAGTGAATTAAGCCTCGCAGAACTTTGACTGTTTAACAAAATAATTTACGACATCATAAATCACTTTTTTTTTCTTTTTTTATCAGAATTATTTTTTAGCTAATGATTGGAATATGTATGCCGACATTACTTAACATACTTTTTTTCAAAATCGGACTAATGATAAAACATAAACATGATCAGGAAAAAGGCAATTATTTAGTAAACCAACGGTCAACGAGCCTCCGAAACGTTGTGACGAAGGGGAATTCTAAAGCGTGGTTAAGAGGTAAAGTATTTGCTTCACGATCAAAAGGTCCAGAGTTCGATTCTTTTGAGCATCTGTCGACAGTAAGTCTGTTATTTGCCCACATAAATGGTGCGGGTACTGCTGTTTCTCCAGGAAGCAGAATCGAGGCTTGAAAAGCTTGTTTCCCACTCGATGTAAAAAAATAGGTTAAATTCTTTTCCAATTTCTGCTCAGCTGCAGTTACGTGGTTTCATTAGCCCACCAAATGGATATGGAATGAATGTTAAATAAAAACGAGTTTTATTCTATCTAAAAAAAATGCCAATGGCTAAATCACCGATTTTGAGCCAACGTAAAATAAAAATGATAATAAAAGTAAAACATATAGTCTGAAATTCATGAGGAAAATGAATAAATAAGAATGTAAAATATTTATTTATACTCAATGGTAAATCAATAATTGTTTGTAATTGTACACGGCGGGCTATTTGACAATTTGAAAGTTCTGTGTAAATAGTGGCTTTACTTAATAGGATGTTTAAAATGAGTCCCAAAGGAGATGGAGAAGTGTGAGTTGCTAATTATTGGTTCCCCGTAACACTCAAATAGCCAAATTCAAATTGTAGTTCATACTTTTGGGTCTTGATTTATTTATATTAAGGTTGGATCTTATTAATTCTGATTGAATCTATTAAAAAGTGTATCAAATATCGCAGTTGTGCAACCAAAATGTCGCAAATATAGCTTTTATTCAACCTGTGTTTACTATATTTTGGTCGCATTCTGACAATACCATATCCTCCTTGACAAAAAAGTAACTGTATACTTGTGCATAAAGAAAAGAACTCATTGGAGGTGAAATGGGCTGCATAAGCTCTGAGATCCAGATCTTGAATAGAGGTAGGATTAGCGATCAACATAGAATCTGAAAAAAGAACAAAGATTCGACCACGGTCAACCTTTATAGTTGGCACAGTCTGATCAGATCGGAACATTTAGCAACTCATTTCTTGTATCTTTTTTTCCGGAACGATTCGCATTTCTCCATATTATCTGAAATTACGGGACAACCGAACACTTTGCACTTTATTTATTCTATTTTGAAAATAAAGATAATAATAATACGAAGAAAAAAGTTTGGTCTTGCGCACGTGAAAGAGGAAATGCAATCCAAACTGAAAACATAGTTTGCATAGTCAGGTAGGTGGAAAAACTCGGTAAAAAATATAAACTTTTGATGCCGGAAAGCCCGCACAGTGTGACCATGGACGACGTTTAAAGGGCGAAGTCCCGATAATTATGTCAGTTTGGCGGATCACAAAAACGGATCATCTCGGAAGAGCAAAAAGTTTCGTTCGTATTCTGACCTACTATTCTGGGTACGCAGGCTGACCATAGTGCAGACTTTTCTCTTTTCAATATTTCAGTCATAGAAAGGGCATTCTACCTTGATATACATTTAATTTTGAAAAGGAAACAATTATGATTGGCGTGTGGAAAGTTTCGAGGCCTAGTTATAGTTCACGGGCAAGCTATATATGTATATCTACTTCCTAATTGTGATTCAAAATCACCTAACTTTTAACTGAAATCAATATTGTTTGATTGTCTTCGCAGTTAGGTAGATGAGCGAATTGACAAAATCAGACAAAACTGAGAGATCATTGCCAAAGAATAATAGTTTGTGAACATGTAGGGCCAACATATAATTTAAATCGTAGTCATAATGGCCCTTTCCGAAAACGTGGTTTACTTCCCTTTTACCCAAAGTCGTTAGAGTGATTTCCCTTTGTACGGGTAGCAAATGTTGATAGAACTCCGTGAACCACGGAGGATGACGGCTTTCTACCAGACGAAAACATCGACTTTTCAACTGTTAAATTTGCTATTTGAAGAAATACTTGCGTGCCAGTAATTCAAAAAGAAAACTGAAAACTAAGGTGTTTTTAGACCGACAGCTTAATTTCAAATTATGTGTTTCAACCAATATTTCATTAAAAATAACCTTGACAGATGCATATTATGTCAAAGTTATATTAGAATGAAGTATCATGTGGAAAGATTATTCATTTTTTTACCAGCCATTTTCCTCAAGATCTTTTCCTTAACATAAGTAATATTTATCTATAACATAGAAAAAGGAATGGATAAAGAATTATACTGTAGAAAAAAAAAAACCCCAAAAAACTCTCCTATCTGAAACAGAATTATTATCATCATATTAACATGTAAAAATATGTCCAGCATCATCAAATACACGTACTTGAAATAGATTAACCTATAAATATGTTACTGTTTTGCCAAATTTTAGACCCGTCTAAAAATCAAAGGCCATGCAGACGACAATTCAATTTTATCTTGAAAATAATCATTCAGTAGGATAGAAAATATTGTGGAAAGGAAGAAAGGAAGAACGTAAAAACATAGGGACGTAAAAACCAGGGATTGAACAGGAAATTGTTAAGGGGTTGCAAATTAAAACCAATATATATCATTGTGAAGCATTGTCGTGTGTCCTATCAGCGTGTCATGTGTGTACTTTACTTTGATCATAAGAAGTCATCTCTTTGTCACATCTGCTGTATTTAAGTTTTCTTGGTAAATAATCCTTGCAAACCCTTTAATATTTTCTTGTTTCAGTTTCGTTTAACTTATATTGGAAACTTGAATGAGAAGTTCATTCTTTTCAAAAATATTTCCATCAAAACTGTATTTATACATTTTTTCTCTTTTATCGAAGATAACTTATTTTGACAAAGGTCTAAATTTTATATCTCATTTCTTTTCGTTTACTTTGATGGTTTATGTTATAAATTTCTCTGGAAAGACTTTGTGCTAATAAATTCTGAAACAATTTTAAAGAAATAAATTGATGTATATTATTTAAAGGGGTATTCAAAAAGAAAGTCATCATTAGACTTTGACAACATTTTGTCCAAGTTTAATGTGCAATATTTTCTACATCTCTGCAATGACTTAAGTTTTGTTTCGAACATTCGCTCATTTATAATGGGCCTTACAAAGTAAGTCAATCTTTTAACCCCTTACCAGGCAAAATCTTAGACTGGTCTTAAATGAAAGTTGCAGAAGGCAATTAATTTCGGGGATGAAAAGGAATTCCTTGCTACAAGAAACTTCTCCTTTTCTCATTATGTTTAAGGAGGTAATGGGTAAACCAATTCCCACATAATTGCTGCCTTTTGACACCCTTCAAGAAAAGCGATTTGGAGACATTTTGGATAATGAAGAAATTGTTACAAGGTTGGAGCAATTCCTTCATTTTCCATAATGTTTTCTGCCATAAATGAAGAATTATTTAATTTAATCAGCTTAAACTTGTCATCTACATCTCCTTTGAATTGGGACCAGCATATTGATATTTTGTTGTCTGTGAGAATGGGTTAACCCATTCCCTCACCATCCTGCTTTTGTTATGTGGGAATGTGTTAACTAGCTTCCGTTTATTTACGCCCCTAAAGGAAACGACTTTGGAAAACATTGTAGAAAATGGAGAAATTGCTTGAAACAAACAATTTCTTCATTTTCAACAATGTTTCCTACCCTATACGTGAGGTATTTAAATTCTATCAACTTAAAGTTGTTATTTGTAACTTCTTCAATTTGGACCAGTTATATTGTTTTGTAAAGGGAAAGCAAGGATTTATTACCCAGGCAATCATTGGAGTTGAATCTAGTTTTGCTGTTTACAAACAGTTCTTATTTGGTATCTCACAAAGGTTCGTTCACCTCTGAGTGTGATTGCATCTTACCTCTAATAAAATGTATTTGATTTGAGGAAACATTTTGACTCTTTTACTAACATGCGCATTTCAAAGCATTTCAACACTTAAATTACTATATTTCTTTATTTTTCGAAGAAAGCAAAAGATTTGTTATTCAAAACAGATATGGTGTACGCAAATGAAATGTGAACTTCAAACGCAGATTTATATGCAATATAAAGGAAAGTATTTCCTAGGACCATTTTTGAAGTTCACCTATATTATATCTGAAATGTTGTCTGTAACATTAATTTTGACCAGTCCAAAATTGCGTTATTCGGTACTAGGTTAAAGACATGGGACCAATTATTACCAAGGCCTTATTTACTTTATAATCCTTTTCAGAGACAAGTCACTCTAAGAGGAGATCTTTTGTACATATTTTATTCATTATATATACTCTTTGTCCCTATAAACAGTGGTTACTCTTATCCGAACTAGAGTTTGAAACTCGCTTTTTTTTAGCGGCGAGCTTTTGTGATGGTGCCGTGTCCATCGTCTGTTATGATAGATTGGCCATCAACTATTTTCCGTCGATAATTAAAGTATACGGAACAATAAACTCGTTTTTTCTGAGTCGATTTAATTAGTGCCTTATTATCTGACATTTCTTTTATCTAAATTTGCTACCCGGAAGTAGAATTGGGAACGTTTTGTAGTTTCACCACGTGGGAGAGTATTCAAGCGCAATAACTCTTTCAACGTATTTTCGGAATGGGCCATAGAAGGAAGGTTATTTTAAGTGCGTTACTTTGTAAGATATGTTGTCTTGGACATGAATTATGAACAGGCAACATTTTGGATGAAGATCTTAATGTCCTATCTGTGGATTGAATGTACTGTAGTTAAAACGTTTAGGTCGTCAAACCAACAAAAAAGCAAAGTTCACTCCCGTCATAAATGGACGATTTTATCGGTAATCCATATTTGATTGATAGACGCGGTCCGTCACTTTACAACCCTCCTTGTACTGAATTGGTTTTCCATGCTTCTTTAAACCCTTTACCAGATGTCATTGAAAGAAGTTGTAGGCAGTACATGAATATAACATGTAAGTATAACCATTTCGATATGTCGACTAAGACAGGCGAACACTTGAAGATGTTAAACATTGAGAAAGAATCGAGAAGGGACCTAGTCATTTCGGACAGCAAAGTTGGTTCCCATGGTAACTCAAATACGACTGTCATTTTGATAGTGATGTATGTTTGTATGATCATTAAATTCTGCTGTCTAAAGCATCTGGTTTTGTATGCACAGAGTGCAGAGATAGTTCTAATGCATGTTACTTAGCGAAAGTCGTTCATTTCGCGTTCTTATTTTAATCACAAACTGAAATCCTTTGAAATAAAAAACTATTTCCAACAATTTCCGGCTGTAGTTCTTTGGTGTAATCGTCCAATCATTTAATGATGAATATCAGCCATGAGAGATGAAATGCCTCATAGAAATTTATTATTATTGTTGTTGTTGGGGGGGGGGGTTAACGCCAATTTTGATAGTATTTTAGTCATGTCGAGGCAGCTGAAGCACCTAACCATAGATTCCTGATATTTCTCACACCAGTACTAATACTAAATCCTTTCTGAGCCTCCAGCTGATCATCCCATTTAGGTTTACGATCAATCAACCATTGGTGGGAGACTAATGTCGGAAAGGATATTCGCCGCGACCAGGGATCGAACCCGGGACCCCTTGACTAGGAGTCATACGCGCTAACACTGCCCTATGGACGTGGTCAAAAAAGAAGAAGTGGATATGGTGTAAGAGAGAGCAGGCTGAGAGTATGTGTTTGTGACGGGGCTTAATATAGCTTTGAACTATGGTAGGGAAACTCACTTCCAAATCAGAGACAGAGAGAGGGAGAGAGAGAGAGAGAGAGAGGGGGGGGGAAGAGAGAGATAGATAAACAGGCAGACATAGAAAAAAGCAAAGAATAAACTTATAATATTAATCGTTAGAGGACGACCAAAACTTTGTTCTGGTTCGATCCTAGATGCAGCGGGAAATTTTGGAATCAGCGTAAGTTTTATCTAAGAAAAATAATTGTCTTTTTATCCATGATTTTTTTCGTCCCCCAATCTTTTAAAGCCCCGGTGACATTTTGGCTCGAACAGAATAATTAGAAAAATGCTTCATATTTTTACGGCTTATCCCAGCATTAGATAAAAAAGTATCTACAAGTTTAATTTTGAATTTAAAAACTTTGAAATATAACATGAAATATGCTGAACGGCAAATAGGCATTAAATATTCGGGCCAAAGTAAAAGTTACTTGGACTTTATACTAACCGGGTTGTTATGATTGGAAGTAATTTATGTTATACTCGTATACATAAGAGCGTGAAAACGAAACACATTTTTTCAAATTTTACTCAGTTTGATTTTCAATGAACATTGCCCCAACTTCCAGGTGCCTAGAAAATGGGTATTTAATGGTCAGACACTCATTAGTTTAGCGTATGCCAGTGCAATGGGACAGTCTTAGAGGTGTTTCCATGGTA
Source organism: Fragum fragum (assembly GCA_946902895.1). NCBI lineage: Eukaryota > Metazoa > Mollusca > Bivalvia > Cardiida > Cardiidae > Fragum > Fragum fragum. The sequence continues at coordinate 23,457,510 of OX336365.1, read as the reverse complement.
ACGGGGCTCTGTGGTAGCATTCTTTGATTACCAAGCTAGTGGAGATATTTACACATTTTTTCCTAACCATGTGAAACCTTTTCCCGCATGCATGTCCTTGAATCTGTTTAATCTGCATTTTAACTAGCATGTATCCTCTTTGACCAAGTTAAAATCGTAACTAGCATATATCCTCTTCAGCCAACTTAACAATGTAACTACAGCTGCTCTGAGACACAGCGAGAGAGACAGACGGTTAGAAAAATAGATCGGATCCAGCACAAACCATCCACATAGGTGGTATTTCAAAATTGAGTGTATATCAAGGTAGAATAACCAATCTACAATTGTAATTAGGCGATAGGGAGAAGTCTCGATCATGGTAAGCCTGCTCACTCCCCACAGTTCCTCTTAATGCGACGGAAACTGTTTGCGAGATTATCCATTTTTGTCCTCAAAATTCATCAAACCAGCATAAATTTGCCGGCGGCGGATCTCAGGACTCACGGCGAATTTGAAGTTACGTGTATGGTCTCCCCGAGCAGTCTTACCGGAGATGAAAACTTTTAACTTTCGCCGTGTTTTCTTTAATTGCTGTTGTTGTTGTTAAACCTCACGAACTCATTTTACATTTGGACTTCATTATTAGAAAATATAGAGATGTCTGAATCGTCACGGGAAAAAAGTAGTTGCGAAAGTTAACGATCTGATCAGACTGAGCGAACTTAGACGGCTGATGGTTGTCTTCTTTAACCGTGATTTATTATATGTCCCCTCATCTTTCAAAGGTAGGATGAAAACTATTTAGTAAAAGAACGGCACCCCGGATGGTTATAGTTTGAAGTACTATATTTATGAATGATACATTCGCAATATCGCAAAATTCACAATATGTGTCTTACTTGTTCATGACTGAAATAAGAGCTTGAAACCCAAACACATTTTCTCTAGGTTCCACTATATCCCCAAACCCCAGCCATTCTTTGTGAATCCCAGCTGCCTGGAAAATTGGTAATTAATGGTCATTATTTTTGTGTATATCAGAGTTAAGTGCCAGTCCAAGATGAGTTTCTATGGTAACATTCCTTGATCGCAAAACTAAATATTCTCGTTTTCTCTAATATATTAACCTTTTCAGTCTGTCTATCTGTATGTTTATCTGTCTTAACAGAAAAATCAAGATACTTGCCATTGAATTATATATTCTTTATAAAAATACAACATACCACTTAAATGAATGTCACAAAATACTCTCTCTCTCTCTCTCTCTCTCTCTCTCTCTCTCTCTCTCTCTCTCTCTCTCTCTCTCTCTCTCTCTCTCTCTCTCTCCTCTTTCTCTTTTCTCTCCCCCTCTCTCTCTCTCTCTCTCTCTCTCTCTCTCTCTCTCTCTCTCTCGTGGGAACGAATAACTTGGATAGTGAAGACGTTTCTTTTGTTGTTTTCTTTCCATAAGTTCTACAAAAGTATCTCTGTTTGCACATGTAATAGATGTACATAATTCAGAAAATATCAATCTTTTTAGCCGTGTCGTCACAGATGGTGCATTGGGTTTTCATGGCAAATCGGATTTAAGTGTTCCACATTTGCTTTATTGCGTTCTTAACACTTTAGAATTGATCTGCAGACAAACAACTGTACAAATTAGTACAATAACATGTAATACATAACAAAGCGTAATAAATTAAAATAAAATGACAATTACAATACTTTGTCTCACCATCTTAAGTGATTTATCAAATGGAAGTGACAACAAAGGATTTATAAGAAAGTGTTAGCATTTATTTTGGGAAAAGTCAATACATAGAAATGATGATGAAGGATTGTAGCTAGACCCGCTCCCCGTCTCACTGATACTTATATTGTAGTTGAAAAGTTTCTTTTCTCTAGCTGTTATCTTTTTCTGTTTTGCTGATCAGTTTGTGAGACGTAAGGGAGGTAATTTCAAGGAATGAAATGTATTTGCATGATTGATGTATCTTAGTTACTTTCAAACCTAAGCAATTACTGACAGCCTGGAAGACAGGCTAGTTTGTAGCTAGCACATATCCTCTTTGACCAACATGACGAAAACTAAATGCATTTTCTCAACAAGAGGCCTATGAGGGCCTGAGACGCTCTACTGGTTATCAAGTTTTCCGTTAAAGAAATCTGATATTTAAGGAAGTTAATTACTCAAAGAAGAATGCATAAAGAAAAAAAGGGCTTTATCCCCTTTATCATTTTAAACAACAATCCTCAAGGTCCCTTTTCCAATGTTTCATGACGGATCCACTCAATTTCCAATCATTCTGTGAATATTTCATCAGAATCTGACAATAAGTGTGGATTTTATCACATAAACAGGATTGTTTTGAATGAAAATCAATAAGGCCCCTTTTCCTGTGTTTTCTGATGGATCAATTTCATTCCAAAAGGAACTTTCCTTACAACCCTACAATTGTCCTGTGAAATTTAAAAGACAATTTGATGATGATTGTGATCTTCATCACATACACAATAATGTTTTGAATGATAATCTGTAAGTCCCCTTTTCCTGTGTTTCGAATGCCACAATTATTCCATGCATCTCTGAAGAGAATCCAATAAAACTATTGACTTTATTGTGTTCACAAAGATATTAAATTCAAGTTCTAATAAGGCCCCTTTTCCCGTGATATTTTACTGTTGGTTTTATCATTCTGCGAAAGTTAAAAGTGAATCCGATGAAATATTGGGAATTCATTATGTTTACTAGAATATTTAAAAAAAAGATCATATGGACCCTTTTTACATGATACTTGATGGATTGTACCCAGTACTGAAAAGAACCATCTAATTGATTGTCCAATCATTCTGTGAAATTTTGTAGTGAATCCGGTGAAATCAAGGGACATGATTGTGTTAACCAGAATATTTAAAAAAAAGTTTTTCATACGGCCCCTTTTTATGTTACACTTGCCATAATCAGATCCACTGTCAATTTCAACAATTGGAATGATGGTACAATCAATCTGTGTATTCTGTGGAATCTATTGTGTTAATGAGTTTATAGTGAAATCTTCATAGGGCCCCTTTTCTCATGATACTTTACAGAATAAACCAAATTTTTTTATAAAAAGTTTCATAAGGCCCCCTTTTCCTGTGTTTCTCGACCGATTTTACCAAATTTCGAAAGGAACGATCCTTATGATGGTACAATCATTCTGTGAAAGTTTGAAGGGAATCCGATGAAAACTGTGGACTTTATCGCGTAAACAAGGAAAAGTTGAACGGACGGACGCACGGACGCCGGACGGGAAAAGCCATCGCTATAGCTCTAGTGGCCTTCGGCCAGTAGAGCTAAAAACTGATTTATGCGATAGACCAATCTATGTTTTCTGGCAATTTCTCATTAATTTACCTTTGTTTATTGAATCCTATTAAAAAAAAAATATATATATATATATATATATATATAAAAAAAAGAAAGAAAAAAATCGGAAATGTTTTTCTTTAAAGTGTACTCGTTCAAAGAAAATATTTCGGCCATTTTCATACAAGTCACTTCCAACCAGAAATTTCCCGAAGATATAGTAATTGTAAATGAAGTTTCTTTGTTCATCTATGACGAATCCCTGTTTTCTGGCTATTTCTCATTAAACTACTCTTGTATATTGAATCGTATTAAAAAAGCGGGGAATGTTTTTCTTTTAAAATAGTTCGGCTATTATCATATCAGTCACTTCCAACCAGAAATTTTCCCGAAGAATGTAGCTGTAAACGAATTTTCTATGTTCATTTATACAAACTGACCCTCAATTCACCCCATCGTACAAGATAGTTTCTTCGTGGCCCATGATGTAATGTTGAGTAACTCGAATAAAACTGCTGGTTTTCTAAAGGAACTTAAATCATTAGCTATCTACAAAGCGAATATTGAGGGCTCTGGTCAGACGGTGCGATATCTTATCGTGCCAATAGCGTCGAACGTTCTACTTTTCTAAAAGATATCTAAAGTATTAGAGGAAAAGATTATCTCGATATCCCTTCACTAATGAGGATGACGGTGTGGATGCACATGGATATCTGAGCCTTTATTTGGCGTTCATGTGAAATGGGTGGAAAGGCAACGCACAGACTCACATAAATTATATACGAATTGATTAAGGAAATTAGAGCTGATATTCGATGCCCCTGTGCACGGTCAATAAAACTATTGTCGGTGGGTTATCATCCTTACGAGTGAAGGGATATCGAGATCATCTTTTTCTCTAATATAGATAAGTAGAAGGTTCGCTGTCCTTTATACGACAAGATGGTGGGTTATATAAGCAGGTACCAGACTTACGACACTTACTTGTTTTTAGCCCGAGGGATGAAGAATCTCAAGAGTATTGTTTGCAAAACCTAATGGCCCTAGACTTTTATTTTAATCCTGTGTTTTCCTACAGAACTACAATTGAATAAAAAAAAAAAAATTCTTTGGTATGATGGTTAAGATAGATATTATAATAGAAGATATATCTCATCTATTGTATACACGGGCCCAATCGTGATTTCTTTGCTTTCAACACTTTCATATATCGTCGTTGGGCGATCAATGATCAAGCTGTGGATACGAGGTTTTGGTTGCCAAACGACTAAACAGAAGGACTGTCGTTATTATTTATAACAAATGAATCTTTTCATCATTAACTATCAACTTGAGCAACTCACATTTCACCTTAACCTATAAAAATATCCATCTTGTACTATATTTGTCATCAGTATGAAAACTTCTTTTATGTATTCTTTTCTCTAAATTGATCTTTCAATCAATTCTAAGCATAAGAACAAGTTAATGCATTCATTGAACTAGTTCTAATGAAATATTTCTTTTTGGGGGTTGGGTTTTTTTCCGTGTATTTAAATATGTATCATAAATAGATAGATTATGAAATTCATCTTTAATTGCGTGTGTATTGCGTATCAAAAGTTCTTTGATCAATTTTGTCCTATTAATTAGGTTCGTAATTAGTGCAGCCTGATGATAAACTCGTCTCAGTTCTAGTCTCTGTCTGTCTGTCTCTATCATATTTTTTGTTTGAGCTTAGTTACAGACCACATCGATAATCAAAATAAACTAATAATAATAGTAATAATAAGGCAAATATTGTAACAATCATTGTAATAATGTTTATCGCGCTAGACCTGGATTGAGATGGGTTATGATAGAGAAATTATCTTAGTCGAAAGTGCTACATACCTGACTTAGAACCAGACTTCGGTTAACGGCCCTTTTACGACCCTGCAGGTAATTAAAATTGAATCAATTATTTCGAGAAGGCATCTAGCTATTTGCTGCCGACTTTTAATGAGGTGTTAACGGACAAATAGCTAGATAGGATCTTTTGGCTGCAGTTTCTTAAAGTGGACTTTTGGTACTTACTTTTCTTGGCATGAACTTAATTTTACATTTTGAATTGTAATTAAAATAATGATGAAAACTATAGTTTTTATTCTGTGGGTGTACTTACATACATGGTATAGAGTGACAACTTTGCAATCTACATCCTTAGTTTCTACTAGAAATTTAATCCATTAACACACAACCCTGTATCTTTACACGCTGAAGAAATTTGGCAGAAATGTTCCTTGGGTGGTGCCCTTTAACAATTGCTAAAAGAATTGAAATCCGTTTAGAACTCTGGTTGCCAAGGCAACAAATATGAAATTTTTATAAAATCTTTAAAAAATATCTCCTCCTTACCCAGAAAGCTTATAGCCTTGATATTTGGCATGAATCATCTGTACATTGACCTCCGTCAGAATTGTTAAAATCATCACCCCAGGTCCCCAGGGTTAGAGCCCCAGGAGGAGGTGAGGGTGGAACTTGTATTGAAATAAAAAAAAATTAAAACGACATCTCCTTCCAAACCATTTGGCAGATTTAAACCTAATTTGGCAGAAATGATCCTTGGGTTGTGCCCTTTGAAAACTGCTAAAAGAATTATATACGTTGAAAACTCTGGCTGCCATGGTAGCAAAACTGAAATTATAAAATAATCTGTAAAAGTTATATCCTCCTGACCCATAAGGCCCAGAGACATGATATTGGCCTGAAGCATCAGTACATTGACCTCTTTCAGAATTGACAAAAGCATCACCCTTGGGTCCCCCCCCGGGGGGGAGGGAGTCCCGGATGGGTGGCTTATATGGAAACAAGAAGGATTTTAAAATGACATCACAACAAGCACCACTGGAGCGGATTTCAACTAAATTTGGCAGAAATGTGCTTTGGGTGGTGTCCTTTAAAAATTCTCCAAAAAAGAATTAAATCCGTTGAAAAGTCTGGTTGCCATGATAACAAAATTGAACTTTAAATAAATCTTTAAAAGTTATTTCCTCCTAAGCCAGAGGGCATAGAGTCTTGATGTTTTGCAGGAAGCAGCGGAATCCCAGGGGGTGGGACTTAAAATAAAGAAGGATGTTTAAAACAACATCTCCTCCCAAACCACTGAAGCGGATGTTAATAAAAAAAAATGGCAGAAATGTTTCTTGGGTGGTACCCTTTAAAAATCCCTAAAAGAATTTAATAAAAATTTAAATAAAATCTTTAAAAGTTATCTTTTAACCTAGAGTGCCTAGAAGAGTGCCTAGAGTCTCGATATTTTGCATGAAGCGCAGTACATTGACCTCTTTCAGAATTGCTAAAATCATCAATCTCGCCCTCCCCCCCCCCCCCCGGAGGATCGGGCTGATTTAGAAATTAAGAAGGATTTTTAAAAACGACATCTCTTAACCACTGGGCCGATTCGAACAAAAGAATTTAAATCAGTTGAAAACTCCGGTTGCTATGACAACAAGAATAAAATTGAAAAAACAAAAAATCAAAAGATCTAATCCTGACCCAGAAGTCGAAGAATCTTAGATTTCGCATGAAGCATCAGCACGTTGACCTCTTTCAGAATTTATAAAATTTCAGAGCCACAGGGTGAAGGGGCTTAAATAAAAATAAAGAAGGCAACCCTTTCAAAACTATTTGCCCAATTTAAACCAAATTGGGCAGAAATTTACGTTAGTTTGCCCCCTTTTAATAATTACTAAAAGATTTGAAATCTGTTGAAAGCATTGGTTGGCATGGCAACATAAGTTGATTTTTGTTAAATGTTAAAGGAGGTCTTCCCCGACCCAGCTTGACGAAGAAAAAAAAAAAGAATCTTATCTCAGGTTAGCGCCAGAGCCACTGGCCCACTTGTTTTTCAATTTAATCTAGCTTTGTTTTGTCGTCTTCAGTCTCTTTAAATTTGGACCAGTCTAAAACTTTTTTGTGTGGGAAAGGGTTAGAGGGCCGAAGAATGTCACTATGTAAGCTGTTCTCACTAAGTTTTTAGGGTTATTATGTTTTGTTTCCTTAGGATTGCGTTAGGATTGATTGAATAGAGTCTTACGCCTCTTTTAACAGTATTTCAGTCATATCTCAGAGGTTTGAGCACTAATCATGGATTCCTGGTATTTCTAACACCAGTACTACCACTTCGTCATTTCCTAGCCTCCAGCTTCTATCCCATTTAGGTTTATGATTCACCCATTGTTGAGAGACAAATGTCGAAAACAATAAGTGCCGCCGCCAGGAATTATGAGGCAGGAAACGTAGCAATAACTGATGTGCCGGAGGGACCT